>VDFB02000008.1:36857094-36931414 GCA_007258455.2 Sequoia sempervirens | reverse complement strand
AAATACACCGAGTGTGGACAACCTGTAAAACTTACAGGCCGTGCGAATACGTCCGGAACAAGTGTAACATGAGAACGTAAAATAGGGCGTGGAGAGACTTTCCTCGATTCTTGAGACTTTTGGACCAAACCCTAAAGAAGCCTTTTTTAATTCTGTTCTGGCCCTCCCTCTCTCTCTCGTTCTTCTTCCGACCGATGTGTATTCGCAAGCGCAAAGAATTTTCCTGTCGCGTGTTTTAGTATGGCGGAAGATTTCTGTTTGAGAATTGCAGGCGGAGGATTTGTTCGGATCGACCCCATGATCTGAGGAATTAGTAAGTTATGAGGCGCGCTGAGTCGCCGGAATATTAGAGTAAGAAAGAGAGTTGGTAAATTTACGACTGTCGTCGTTGATTTAAAGATTTTTCAACGTTAAAATGGAGTAATTGGAGGCGTAGGTGGTGATTTGATTGTACAGGTTGCGTAGAAGGAAAATTGACGTTGACGTTTCGGGAATGGATGTGAGGCAGCTGAATGAATGATGATGATTCACGATTCACAGTTACAGTGCATTTCGTTGCTGTTTCCCTGACGTTGAGATGGGAAGAGGGAGTGACGTTGTATTTTAGGCTTTAACTATCTTGTATTTTGATGGTGCGAGAAATTCTTCATGGTGAGATCGTTTGGCAGTTTTTCAACTTGGCCGTGGCTCAAGTTCCTCGACAAAAAAGCTGCACCGTACAACCAGTTGCCTTCCATTTTTCGGACGTGGATTAAACTATGAATCATTTCCGGGAAGTGTTTAACCCTTGTTCAAAACTTGATCTTTATCGATCGCATAGTTGAAGGTCATTATTATTGGTGTCACAGATCTTGAGGTCCGGTCCGTCTTGGCTTTTCGGTGCATTTTTTAATTGCTGTTAACTAAATTGTTTATTTTCACGTCCATAGTTTTTGGTATAAAATGGCAACTAGGCAGGTAGAGTAGACATAGAAAACACAAGAATAGAATGTACGTGTTAGCAGCCTCTAGAGCGGAGGCGCGTATGAATTGGCTCAACAGGCTGAGGTCTGCAAAAGGGTTTCCTGTGGAGCCAGGCCTTAGAATGGAAGACTTTCTAAACTCCACCACGTCGCAGGATCGATCCCCTGCCCTTTCCTGCACGAAATCTTGTCAAGTGAAAACTGAGAGCGGGGAGGTCCAAGGGGACGAAAAGGCTAGGGCTCGAGTGAAAGGCGCGACAAAGAAGAAATCTTTGGCCGCGGTTAAGGAGGAGAAAAAAGACTGGCTGGAGATGACGAATAATGCATTGGCCGAGCTTTTCTGCATGCGACAAGACTGGAAATTGGATGATAGAAAGAAGACGAAGCGCAAGAGGAAGCAAGACAAGCCCAGGATCTGCCCGTCTCTTGACGCCAATTCGTTGTCACCATTGAGCGCAAATGATGATAACATTGTGGAGAGGCCTGGGAAAGCGAGCTATAAGGCCGTTTCCACGTCTTCGCCGTTAAGTGCAGTGAATAGTGTAGTGGCGGGAGCAGGGAAAAAGGAATACGATGGGGAGATTAGTCCCGTGAAGAAAAGAAAGGGCTTCAGACAACTAGTGGAGGACAGTATTGATGGCAGTAAGAGATCAAATGCTGACATTTCTTCTTATTCTTGTAATTCTTGCACAGAAGTGACTCTCATCGACACCAGCCTTTCTACCTGGAGATCACGAAAGGTTATGTACAAGAAAGGCAGCATTTGGAAAGTCGGAGAAAAGAAAGCGCAGTCTGTTTCCGACAAATGTACTATGGTTGATGGGCTTCTACCCGCAAGAAAAAGTTCCAAGAGCATTGCTACCTCAAGTTCCAGGGTTGTACAGGATAATAATGCTGCCCATTGCTCAGCATCTGCCAAGGTTCAAACTAGGAGAGCGCATGATTCCAATTCCATCTCTTCAACAAAAGATGTAAGCATACTTGTTGCAGAACTTTCCTAAATGTAATGTGAATGCTTTTTGTTTTCTCTGTTTGTGAGTGCCTTATACACTGAACTTGGACATGCTTAGCATCTTCCGCTTTCCGCCGTATACTCTTTTCGATCGTCCATATCAACTCGTTAGTATGTTATGCTTTATTCCATTCAAATGAGATACTCAGCAATTCGTCCAATAGTATAAGAGTCAGCTTTATGCTCTCGTTGAGCACATTGCTATGTATATGACATTCCACCAATTGGGTACAATCTGGTTTGCAATGTTTGTTATGAATCTTGTTCTATGCTTCGTACTGATCAGAGGAAACCACAATTATTGGCAATTTGGACAAGCTTTGCCATGGGATCTTATGTTCTGCTCAGAAGGGTCGGAGCGTTCATTGGAGCTAACCTTAAAGCCATTCATTCACTTAACACGGGCTAAGTGCCACATTGTAAATAATCGGGCAAATAATTTACAACGGAGTGAAACAGTCCTCTAACCTAACACATCATGTAACTTATTAGTGGTTTATCTCTAGGCTTTTAATTACTCTCTTTGCATGTCCTATCACTGAAAATATGTCAGGCATAATGGTTCGCACCTCCAGACTTGTCTGGTCAGTGTTTGAGATTATAGAGTACTGAGAGGTCGGCCAGGTAGTTTATCTCGTTTCTAGCGTAACTGTTACACGTCATATTGGACTCGGAAGAAAATACATACCCAAATTTTGAAAATTTCCGATGTAAATCTCTTTTAAACACCCACGGACCACGACCAATGCTTTATCATGTGAATATTAATGATGCATAAAATAACAAATTCATTTATGCGTTTATGAAGTTGCAGTTTACTGTCCTAACTAGCTTAGGATCATCTTCCATGAAAATTCTTTCCACTATATTAAAGTAATAGTTAGAGTAGTCACTTAATTACATTTATTATCATAATCATATATTTACTGTTATGTAGTTTATTTACTCAACTTAATACAAGTTTCATCTTGCTTTGCATATATTGAATAGAGGAATACAGTAGATAGAATATATAAATAAAATCATATTATTATAATATATATTTCTTGTTAACACTCTCAAGCCTCTCAAGGACATTGACCATGAGCTAAGATCCGACAGCAGTGAATTTTGAAACCTGAAATTTATGAACTTGTTTTGTTTCTCCCAAAAGGTTGAATATATTTGCTTTCAGAATATATAAATTGATTTTAGACCAGACGGTTGAATATTTCTGTCAGCTTGTTATAAAGGGCATCTGGGGCTTCATTTTGAAAATTGTAGGGTACTTGCATCTCATGGGAGAAAAACTCTGTAAAACTCGTTTGGATTATAATTGATCACAGTTGCTTGTATCTTTTAGGTAAGTTGTGAACATTAGACTAATCTGTTTTAAATTAATCACATGGAATAAAATATTACACATCTCTGGTTGGGGCATGCCTGCAGTTAACTACAAGCTATCAATGTTCGAGTTATTTCAAGTTATGGCTATTTACAACTCATCCCAGGCTGTGGCTCAAATATATGCTATAATATGTATCCGCAGCTCGTCGCAGTCCTTTTACTGTACTTATGTTCTAATACATATGACCTTGCTAAAAGAGACAAAGCTCATGACAATTACCAGAGGAATCACAATCATCTTGTTTTTAAATTAATCGCATGGAATAAAATATTAGTATTACACATCTCTGGTTGGGGCATGCCTGCAGTTAACTACAAGCTATCAATGTTTGAGTTATTTCAAGTTATGGCTATTTACAACTCATCTCAGGCTGTGGCTCAAATATATGCTATAATATGTATCCGCAGCTCGTCGCAGTCCTTTTACTGTACTTATGTTCTAATTACATATGACCTTGCTAAAAGAGACAAAGCTCATGACAATTACCAGAGGAATCACAATCATCTTGTTTTTCTTTTAGGGCACAACTAAACAGACCTAGATCAAACTAGGAATTGGCTTCGTGCAGTTACGAAGTGTCCAAGTGCAGCCTAAACCCCTTGAAGAGAATGAACGCTTATGTGAGAAAAATAGGCCATTCCAATAAGAAAAGAAGAACACCTGACAGAGAAGAAACCACTGAAATAAGAAGCCCATCAAATTGAAGGTGCATTGATGGAGGTTGAAGGACATTTTGATGCTATTGACCAGTCACAGATGATGCTGATGTAGATCAACGGGAAGTCAGGATATCAGTCTATAAATTGATGATGCAGAGCAACTGTTATGCATGGTGCAAGTACATATGCTCGGGGCTTATCGAACAGATTATGGAACTGATTTGAAACAGTGATTGTGTTTTATGAATAGATGAATATAGATAAGTAAACGGAATGTTAGGTCCATTTTGTACAATTTACATCTATAAAAGTGTTCCATTTCTTCTTCTTAATTTGGTATTGGAGCTAATCTATACTACAACTGGAATTTGACCAAACTCATCAAGGTGTTCTTTCTTCAGATGACTTCTTAAGGTACATTTTTGTATTGATATTTCTTTATAATTTTTTGGATGATGCTATGGAGTCTCTCACCATCTCTCTATTTCTTCAGATTATTTTCAATGCACAAGTTATTGATTATGCATATCCTTCATCATCAAGACCTAGGCATGACATTGTAGATTTCCAAATGGAACATTATTATGTATCTCTCTCTCTCTTTTTTTTTAATTGATGAGGAGTCTCTGTCCCATAATTATTATTTTGGTTACTACACCATATGTATTATTTAGTTTGCTTCCTCGTGCTTATCATATGGGTTGTTACACCATACCTATTTCTTTCTGCAACAACTTTACTGTATAAATATTTTTACCCTAGATGAATGTAGCGAGTTCATAGAGCCATCAATTAACGAGCTTAACTCTGATCGGTGAACACCTAAAAAATTCAAATGGCTCTTATCACATTCTTTCTTCCGCCATAGGGGGTGCTGGGTATCTTCTTCCTCCTTTTTGCAATCTAATAATAGTTGGAACATTAGTATTGCTTTTAGTTATTGAAGTATAGTCATTTGCACCCTAACATGTAATGTGTTCTTTGAGGTGGTCACCTAGAGGGTAGGGAGCGTGATTTGGTTCAAGGCATCAAAGCACTAGAAAAAGCCAAAGCCCGTCCACACCCCCTAAATGGAATGGATTAATATCATTAATATTTCTATGAGTGAAAAGAATTGGTCTTTTTATACACCCCTGATAACTTGGACAATAAAATTACACAACGAATGCATGCCTTAAAATTACAATCCCAAGAAAAATCACGACTAAAGCAAAGTCTCAATCCCAAACAAGGGAAAGTTTAACTTCAAAACGTATCTACTTTCTCAGAATGGTTTTCTTTTTTTACGTAAAGTCAAAGAGTAAGCTTCGACAGTTCTGCGAATGCTTGGGGTAAAACTTGAGAAATTAAAAAATCGTAAAATATTACGTTAAAAAACTCAAGAGTCTCTATTATGTGCCAAAACAGCCTGTAGACAGCCAAATAATTAAAGTCATGTCAGACTAATACAAAGTCGCCAAATTTATTAGAATGGTTTGCTGTACAAATGTCTAGAATTTATACATGCGGAGTCTAATTCCATGGATTATGGGTTTTATAATGATGAAATCACACAATCAAACAAAATGAATGGCACTTAAATGGTTATGCTTGAGAATGCCTTATCGTTACGTGGAAGCTCCTATTAATGCATTCTCATATCTAAATTGATTTCTACAAAACTAAGTCTAGAAAAATTCACTCAAAATTTTTGCTCTTGCGTCTTAACAATCCAATCTAATGTTTGATCAGCCTGAATGAGATTGATGGTATCAACATACATTTATAAGATGCCCTTTAATCTGGGAAACATATTGGACATTTCCATCCGTGAAATCTGAAAATGAAAACATGCTGTTTTTGAGTGCAGCATTCCTCCTCTGGTAAAGGTGAAGTTTCGTGTTAAAACCAAATTACCCTTTTCCATTTAAATTTGGATAAAATGAATTTCTACCTTGAATTAATTAAGTTTCCCACAAGTTGTCAATTACTTGAGAAAATAGTGAGTTTGCAAAGGTTTAATTTAGAGATTATGTTGTAAATAATACAACTTGTCACGTAGCTCATTTTTGGTGCAATAGGATATGAAGAGGCAGAAGTTGTAGTTTTAAGTAGGATTTGTTCTCATAGTCTAGATATTTTCTTTAGCACTAATCATGTCAAAGTATAGAATCCGTATGCATAATATGTTTCATAATCTGTGTAATTAGTCAAAGTGTATGTGCATTGGATATCTTAGCATTGGAGCTCAATCAAGTATTGGTCCCTCTACCCTTCCCCTATCATCCAATAGGTAAATAGGCAACTTGATATGGTTACTTAATGATTATGCATTCGATACAGTAATAATCTGAGCCAAGCTGCAACAGTCTGTGTTCTTACTTTGGCTGTACTTGCAGTTACACTCAGCCTGACGCTACATTGTATGGCACAAATGCCAAATCTAATGGTGTCAAACTCCTGCTGTAGCACTAACTCCTTGACACCTTGGTGCTCCTCCCTGGTTGGCATAATACTCAATTGGCATTCCCTGAGTTGGCGCATGGCATAGAGGGCTTCAGCACGGATCAGGGTCAACAAAGCTTCCATGGTCACCAACATGTGAGCAAACTAGTCAACACAATGCATATCTAGAAAATCAACCGGAAAGGAAAATTATCAACTGTTAAAGAATTAAACTCTTTTGTAATCACTCTCATTTGTAACCATCTTTCTTGTAATTGTAATTATACATCCTTTTGGTCGCTTAAGGTCAATACATGATTAAAATCCAGTTAGGCTAAGCCACGAAGCATTTTCCTAGTTTCTAATCATGGGAGTTCTCATTTTCAGTCTTCTAAAATTTGTATCATATTTACAATACCTGTTCGTTTCTTTGAATAGAAGAGCATAATTCTGCATTCTCTGTCTTTTGGATGTGTGATAGTTTACTGTGTTGTTTCCTATTGCAAGTTCATTCCATATCTCAATTGTTTACTGGCTAGAGTATTGGGTTGTACTCCACTCTACCATCTTAGACTTTGCAGTGTGGATCAGCAACATTTTCATGTCATATCCAGCTATGGTTTGGATACAAGTGTCCCATCTAGGTTATATCTGAGTAAGCATAGCTGTATTTGGTCTGTGTCCAATCACTAATCTAGTATCTTAATGAAATCATAGCATTTGTTTCATCATATTCACTAACTAAATCGTTTCATCTTGTTCACAAACTTATCGAGTACTTCATCTTAGAGTGGGTGAAAAATCACTAATTTTTAGTGTTTGTTCAAAACATTATCTAGTATCTTAATCACTCTAGTATTTGGTCTGTGTCCAATCACTAATCTAGTATCTTAATGAAATCATAGCATTTGTTTCATCATATTCACTAACTAAATCGTTTCATCTTATTCACAAACTTATCGAGTACTTCATCTTAGAGTGGGTGAAAAATCACTAATTTTTAGTGTTTGTTCAAAACATTATTATCTTCATAAGAATCTCATTCTAACATGAATAAAAATTGATTTCCAGTACAAAGCAAAATAGAGGAAAATTATTCATTCTGTTCAAAGCACTAGGAAACATAAATTATATGCATTTAAATGGATTGCAGTTTAGATTGTAAGCCTGTCACTGACACCTATAAGAAAGTGTAGATTATATTCAATTATGTGGGTTTAAAATGGGAAACCTTCAGAAAAACTTGGCAAATTAAAAAAGATGAAATATCTGTAAAAATAAGGAAAATAACATTTTCTACTATTTCATGTCAAATATTGTGCCTAGAGATAAAAATAAACAAAGTACAATAACACAGAATTTGTTCAATGTTACCAATCACAAAATTTTGTAAAAATTGTGTTGAGTCTAAACTGTAGGCTTAGTTTCTACTACTTAATGCTGAAACTCAAATATAGTGCCTTGAGATAAAAACAAACATCATACATAAATACTGAATTTGTTTAATGTTGCCCATGACAAATATTTGTAAAAATCATGTTGAGTCTAAACTAAAGACTCTGAACGAGTCACTTACAAGTTATAATGTACAATACAGAAAAAAAACAAATTAGTTGTATGAGGCTATAGAGTGTGAAGTTTGAAGCTTCCAGGTCCTACTTTTGCATTTGATCATATTCATTTTAATGCCTCTTCCAAGATGGCTAAAGTCTCAGCAAAATAACTGCACAAAGCAACTGAAATGTTGTGCCCTGGTGGATGGTGATCTGCTTGAATTGCCTTCGGATCTCTGATTTTCAAGTGTTATCTAGTCTACCTGTGCTCTGATTTTCTGCATGTGTGTGAAAATGAGGTCAAAACAAAGAAAAGGTAGACAGAAACAAAAAAACACCATTTTGAACATTTGCCATAAACATTTTTCAAAAAATTGTGACCTGTCAAGTTTGACCCTGGGTTTGACTTAAACTTTACAAGCTGGTTTTATTTGGCACAAAAACGAGAGCAAAAGTGGTTACTTGTGAGTAGTTAGTGATTTTTGCTACGATGATTTTATTGTTTAGGTTTTGTATTTTTGTGGGATTTTTCAATTTTCACTATGTGGAGTATTTTCTTGCTTAAGTCATCACCACAACGACTATTTTCATGATTAATTAATTAGTCATTGCTTTAATGAAATTTAACTATATTAAGAAAATCTTAGAGGTGCTTGTCTGCAATGTGGGTCCCCTTGCCTTATGATTATTAGCAAGATATATGAGTAAAATTTCACAAAGGCAATGACATCTCATAGAAATAGTCATTGTGGAGATGACTTGATTATTAATTTTTTCATGTACAGAAAAATCCCACAAAATATGATAAAAGAAATTCATATTAATGTTAGTGAATAACCAATGCAAGCCAATGAAACTCAGGTTCAAAATGGCATTGATGTAAGATAATAATTTTCTTACAAGCAAGTCAGTAAAAATAAAATTAATTTTATAATTGTAAGTATTAAACAGTGTTCCAAGAAACAAACATACAAATTCAATATGTAGAATAAATTCATACATAATACAAATTTATATATAGAGAGAGAAACGCAAGTTCATGGGGTCAAAACCCAAGATTTACAAAACTTGAACAATATACAAAAGGCAAAGTGAAATGTCCCCTCATTCACAGGAGGGGGGGGTTCATTCACCCAAGAGGCAATGGCTAGTCTATGACCTAAATGACCTTTAACCTAGTTATTCCCAAAAAAATTCTAGTACAAATTTGCTAGAGGCAAAGACATAGGACTGTAGTCATTCTATTCATAGGGAAGCTGCACTTCTTTGAACAACCAATGGAAAATACACAATGATGTCATTCACAGTTTTACATACATATTTTATATGTACAACAAAACAAAGGGGGTTTATACTAAAGTCTTCCATCAGAAACATCTTCAACATAAAATCAAAATTTATGTAAGAAATAAATGACACCATCAAAGGAAAATGTGCTATGGCATATCTTTTTTGACATCTTCCTGTTCAGCACCATCTCAAATTTGTCTCCAAAATGTCAAAAATACCTGGACCTTCTCAAATAACACCAGGCCAAGCCCAATTTCAAAAACTGTTTCTTTAATCAGGGGTTTATCAAGTTGTTGGGATTTTTTTTACTTCATATCAATTGTATGAAAGTTGATGTTGTCATCAGTCATGGTATACATGAAAATATACCAAAATACAAAAACAAAATTGTGGAATGAATTTCTACATAAGTTCATCTATCATTAATATTTTATAGCTCACTCTCTTAATCAACCAATCAAAATACCAAAGCAGTCTAATTAGAATTGGGCATTTGACAAACCCTTTAAAAATGCCTTGAAGAAGCTCTAAATTGATACTCACAATTCACAGGATATCATTCTTCATTAGGATGGACATCAAGTCCTGTCATTCTGATTAAAGCTCATACCAAATTACATTTGGTGAAAATTCTTATATGTTTTAATAGAAGACCTCAAATATTAGCGACACTTTCTGAAAGAAAAATGTCCTCTTTACCAATCACTGTACTGCAATAGTGCAATTTCTCAACTCTTAATCAAAAGTCTGATACGTTTCCCAATGAAGTGGTTGTGATCCATCCCACTTGGAGTAGTTTAAACTTTAAACTATGATCGAGAATTAAAAGGTGCAACAAAGAAAGTGTCAGGCTTCCTTAGCCAATGCTTGCACAAACAGTAAATCCATGTCATGGATGCTAGAAGCACTGACTAGAGATTGCAAGGAATTGTCCCTTCCACTTGCACTTTAGATCCATCATTTCAGCACTACGGAATTAAAGCTGCAAATCAAGAACATCTACACTCTTTAAAATGGATGTTATATAAAAATCAATTAGCTTTGTGTCCTGACTGGTACTGCAAATGAGCTTTTCCTCAGAAGAGTTCACTCTCAATGTTTTGCCATTTTGACTTTACATATGAGGATCAAGATCCAACTGTAGTACTTATATTGAGTCCTCCATGCAAAAAGAATGTTGAAACCTATATTCATAGACATTTTTTTATGCAGTCAGAAAAAAATGTTCCAATTTGAAGCTCAACCTTTCAAGCGCTCCAAAGACTATTTGAGTCCATCTCCATGGACTAGCACTGACAATATTTAGTTGTTGTAAGTTGCTTTTAAGTTTTCTAAGATGTATATCTAACTTCTTTTTAGCAAGATCATTGATGTTGCAAAAGCTGCATATAATTTTTATCAGCTCTTATGCATACACTATATGTTGCCATTTGTTATTATATCAGATTGGGATTCAAGACTTGCTAGCCTTTTTAACAATCTTTGTGGAATTTATCTACTGTCAGCTGTGTTCCTCTATTACACCCCATCCTCAATCAAATGGCTAAACGAAAGTTTTCAGTAAAACTTCTTTATTTGCCTAGTGCATCTATCATTAGATCAACTACCAATGGTTCAAAATACCTCCAGGTTATGCACCATAGTCACAATCAGGCAACACATCTCCACAGGGCATTCACCCTTAAAGTCTTTATATAGTTTTAGTCCCTTGCACCTTATGAGATGTCAAATGCTTCTTCACTCCAACCAACTATCCTGAATAGAATCAGAATAACCACACAGCCTCTGCAACATGTCAAAAGCAAAGATATTCTTTGTGAAACTCATGCAAAGTATACAAAAGATTTACAAGATATATAGCGTCAAAGGTCAATTCCAATTTGAGAAACAAAGTATGCCTTATGCCTTCCTTTCGACAAACATAAGTTAAAAGAATTAACATCACAAGTTGAATCCTATAATGGCTTCCTTTGGACAAACATAAGCTAAAGAATTAACATCACAAGTTGAATCCTATTAGATATGATCAGAGTAGCAGATAGATGCCTCATCAACCCCTGGGATGCATCTTGGATATCAATACGTGTTTCCCATGCTGGAGACAAGAACGGAAACATCTGCAATCACAAGAGCCATCCCAGCTGCATCTCCAAATGTCTCAATTTTGAAAAGCCCTAAATCAGGAGTGTCTCTCAGAAAACCCTACGGTTCAAAAAGCTAAAAACACTTTTAAATTCATCATGAAACACAGCAAACACACAAAACATGTAATGAGCAGCAAAAATTCGAAAAGATATTGGTACACGATTTTTCTAAGTATGCCTCTGGTGTCTATTTTTCTTGAGCCTCCTATGAGCATGCGAATGGTCCATATCTTCCCATGAATAAGCTGCCCCCCACCCATGAACACTGTCTCTGTTGGGCATTTAATATTTAAGTTTTTAATATTAAAAACTTGAGTCTTTAAAACTATGTATAATCCTTATGGAAAAGATTTAGAACAACCTGTTTCTTGCCGTTTAAATTTTTTAGTCTTTAAGTTTAGAACTACGCAGAAACAGGAATAGAACATTATCCTTGACATCTATTCAAGATTTCAAGATTTCTTAATTATAATTCTATAATTCACATTTTTTAATTCTAATAGTAAAATACACTATATATATATGTTTGCCATCTCCAAGTAACTGTATCCCATTTTCTCAAAAAGTGATGTATTGGTACCATCTCCTGTACTGTTACCAGTATCATTCTCCTGGCAAGTATGGATATAACATTTATGGCCTTTTCAGAACTAATGTTTTTAATTGGACCTAAGGTCTATCTTGGTATCCACAATACAGCCAATCTTTAAAAAATTGAAATCTATGAGATGCCAAATTTGGAGGAGGTGCCTGTCACACACACATAGGATGCTTCTCCACATTTATATTCTCCACTGTCTATATACACTCTAGTTGATGCTAAGCTCTGCACCATTGTGCTAAAGAACACACCACCTACTTTGTTTGCAAAATTCCTCTGCAAGCTAAATGGTTCTCCTAATCCACTTGAAGTCACGGTTCTCACATTCATAGAAGAAACCAAGGAAGATCTCCTCATAAGAAAGGCTATACCTTTAGTGAAGCAGGGCAACTATCTGCCAATCACAGATTAGAAGACTATGAGATGAATAAAATATTAATCCCCATGATACACATTTAAACATTCTGAAAAGTAAAATCCTTTCTGAATTTCATGATAGCCATTTAACGAACAAATAATGCCCTACAAGAAATCCATGAGAAAATAAAAATATATATAACAATAAGTATTTGTAATATTTTCCGAGTAAATAAATCAGAAAACAACCATTCAGTTTGAATTCTCATGCCATTGCCCATTCTCAGTAATTGGTGGGAAAGCATCTCTTTAGGCCTCATTTCTTGCTCTTCTTAGATAACAAAATTTCCAGAATGTCAAGATTCAAGAGCAAATGACATCCCCAAAATCTCCAAAATCCTTTTTCATTGAAGTCACTTGTTTCATTGAAGAATAACAGAAACATCTCTTTAGAACTTCACGAAACATTAGCAGTGAAGTTAACCATAAGAAAAGATGGACAAACAGAAAAAAAAATTAAAATATGGAAAGATATGTGGAGATCACATGAAGCTGCAAAGACATTCACTCTGAAGAAACACTGCCTTTTGTGGTTAACAAAATCCACGCTACAATTGACATGTGGGCATTCAAATCCATGTGTGGATTTGACTCATTCATTCCCTTTATTCTCTCCTTGCAAGTTTCAAAACTTCAAAGGAAAAGCAAAGTATTGATTTCAAAAGATAGTGACTACCAGGGCATGAGGGAAAAATATGGTCAAGAGATGAACTATACATGGATCAGTGTTGTACTCTGAGATCATTTAATGTGAATTTCTCTTTCCAAGAATCAAAGTAAATAACTCCATCTTGACTGGGAACTGCGGGAAATGCTTCCTACAATACTAGAAACATACTGAGTTGTGTAGGGGATCAAATATTTATGATTGCAGCTCATGATTGGGGCTATTAAAGAAAACTTGAAACATTGACTTTGATGAGACACATATCTAACCAGTGTTTCACTGAATTTTGGGGATTGCAAAGTTATTAACAGATTTTGGAGAGGCTGGTGGCTATTAAAATAATATATAAAATTAATATTTGAAAAATTAATTACAAAAAACAGTAAAAGAAGTCACACTTTATCATTTATGTAAATACTGAGTAAAAGAAGCTGAAATTTATCCACTTAATTGATCCAATGATCAACAAGAAGCATCTGTAGTATAATACTAAATGTTTTTCTTTTTCATAGTGCAAGACAACAAAAAACAGTAAAAGAAGTCACACTCTAGCATTTATGTAAATGTAAGCAAACAGAAAATGCAACACATAGACAATGAACACCACGTTTTACCCTGGGAAAACCCTCCTACTCGAGGGAGAAAAACCCAGCAACAATATTCTCTTTATGTATTAGAAGAATAACAGGCCCTAGAAATGGCGAATACAATACAAGGATCTGCATTTATATCTGGTGCAATTTCATGAATACATTAAGTATCAACTCTTCTCCTTGATCTTGATCTGCTGCTTAGGAAACTCAATCTGCTGCTTAAGTTCGAATTGGAGTGAATGAAATTGCTTGACTGAATTATGAAATGAGTAGACACCTTCTCCTATTTATACAAGCTAGGCAACCCTTCATCTTAGAGCCGACCTTGAACAAGTACAATTTTCCTTTATAAAAAATAAGGCTGACCTGCCTTGACAAGAATAAATTAAGGAGAAAATATCTGACGAGGGAGCAAACCCGAGACACAAAATAATACTCACAGAATAATATTTTATTCAAAAATATTGAACTCTTACATGTAGAGGATCTCAAATCCTCGAGCTCTGTGATACATGCAAAATTACAGAAGTTCAGAAAAATTATAGAATTGCATAAAATCCCCCTTTTCGCAACATGCCAATTCTTTCCCCAAAAAAAATTACCCAAAAATCAGAAATCAGCCCATTAATAGCCTCTTTCCCGTTTGGAGCCAAAAATAACATTTGAGATAAGATTTTGGCGGTTTGGCGCCAAAAGTACAATTTGAAATTCAAAAACTAAGTCCTAATTCGAAAATTGGCAATTTTCCAAAAATCCGGGACTCCGTTTTTCGAACCGTTTGCACCATCGGAAAGGTCTCGGAGTGAAGAATACACTAAGAACCACCACGGCTAGACGAGATTGGGTCTGGGAGGGAATTTTAGTGCCTCAAACTAGGACTTGAAGGTTTTTCGTAGTAAAACGTAAACTCAAACTTTAATAACTTTCAAACCGCGGAATGATCTTGACCTCGATTCTTCGCCAAAATGCTTATTTTCCCTCAAGAACCTTCCTGTATAAATTTTGTCTTTCCATCGCCTTTAAAATTCACACCTACTAAAAATAGCAATTGAGTAGAAAAGCAGTTCTAAAAGTTGGAAACTCTTATTTGACAAAAAGGGTATCTAGAAATGAAAAAACATCTACAAAAAGCAAACAATAGGAACATAAATGGAAAGCATCTTTTTGGGTGATGCAAGATTGCCCTCACCCCACTGGATGCTCCTGCATTAGACACCCAGTGTAATTTGAGAAGTGATCCCGTCACGTCTCAGATGGTTGAGGAAAACCCAAATCCATTAACCTCAGCCTTTAGACAACTGTGATGAGTCTCTACTGTGCCTTCCTCCACTTCACCGATATTCCTCATAATCGTCTGCTTTGGGTACCTTCCCACACAGCCATCCGTGATTTCTTCAATCTCCTCCCCTTTTGAAGTGAAGCCGGAATGCCACACTGCCCATTGTCAGGTACTCTCCTCAAGGCCAACTTCATGATACTCACGATCTCAAATATTGAACATGGGGAAATGTTGACCCATCCACAACTCTACCTCATATATGCATTCCCCGAATCATGCCTTCACACCTTATTGTGGACCAAACTTCTTCATCTTCAATTTGTTATAGGTTCCCACTGAAAACTGTTCTTTCCTCAAGTGGACCATCACTTCATCACCAGTTTGATACTCCTTATACCCCCTCTTCTAATCTTCCTTAGCCTTATACTACACATTCATCTTGTTAATATGTTCTCTTTAATTCCTTCTCTATGTATATTCTTTTGACTTGTTCTCTGCAGTCTTGGCCAGCACTAGTCTTCTTTCTCTTGGTCCATCTTCCCTCACTGGAGTGGTCCCTGGACTGCCTATATTAGCACAATTTGAATGGTGATTCACTAAGATTTCAGCTTGACAAAATTGTTGTAAGAAAATTTTGTCAGTAAGATCAAGTTCCATCCCTTCAGTTTATCTCCTACCAAACATCTCAGTAGGTTACCCAAGCTCCTATTAACAACCTCTACCTGCCCATATGTTTGTGGATGGTGTGCAAAACTTAACTTCAACTCTTTCTTCAGCTTCTTCCACAAGGTCCTTCAAAAGTACCTCACAAATTTGGTGTCACGATCTGAAACAATACTCTTTGGGCGCACTCATGTAGTCTCACCCACTTCTCCTCAAGAACAAGTCAGCAATGTGGGACTGCATCATGGGTTTTCTGGGCATGTATAAAATGTGCTATCTTCAAAACCTATCAATTACTACAAATATCAACTGTCTCTCCGTGTCCTTTGGCAAAACCAAGAACAAAGTCCATACTTATATCCTCCCACGGCCTCTCCTGCATGTAGGCTGATACAACCCAAAAAGATTCGCTCACTCCTTTAGCCATCTGACATACCCTACAACTCTGCACAAACTTCTTTACATCTTGTGATAACTGAGGCCAATAATAATGCTCACTAATAACGGCAATGGTCTTATCCCAACCAAAATGTCCTGCCATTCCTCCACTATGCTTCTCCTTTATTAGATTCTCCTCATGGAACTCCTCTTGAATACAATTGGCTTCCCTTAAACAACATGCCATCTTGGATTTTGAAATCCATTTACTTTCATCCGGCTAATCAGACAGGGTTCTTTGCAAGCTTTCCAAGCCTCTCGCAAAAATCGATCTCTAATATTAAATGTCTTGAGTTCATTGAACCTGCAACCCACTTCACCGTGATCTCTCACAACAATGTTTGCCTCCTACTTAAGGCATCTACAACCCTATTTGACTTGCTACTCCTAGTGTTTAAAACAAAGGTATAACTCTACAAAATTCTACCATTCTTATATGCCTCGATTTAACTTTCCTCACTCACTCGATAATCAGAATGCTTGATGATCAAGAACAAACAAATTCTCGGGCAATAGACAATGCCCCATTTCTTTAATGCTTGTACTATTGCATGTAAATTTTGATCATACACGAGTACTTTCTCTTTGCATCATTTAACTTTTCACTAAAATAGGCAATGGGCTTACCTTCTGGCTCATCATCGCCCAATGGCACAAATCCATCGCATCACAAAATGATAACTTTTCACTAAAATAGGCAATGGGCTTACCTTGGCTCATCATTGCTCCAATGGCACAACCATTAGCATCACAATCCACCTGAAACACCTTATTGAAATTTGGGAGGGCTAAAACTGGTTGCTCTGTCACCTTCTGCTTCAACAAATCAAAACTCTGCTCTAGTGTCTAATTTGAACTCTTTTCTATCCCTCTCATTGTTTCGCCTGTGGTGCACAAATACTACTAAAGTTTCTAATGAATTTTCTCAAAACTTGCTAAAAACCATGGAAAGATCTCACCCTCAAGTAGTGCTTTGGGTAGCCATTCAATAGCCTTCACCTTCTCTCTCGGGTCCATATCTTCAAACCCTCTGAGACAACGAACCCCAAGTATACTAACTCCTTTTTAACAAAACTACACTTTTTCAAATTTATCAATAGTTTCTCCTCTCTCAACTTCTCAAAAACCCTAAGAATATGCATTAAATGCTCATCCAAGTTCTTACTAAAAATCAAAATATCATCTAAATACACAATGACAAAACTTCCTAGAAACTCTTTCAGTACCTCATTCATGAGCCACATGAATGTGCTCGGTGCATTGGTTAGCCCAAAGGCATGACTAACCACTCATACAGGCCCTCTTTGGTCTTGAAGGCAATCTTCCATTCATCTCCCTCTCGAATCCGGATCTGGTGATATCCACTCTTCAGATCAATCTTTGTGAAGTACTAAGCTCCACTCAAACAGTCCATCAGTCATCCATCCTTGGTAAGGGAAATTGGTACTTGATTGTTATCTTGTTTATGGCTCCTGTGAGTCCGCACACATCCCTCCACTCCTATCCTTCTTGGTGTGCTAGTACCTGTACCTCAGCAGACATGGGCTCTCGTGACTCTCAATCAAACCCTTTCTCAACAAATCTTGAACTTGTCCTGCTCAACTCTCATTTTCATAGAGTCATTTTGTGAGCTACCTTATTTGGAAATCTGGCTCCAGGGATCAAGTCAATCTGATGACTCATCTTCCTCATTAGTGGTAAACCCTTAGATACGTTATCAGAAATAATCTCCTGAAACTCATTCAATAACCCAAAAACTTCTATTGGTACCTCATTACTATCTTCCTATCCATTCTAGGAATCAATGCATAACACATACCGCCATGCTTCATATGCCTTCTAAAATTTTCTTCCATCAACAAAACAAATTCTAGTACCATCAGATACCTTTCTTTTGTCCTTTCTTTAAGGGTTTCTAACTTATGACTAACTCCATCCTTCTCACGTAAAATAAGTGTTTTGTAATGGCCATCATGTGCCAAATATGCCTATCAAACTCCGCCACAAATTTCTCCCAACAACATGTGACATGCATCCATGGGGGATGATATCACAAAGTACCCTCACTATAGCTTCCGACCTTGAACTTCACTAGGCACCGCCATTGGGACTCCCCAAACTTTGTGGGTCTTTGCAACCAAAGTAATCCGACAGTGGGTGGATGCTTTTTCTCTTTCACAACCTCGTGAATCCATCTCTTCTCTTGACACCAAATTATCAAGTGGTTCACCATCAATAATGACATTACAACATTTATCTTCACACTTGCACCTTGTGCGAAATAGAGTCTTCCTTTGTTCTGGTTCCTTCTCTTCAGTCACCAAGGCTCTTCTAATCACTAGGGCTTCTCCCCTTTCAGCATCATCTGAATGCTTGGACTGAGCCTCCTCATATGTATGTGCAACCCTTCCAATGCAGCTCGGCCTCTGCCTATCCTTCCTTGGTGGTTAGGACATTCAAAGGCTCGATGTCCTTCTTTCACCACAATGGAACAGTTCCTCTAAAACCACCTCTTCTAGGCCCTAGCCCAGATCTTCCTCGTCCTCTACCTCTCTGATCACCACTGTTTTGATCATGAGGGTAGTAGAAGTTATCATTCCTCTAGTTTCGACCGGTACCCACATCTTC
This sequence comes from Sequoia sempervirens, assembly GCA_007258455.2. Classification (NCBI taxonomy): domain Eukaryota; kingdom Viridiplantae; phylum Streptophyta; class Pinopsida; order Cupressales; family Cupressaceae; genus Sequoia; species Sequoia sempervirens. Next base: position 36,912,697 of record VDFB02000008.1, on the reverse strand, counting down.
ATTTTTCTTTTCATCCTCATTTCGACCCCAAAAGATCTTCCACTACCCTTCCTCGGGCCACCTCGACCTTTTGCTTGTCAAATCTTTTGTTCTCCTCAACTTTCGTGGAAAAATTGGTATGCATCCTCAATGGTAGTCATTCTGACCAGGCTTAGCTCCTCTTGAATGCTCGGCCATAACCCATTAAGATAACGGGCTACCTTCTCCTTGTTGGCCTTTGCATGGCATGTTATGATGATCATCTTGTGAAAATCTTCAGTGTATTCTTTCACAGATCTACTTCCTTGCTTCAGTCCTTGCAATTTCTTCAGCAGATCTAACTTGTAGTCCACTGGTATGAACTGCTTCTTCAGTTTCTCCACCATGCGATCCCAATTGTTGATCTTTCCTTTTCCTCTTTGATTTCTCTCCAACTGGACCTCTTTCCACTGGGGCACAGGCCCTGCCTTCGCAAAACTTAACCATCTGGTCCTCACTCTTCAGTACCAGTATTTCTTAGCTCGCTTGATCCACCGATCAATCCTTCTCCTGTTCGTGACTCCTAATAACTCTGAGACTTCTACTGGTCTTTTTCCTATCTTTCGGAATGGGTTCTTAATCACCGTGAGATTTGATTCCCGGACACAAATTTCTCCTTCCTTCTTAAGCATCTCTGTCTTCCACCTCTTCTTCATCCTCGCCTTCTCTCCTTCCTCGGTCTAACCTCTTTTCTTATTTGTTCTCGCTAGCGATCTACTTGGCCTCGAGGTTTCACCCTAGTTGCCAGCTTTATCTTCCGCATTTTGCCAACCCTCGGCACTACCTCATCGGCTCAAGCATCACTCTTTGGAGGCATCTTTAGCATTTTGAACCCCTAACCACGGTCTCCGTGTAAACCGGGCCTTCACGACAAATGATCCGTTTCACATCGCCAAGAAAACCCGCTCTGATACCACCTGACGAGTGAGCAAACCCGAGACACAAAATAATACTCACAGAATAATATTTTATTCAAAAATATTGAACTCTTACATGCAGAGGATCTCAAATCCTCGAGCTCTGTGATACATGCAAAATTACAGAAGTTCAGAAAAATTACAGAATTGCAGAAAATCCCCCTTTTCGCAACATGCCAATTCTTTCCCCAAAAAAAATTATCCAAAAATCAGAAATCAGCCCATTAATAGCTTCTTTCCCGTTTGGAGCCAAAAATAACATTCGAGATAAGATTTTGGCGGTTTGGCGCCAAAAGTACAATTTGAAATTCAAAAACTAAGTCCTAATTCGAAAATTGGCAATTTTCCAAAAATCGGCCAATTTCCAAAAGCCATAACTTTTGATCCGGGACTCCGTTTTTTGAATCGTTTGCACCGTCGGAAAGGTCTCGGAGTTAAGAACGCACTAAGAACTAGCTCCGCCGGTCGTGACGATTTCTGGGCCCGTACGGGACCGTTTAGTGCCTCAAACTAGACTCGGAAGGTTTTTTAGGGCAAAAAGTAGAAACTGGAACTTTAATAACATTCAAACCGTGAATGATCTTGACCTGATTCTTTCGCCAAAGTGCTTATTTTTCCCTCAAGAACCTTCCCATAAATTTTTGTCTTCCCACACCTTAAAATTGACACCTGCTAAAAATAGCAAATGAGCAGAAAAAGCAGAAAAACAATTCTGAAAGTTGGAAACTCTTATTCGATGAAAAGGGTATCTAGAAGTGCAAAAACATCTACAAAAAGCAAACAATAGGAACATAAATGGCAAATATCTTTTTGGGTGATGCAAGATTGCCCTCACACCACTGGATGCTCTTGCATCAATATCTCTTGAAACTACTCAACACTAACACTCCCTCTTAGCTAGGGAGGTATTTTCCAAATATCTATGTCATGGAGTCTCAATATGACGCCCACAATGGCTACACCCATTTGTGGAAAGCTCAAGGGTTCATCACAGAGTCTCTCAACGTGATGTCGTCATGGAGTCTTTCAACATGACGTCCACCATGGCTACTCCCATGTGTGGAAAGAAACACATGTACAAGTGTCTCTCGAACGTGATATCGTCATGGAGTCTCTCAACATGACGTCCACCATGGCTACTCCCATGTGTGGAAAGAAACACAAGAACAAGGGTTCATCACAGAGTCTCTCAACGTGATGTTGTCATGGAGTCTCTCAACATGACGTCTTATCTCAGTCTCAGAGATGAACAAGGGCTTGCACCTCATATTTCTCCATCTCAGAGAAATATACACTACAAGGGCTTTCACCTCATTTTTTTGTCTCAGAGAAATATACACTACAAGGGCTTTCACCTCATATTTCTCCGTCTCAGAGAAATATACATTACAACAAATCTTCATGATGATGTGACTCCCTCTGAAGCTTCAAGTACCCACATCGACCTTTTGACCTCCTCGTCCATGGTTGCCTCTGTAGGTTTGATAGACTCCCTTTGAATGTTATTTCCTTCTGTTCGAAGAAATTGATCGCAAATTCTCCATCCAAGGCTGACCCAACCTTGTGCCCTCGAGTGAAGAATCATGAGAGATATGCACCATCAGCTCAATCCAAGGTTGCAAGCTATGACTTCATGTTTGTTCATTTCTCCAGCCAGCATGACTTCCTCACAGGATGCCTCAAGCTCTTCCTCCCTTGAATTCCTTATGCAATCTCTCATCATCCTTTTGCTCCTCAATCCGTCCTTGTACTGAAACCCAATCACCTGGAAGCAATCACCAATTCCATGTAACCTCTAGCTTCAGCAATTTAGGAACAAAACAATTTGGAATTAATCATTCTGAGTGCGCTGTCCCTAGGGGTGTTATCCGGACCCATGCCAAACTCATGCTATCACAATTCTCAGGTCTCTCTATTTTCATTCAAGAAAGTTTGACAAATACCAGAGAAAGTGGTTGCTTCTTCATTTGATGGTTGAGTAAGTGAATTCATGCCAAGCTTGTGACATTAAATCTATCCATAGCACCTTTCTTATGTTGTGCATAGCTTTCAATGAAGTATGTGAGCAGCTCCCGACAGCTCCTTGGCACAAAGGATAAATATTATATATTTACTTTATTCCCAATTATTCCCACGCTTCTTTATTATTTGTTCACCACGACACTTCCAAGAAAACGACACAAAGAATAAATAGTATATATTTACCAACTTCGGTGGTATTTGATATGCCTCCAGAGTAAAGTCGAAACCCAACTCCCATGACATCAGTATTATTGCCACGTTATTTCACATTAGCCAAGTGCAACTGGAATTTGATGAAGTTAATTTCCACGACTCCTCAATACTACCATTTTCTTTGATATTTCTGCAAATCTGAATTGAGGCGGCAGTTCAAGATAGGCTATTCAATTAATTCGATGCTTCAATAGACTTGAAAGTTATTCCATTTATTCTCGACTCAGAATCATGGTAACATCCTTAATAAAGATTGGCACTTCATATTCAAGAATTAATAGCAGCGATTTATCTTACTGGCAACTGATGTTACGACAACACTTGTCTACCAACAACATCCAAAGGACGCGATTCTTCTCACCAAGGCAATCAACCAGGTATTGAATTTGCCACAGTTCCCTTGTGTTTCCTGTTCTTGTATTTGTGAGTCACTTCTTACTGCTATGCCTCAATTCAATTGCAAGCTGATTTAGAGCTTTCGTAAAGAAGACAAGTCTGCCTATGAGCAACTATTTATAGCTCCTGAATGAATGAAGAGTTCTCACACTAATTCGCTTCTATCATACTAGGCTTCAATTACTTATCCCGACACAAAGTTTGTTTGTCTGCTACTAAATCTGTAATTGACGATCCTCTGACCTTCCGTTTCCTTCTTCTCCAGTAGTAATTAACAATAATTTCATTCCTTCTATACAATTCCACAAACTCCACTATTGCGATGATCACCTAAATTTCCCAAATTGTATTATCTTCTTTACTGATTTTGTTGCAGCCATTTCCTGACAACAATCATCTTCGCCCGATGATGTACCCTGTTAGAATTACTTCCTGGAGAATCTGCTTAACCAAGTCTGATTGGATCTTTACGTAAACCCGCTCTGATACCATGTTAGTTTTAGATCAGAAATGTAAGCAAACAGAAAATGCAACACATAGACAATGAACACCACATTTTACCTTGGGAAAACCCTCCTACTCGAGGGAGAAAGACCCAGCAACAATATTCTCTTTATATATTAGTAGAATGACAGGCCCTAGAAAGGGTGAATACAATACAAGGATCTGCACTTATATCTGGTGCAATTTCATGAATACATTAAGTATTAACTCTTCTCCTTGATCCCGATCTGCTGCTTAGGAAACTCGATCTGCTGCTGAAGTTCGAATTAGAGTGAATGAAATTGCTTGACTTAATTATGAAATGAGGAGACACCTTCTCCTATTTATACAAGCTAGGCAACCCTTCATCTTAGAGCCAACCTTGAACAAGTATAATTTTCCTTTATAAAAAATAAGGCCGACCTGCCTTGACAAGAATAAATTAAGGAGAAAATATCTCCTAAAGCTACCCAAAACTAACATGTTTCACTGAATTTTGGGGATTGCAAAGTTTTTTACAGATTTTGGAGTGGCTGGTGGCTATTAAAATAATATATAAAATTAATTACAAAAAACAGTAAAAGAAGTCACACTTTATCATTTATGTAAATACTGAGTAAAAGAAGCTGAAATTTATCCACTTAATTGATCCAATGATCAACAAGAAGCATCTGTAGTATAATACTAAATGTTTTTCTTTTTCATAGTGCAAGACAACAAAAAACAGTAAAAGAAGTTGCACTCTAGCATTTATGTAAATACTGACTAATAGAAGCTGAAATTTATCCACTTAATTGATCCAATGATCAACAAGAAGCATCTGTAGTATAATACTAAATATTTTTATTATTCATAGTTCAAGATACTAAGTACAAGGTACAATACTACAAAAAACAGCCAACGACAAAGTAACGGACACACAAATTCAATGGCTAATCTATGTCATTCTCAAATTAAATTGCTGTGGCATAATCCTCATTATTGAAACTTATAGACTCGTTATCCTCTTACTCTTTTGTATCCTCCGTCTTCTCTTTTGATGATTCCAAAAGAGCATGGGTTAGGGTTTTTTAATTTTGTTTTAGATTTTGGGGACGTTTATGGGATGCCAAGCCTGGGACGGGGCATGTGTCCCTGTGGACCCTTGTGAATAACTCTTCCTAAATGCATTTTTTCTTATATTTAACCACAATTTCTCTTCTAGGTAATTTTTCTGCTTATCTCATAATCATAATGCTTTCAATCTTATAACAATTAGCCTTGTATTTGGTATGTGTTTCACTTCCTTTGGCACTGGATCTGATCTATACTTGGACTAAGAGTTATTGATAGACTAACCAACGATGTAGACAAACTAGACATCATTTCTAATGACATCTTCTTGATGTACATTCTGATCTTGATTTTTCTGCATGATTATAAATGACAAATGTAGTATAATATAGTATTAAATATTTATATTATTCAGAGTTCAAGATAGTAAGTACAAAGTACACTATTACAAGGCAACACTTACCAATACATGGCTAATCTGTGTCATTACCAATTCAAATGCCATAGCATACTCCGTCCTTTCTTATCCCTATGATGGATACAAAAAATGCCTACACTCCTCCTTAGTTTCTTTTGAGGGGGCTGTTGCAGAGTGGTTGTTTATGCATACTTACTAGATGGTTCGCTGCCCCATGCTTATTTGGGTTGCAGAGAGGTTTTTGCTGCTACATTTATTTCTTTAAGGATGGAATTGCTGTCTTGAGGTTATAATCTGTCAAGGATATGGTGAGTTCATGGAGCCCTGAATTAGTTGTCTTGATTTCCAATGAGGGAATAACAAAGACACCAAATTCTATTTTACAACATTGGAGGTTGTCCTATAGAGTGTTTGATGATGGTCAAATCTCTTCCTTTTTTGGGGATCCGATCATTACTATCCTCTATACTGACTAAACATGCACATTCACATGTGAACACTTGTATCTTTTGAGGGAATGTTTCAGGGATAGAAAGACTGATTTGTAACTTGTTCTGTATATGATATTCTTCAAGTAAGTTTGAATTCATGTTGACAGAAATAGGGATTCCAGGAAGTCATTTAACTAATTTCCGATCAACCAATAAACAAGACATCTTAAAAGTTATTTGGAATCACCACTTTCATATTTCCTGCCACATAAGAAAAATGTTTGACTGAGGGCCGGCCTTTGAACATTACTTGATAGACTACAATTGCTTAAGGATATTATAATGCTTATAATTTTATAATGTTTTCTCTACTTATATTAAATTCCAAATAAGGTATGTTATTTTCATGAATATGTTATTCTATATAGTCTTAAATTAGCATCCAAGTTCAATTTTGTTAAAAAGAAAACAATATAACAGATGTTTAAATAAGCCATTCTGGGTGTTGACTTATGAATAACTACTCAGTTTGCTTTCAATTTATTATCATTACCAGAACTGCGACTTTCCGGGATTGGGGAAAGGGAGATTTCTATTGGATCTTTCTGAATGTTTTAGTTTTAGTGGTGTGCTGCTTCCTTGTGCCATCAATAAGCACCTGCTGATTGAATCAGGGATGGGTGCAATATTTAGAAATAATGGTTCTGAAATAACAAGGTGCTGCTGATAGGATGTTTCCTGATTAGATTATAAATGTTATTACCAAAAAATAACAGCGATGGCCTGAATGAGAGTATATGTACAATGGCTATGTGTGTGCAGTGTGGTGAGATTATTATGATTTATTTTACATTTGTTTCATATACTATTCTGGATTTGGTCCTACTCAGAGATTCAAAGAATCATTTTTTTTGCAGAGTAACCGTTGGGTTTCTGACTGCAGAACTGCTTTTAGCAATGTTCATGTCTCAACATTTGCAGCCATTGACTGGCCAATCCTGTCATAGCACACCTTTTAACTCATTGATTGTGAAGTAATATTGTCATTTAGTATTTCATTTTGCAGATCCAATCTTTGTTATTTCAAACATTGAGATTTTTTGTTCTGCCAATTTTGAGAGTAAGCTTCCTCTGGTCAATGTCAGAAGTTTCTAAGAAACAAATGAAAAATGTCTGGTACAAGAGGTAGCTTGTAGTCTTTATTTTGAAAATTCTCCTCCGTTAGTTGGATATTGTTTCTGCTGGAATAATTAATTCCAAGAAGATTATATACAAGGACTAAGAGTGTTCCTTAAATCATGTTTTTTGGATTGAACTAATAGATAGTGGGTATAGAATTCATTAGGAACCACAGTTGAACTTAATCAAATGTCATACCTCAAAGTTCAGACCATCATTCTTGGAATTTTTGTGCAGACCAATGATCACAATGAAGTAAGAACAGAAGTTGAAGGGCAAAGAATAACACAGACTCGAAATAGGTATCTTTGAATCACAACTGCTAAAGCAAATTCTCAACTAAGGATTTCAGAAAGTAGATGCTATATATTTGGATTTTGTCTCTGTTGCTCTTTAATTTGAATTGTCTGTCCATTTTGCAAAGGTGCGGCACGAAGAGGCACTTATATTCAGGATCTATGGGTATAATAATATGTTCTCACTAGCTTGCTGGTCGTGTCTGCTTCTGTTTTCTTATTTAATAAAAAGTTTTTTTCACATAGATAACTGAACTGAAATGGTGACTGCACAGATTGTAGCAATGATCAAACTCTAGCAGAGATCAGGAGACAAGCAACAGAGGAGTCATTAAAAGTTGTTCCTCAAAGTATCGTTTGTCCTGATCATCCAGTAAATCAGCCAATTGAAACACTTCTCTTCTCACTTTATCAGGTATTCCTGCAAGCTGGAAAAATGGGCCTTACAGCTCGTGAAGCAGTTTCTAGAATTCTTGAAAGAGGACTACCCGGCCTTCATGGAGGAGGCATTGTTCCAAGAATTCAAGTGGCAAAGATTTTGAAAACATCACCATATTTCATGCAGCTTGAAGAATCAAAGTTTGTTCTTTGCAGTGCCATCATTGGAAATGAAGGGCAGCATTTAAGTTTGCCTATAAACCTTATTGAATCAAGGGAGGAAGTTATATCTGATGGAACTCTTGAAAAGAGTGAATTGGTAAAGAAAGAGAAGCAAAGCGGGTCTTGGCAGTATTTGGCGGCAGTGGCTGCTATCCGAAGGGTAAGAACAAGGAGGCGTAGTTTAATATTGAGTCAGTCAAAAGTCAAACCTTGTTTATCACGAAAATCTGTTAAGGACAGAGGAGGAAGTTAGTTGTTCCTAAGGATGTGGCGTCTAAAACTGTGATGCAACAATGACCTTGGTACTGAATCTTTACAGCTAGAAATTCCCTGCAGGTGATGCAACCTTCTCCATGGCTGCAAATATAAGAACCACCGGGGACTCTGGCTTCTAGAAAAACCCACGAAAAAAGGTCATGTTTCAATAAAATTGTGTTTTTAGATTAGGTTAGGATAGAAGGAATTTTAGCTGTTCCAGTGGATTATTTCATTCAACATTTTATCCCCACATGAGTATGGTCCTGGCATCTACATTGGATGTATTTTTGTAAGACTTTAACATTTGGTTTAAGCCATTATTTGGTGCTGCAGTAATGGGCACACGATGTCAATTTGGTATTTGCAATCATTCTTCTTCCTAACGGATAACATTTCTCCCCAACACATTGAAGATAAGAAAAAAACGAGGTTCAAAGAGCATGGTTCTTTCTGTGCATATGCTGCGAGGTCTATTTTTTTTGTCCATTGAAAATTTTCGGGCTTCCAACTTGGATTGTTTGATCAATCTTAGTCGAAAATATGGATTCCTTTGCACAAATATGGAAAACCTTAATTAAATACATGAAGCTCATGACAATATAATGTGTTAAGAATGTTCCTATATTTTTTTGTAATCTCAGGTCGTTTACATAAGATGATCACTAAGGATAATTTTGTGACGAAAATAAAGTCTAGCGTTTTTCCATTATACCCAAGGCATAGGTGGGACCGGTAAGTCCCAGTTTGCTCCTGAGGTTGGAGACGAGGTCAAAATGTCTCTCATGTCAATATAATGTGTTAAGAATGTTTCTATATTTTTTTGTAATCTCAGGTCGTTTACATAAGATGATCACTAAGGATAATTTTGTGGCGAATATAAAGTCTAGCGTTTTTCCATTATACCCAAGGCATAGGTGGGACCGGTAAGTCCCAGTTTGCTCCTGAGGTTGGAGACGAGGTCAAAATGTCTGTGCAAAAGTCCTTTTGTTCTCACAAGAGGGTCTCAACCCCAGGAGAATGCAAGCAAATCAGGGACTTAAAAAATAGCTTTTCCTTTATCATTACCCTCTTACTGAATATCTTCTCATGAATTTCAGGTTTTCATTGCTGTCATTTTATTTCTAACTTCAACATTTGATGATTTGCACTTGCGCATTGGCAACGAACAGGTTGTACTGATAAAGGATCTCCAACTATGAATAATTAATATTTAGTAATTGGGTTCGAACATATCTGAGAAAGTTTCTTCCAATGCTATTTCATCTTCCTTGACGTGTTAAGAATTCTCTAAAAAAATGCTATGGAAATCATATGTAAGGGATTGGTTAAATGCGGGGATAAAGAGAAAAAACTTATCTGAATGCGAGCTGAGGGTTCTGTGTGCAGAAGTGAGTCCAGAATATATATTATCTCAATGCGCGCACAACCATATGCCCTTGGTATACTAACGCTTTTACATGCAATGCTCGTCCCTTACATCGCATCTCTCTCCCTACTTAAGGTTGAATCTTATGCAACGAAAAGGTAAATAGCATATACAAAGGGAGGACCATAACTGATACTTTTTCCATGTATGAGGATTGTTTTAGTTAGAATCAATTTTAAGATGCTTTAAGTATACCGGAAGGGATACTTTACAGTTGCTTCTCTCACAAAAGAGGAGCTGAGAGAACAAATATATTAATTTACAATCAATTTTTTCCTATGTATGAGGATTGTTTTAGTTAGAATCAATTTTAAGATGCTTAAGTATACCGGAAGGGATACTTTTTAGTTGTTTCTCTCACAAAAGAGGAGAGGGGAGGCTGAGCGAACAAATATATTAATTTACAATCATTTACAATCAATAATATAGTTTTAGACACATTCAATGTAGGAGATGAGACAAGTTACTTGTAACAAGTTTAAAGGTCTTTACATTTTTGTGCGATATAACAATTTGTTTGATATAATTATTTGAGTGTGTAAAGTGTATGTCTTGTATTTATGTCTATTTATTTTGAATCTATTTTGATTGAATTGACTCGGCTCTAGGAAAATTCACTGTCAACAATTCATTGAGGGAAAATTCACCGTCAACAATTCACCGCAGGAAAATTCACGACCATTCACCACTACGGGAAAATAACCGCCAAAAATTTATGCAATTAATTTTTCGCGTAGTGAATTTTCCGTCGGTGAATTGCTGGCGGTGAATTTTCCGTATGCCAATTGACTCAAATGCAATAATTAATAAGTGAAGTATTTTGCATCAAAGTTGATGATTTGACGTAAATCCATTGTCATGAATCCCTAAAGTCTGAACTCGTTTTTAATTTACCTATTCTTTACCTTTGAGTTGAATCCCTAGACAACCATGGGTTCGACCCCCAAACTTGTAAATTTAGAAACAATTTTTGGCTCAAACCAACCTGCCTTTGTACTAATTGCTGCTTGCCAACTTGAGCATGGTGTTAGCCACCTTCTTATGAGTGCAATTGATCTAGACCAAACACTTGTATAGCAACTCTTGCATATTGACATCACCATTGCCAAGTTCTCACCCAAAGCATGTTTGATCCGAAACGTCGATTGAAACTCATACACAGTTTAATCCAAAAGATTTCTGCATTTTATCTTCACTATCTTCACAGACTGTGAAAAACTCATACCTTTGATTAATTTGTGTACTGATAGACAACATATATAATAAACTAACATGCACCCTTCACCCTCTGATTAACTTGCATGTTATAGAAAAACATATATGATAAACTTGCATATAATTACATATACGATAAACTCGCATATATTTACAAGGCAAACTAAATGACAATAAGTAGAGCTTCACTGTTCTCATTCAAGTACATTGTCGAGATTTATATAGAATCTTTGCCTCCACATTGACTTAATTTATAAAATGTGTGTCTGCTTCATCAATGTTTGGTACACGCTTCACTTGAAAGCTTGCTTGCTATCAATCATATCCTACAGTCTTAAACTGCATTATGTGCCCAAAATCTAGAATGGCTCTCCAATTTAACATGCTTTCTACTAATTCTAAAGCATAAATATCCTAAAGTACTTTTTTGCACAATTATAATATTGAAAATATCACACAAGATATTGACGCAAGTAGGTGTTTTCCCTCGCAACACAATGATAAAATAAAGCATAAGACAAAATAAAACCAAAAACGAAACTTAAATCTAAGCAAAACAACATAATACAAGTCCTTGTAGCACATGGGCGCAATCAAAACTCGCGCAAGCAAAATATCTGTCCATTGCAAACGACTTTAAAGCGCTCTTGTAAACTATGAACTACCTCAGGGATGTGCTCAAGCACATTAACGTTTACATAGGTTGACGACATTTCAATAAGCGCTTAAGCTCTTTCTACTACGTATTGAAGTTCGTTGATCCAATTGCCCTTCGCTTAACCCGAGGACGTAGCTTTTGATTAAGATTTTGTAATGCTTCAATATCTACAAGAATCAATCTTGTAATGTGCAGGAGGACTGCTTGGGATTGCCCATTAATACTCTCAATACCACCATCTATCAAGTCTTCTACTACAAGGTTTAACCTAGAACCTACATAAATTTGCACTCGAAGGACTTAAGTGTGCCTGTACTTAGTTTGATCACATAGTTGATCCTACAAACACCTTGCACGCAATAGCCGAATCTTGATTAATTGCAGTACAATACTTTGTGACGTGCATCACTTAAAGCTCGATCTTCAAATTTCTTCTTTGGCTCGACCCCTAGTTGTGCCTTCTCATCTTCGACTGCGTTCTTTGTGACTCTGCCTTTTCTTCTTCCTCGGCAGTGTGCTTAGCCTTAGTCTTCTCCAACTTAGACTCAAGATTTGCAATGCTCTGTACAATAGTTAGAGGAGGTCGAAGTATTCTTTCAAGTGCATTAATCAGTGCAACAAATGGATTTGTAGATGCAACCACCTTGTTGCCTTGTTCCAAGATGTCTGGTTACTGTGTCAAAGTATGCTACTATGGGATAGGTCCAACAGATGAATTTCTTCACGCTCTTTCTCTAGAGCCACGATCTTTGAAGCTTGTGCCGCAAAGTGCGCGTTTGTTGCCTTGTATTCGCATTGAAGTACACTTGGCCGAGTTTTTTCGGCCTTGGTGTCTTCATTTGCTTCGCACGCCTTTTCTTGTGTAGCTTGCTTGTTTGTTGTAGTCACAACAACCACAATTTTGCCATCTGCAACTTCGTTTTGGGTGTTGTCTTTGTCCATTCTGCTAACGCAAATTCGAGACATGCACTCCCAGACCTTTTCTCCAAACTTGTCTGTTAATGATAGTAATTTTTGGTTGATTGCTAAACAAAACCATTCAGATACTACTCAATGCCCGCTCAACTCTTGGATTTTGATCAAAAGACTCAAATGTGTACATCTGTGAACACTTCTAATTGAGCGGTGCAATCACTGCGGAATCGCGGATACAATCTATTTTTAACGAGTTATATCTCTTATGCCTTTCCTTGATCCTACCTCCCAACCATACTTGTGCATAAATATCATATTGCTTACCTCTAAACTATGTTGTCTACACTTAATAAAGTGCAATATGTACATACGTGTAGATATTTAGCTTGATCTTATCCCACTTTCAGCCATTGTCACTTTAGTATGTTGCAGTCATGCAAATCTTTTATGTATCTCGTCTCACAACCTTCCCTAAACTGCACAAGATACTTACAAAATGTGCGCGCACTATTTGAACTTGTATAGGGGAGAAGTCCCAGTTACCGCCACCTCCATGCTCACTTAACCCCAAAAAAAAAACCACTTTGATCCATTAAAAAACTTTATTTTATTGAATAAATAATTACAAAAATACCAATGGCTGCTCATTAAGTGCTAAAGTGAATGAGACCCATTGACTTTTGAGTGGATTTGAATGATAAAATAGTATAATTGATTGAAATTATAGTGGGCAGATACTGGGACATTAGGTGGCGACGACCGGACGACACCTCTAAAAGGTGACTTTTTTACCCCTGCACGCATATCGAACACTCTTGCATTCGACCAAATTGCCCACAAGCCAAAACCTTAGTTATAAGCACTTAGCTCGTGAGCAAAAAAAACCCATACATTGTTTTTTCGATTCGACGTACGGTTTGAATTCTACAGTTGCGCGAAGTTATCCCTCGCAGATACTGGGTCTTCTCCCCTAGACCTATAAAAATTTGTGCACCAAAAACATATGAAATTAATTAATCTTTTTTTTGTTTTTTGTTTTTTGCAGTGACTAAATCTCAATCCAAATATCTTATTATGGTGTGCAATATAACCCATGGACACTTTTTCCCTATGATGCTTAGTCATGTTAACCCTTTATGTATCTCATACCACAATCTTCCTTAAGTGCACAATGTGAAGATAACTACAAAATGTGCATGTAAGTATATCTAAATTTGGATAGAACCAAAAATTCTTGTGTCAAAAACATATAAAATCAATCATTTTTTGTTGTTACTAAATCACAATCTTGATGTTTTGTACCCTTGCAACTCCTTGACATGCACATATTTTTGTACACATATCTAGACATCATGCATAACCACCTTTTATCTGTCATTTATCATCAACTTGCATGAACTTTTACCTTAAAACATTGGAACTCTACCAAACTAAATGACTACTTATAACACAATGAATTCAAATTGAATATTACAAACAAATACAATACTAAAATCAATCTACTATTTACTTGTCATTTGGAACTTATTGCTATTCCCAAGATGGTTATTAGATAGCTTGTGACCTCTTGAAGTATAACTTGAGCTAACTACCATTGACCATACCTTCTAATGAATTTCCATCTAATTTCTCCAAGCTCACTTTGCCATGTTTTGTCATGTCTTGGATGACGAAAGGTCCTAACCACTTGACTTACAACTTCCCAGGGTGCTTTTGGAACTAACTATCATACAATAGTACCATCTTCTTAACTTCAAATTCCTTGCACTTTATATGCTGATATGATCATTATTTTTTTCCCTTGCTTTTGTATGAGCCAACTCCACTATGCTAAGAATCTTTTCTCCTCTAAATTCTCAAGTAAAAAATATATGCATGTAGTGAATCCTAATCTTCTATGCATATTGCTTGCATAATGTGAAAAGTAGGATTCAAAAATTCCATAAATATCATTTCCTCTGTGTTATACACCAATTGAAATGGTGCGTACCTAGCTAATATCTTGGATGTTATTTTCTAAGCTCATAACATCGTCAAAATGTGCTTCTAGTAGTCCTTCCTTTTGATATCATAGATTTTTAGCAAGATATTCTCAAAGATCTTATTAAAATCTCCTACCATACCATTTGCCTAAGGATATTATGGGATGCTTTCATTGTGTCCACCTTAAAATCATGCAATGGAATTTGAATTGTTTGTGGAATAAAGTGTGAGCCTTGTGAAAGAAAATATAAAATAATTTTCTACTTAATCCCACAAGGGGTGATGTTGCAAGTTACATGATCTATATACATTCTAGTAGCATTTTGACATAGTAGCAATACTAATAGATAACAAGAATGAAAGAAAAGATAAACAACCACATAGGAGAGAAACATTGATACCCCTAGGAAAACTATAATGCTACTTTTCCTCAAGTATAAAATTAGATAGATTAATATATCAAAGTTAATTTTATATGGCAATAGATTTATGAATGTTATTATTTAAGTTTAAATATTATAAGGTATATCTATAATCTAGATATAAATGCATAAAATGTTTATTTATGAATGCTAACTAATTTAAGACTTAAACACATTAAGATTACCATCATTAATATATAAATTTGTATCTAACAATATGAATATGATCAAAAGAAACAAATATTATCTTAAAAGAATTTAATTTGAATCAACTCCATCTCATTTATAATGAAAAATATCTTTGAATAAGTTCAACACTTATATGAATCATAGTGCTTGGAAAGACCACTCTCACCTAGGAAGATTTCAATGGTATTGACCCTCATAGCTATGACACATACTAGAAAATTTGTGTAAAAACACAATGTGTGCTTATGCACCATACAAATGCATCAAATCCCTGGTCATGACAATTGCAAGTGTACATTGTACACCGAGTTGGACACACTTTGTGTGCCCCCTTCTCCAATGTCCATAGCTCACCAAACCACCTTTTTCTTCCTTGAGTGGTCTTCATGTCTTTTACAAGTCTCACATAAATGATTTATATAAGCCTCAAGGGTTGGTTTCAAACCATCACGCCCTTTCACAAAGGTTGTCTTTAATGATTATTTAATAAATATAATTATTCCTCTCATTTAATAAAAACTTCATAAATATTCTCCATTAATCTCCATTTTAACCAAATGATCATATTATCCTTTATTTTTCTCTTTTTTTAATGCTTTCATAACTTTATTTTCACTTTGGAGAAAAAGTTTCATAACATTTCTCCCCTTGTAATTTAGCTCCTATCCTCAGTAGCTTAAGTTGAATCTACATCAAAACTCACAAAAAGTAATGAAGACTAGCAAATCAATCACTTTAATTTCATCTATAATTTAATTTCATAAATTCTAGATCTTGCCAATTCTTTTAATTCAAAATTAGATAAAATAGAAATGCTTGCTAATAAATAAAAATTATATGAAAAATTCATGATTTTACAAGGATCTAATGCAAGTTTATATACTAAATCTTCCATCTTGTAACTTTTACGATTTTTCCATTTACATAAACTCTTATTGTAAAAATATGTTTTGTTCTTCTTCAATAAAAATTTAATAAAATCATTATCATATTATTACATAGAAGATAATTAGTGAATGAAATGCATACCATGTGCTATGAAGTCACCTATGACTAACACTCACAAACATCCAAGATGATAATATTTTTGCTCAAGATGGACATGTACATCAATATTTTTAATCAAATCTTCATCTTTTGAGACCTATAGCAGTTAAACTATTAAGAATTTGAAGATGATGTGAGCTAGTGATTTGTGGCAATTTGTGTGTAGATTATTTTTTTCTTTCAAAATTTATGAAATAATCATGAATCTTTTAGCATCTCATTTAATAACTAGTTTTAGATAGAAAACAACATTTTCAGACAGTAATGTTTGTGTCGTACAACATAACTCTTTTTTTTAATAAATAATTAAATTCTAATTTTTGAAATATAGATTCTTAACATCAATATATAGGGAAAAAATATTTTTTCATAATTTTTTGTTGCATATTTTTTATAAAATTAATTTTTGAAGTCATTGTAACTATAATTTGGACATATGTGTGTGTCATACAACCTAACTTTTTGTGTATATATTGAAATACATTTTTTCTTTTTGGATGAAACAAGGAAATCAATACCTAGGGAAAAGGTAATTTTTGAATTTTTTAACAAGATTTTACTATTTTTCCACCTCTGCACAACAAAGAGCTTGATGTTTGGAGAAAAATCTATGTTTACTAAAAATTAAAAATTAAATACATGATAAAATAAAAATATATCAAAACTATACTTGTTGGAAAGCTTGTTTCGAGGGCTACAATCTTGCAAAATATAAGTTTTAAATGATGTTATTTAATCCCTCAAAAGGTAAAGAAAAAGTGGTTTTTTGCTAGCATTTTGATAGGTGTGAAGGAGACTCCCTTGTGGGTATGATTTAATACTAGAGGGGTTCTATCCAAGGGGGTTTGATCTAAGGGGGGTCTTATCTATCCCTCTTCAATGAAAACTCTTTAGATGGAGCCTTTCAAGACTTAAATAATTAGTTTTTCTAAAAACAGTGATTTCAGGCAAAAATCAACACATCCCAAAAGTGAGACACACTATTGTGGCAGTTCCCATGCATTTCAAACTACATTAGTATCCTCTTTTCCTAATAATCAAATGCAAACAAGTACACAATTAACCTTAAATAAAGTATATATCATTTCTCATAGTCACTCAAAGAAAGGTCAAGAGCATTTTTTTTAATCCAACAAGGATGTAATGTAAACTAGTTTATTGTTATCAATAGGGTATTTACATTAGTTAACTTGGAAACAAATAATTTTAACATAATTCCAACTATTTACAAGTAAGCAACACCGATAAACTTTCAAAGAATCTTAGTCCTATAAAATAAAGAACATGTACAAGGTTATTGGGTTGATCAAGTCCAATAACAAAGTACTATATAAAAAATAACTAAAAAATGGTACATAGAATCTCCTTAACATATCAAAACAACAAACTTATTATTATTCAAGAGTATATCACTCAAATATGTTAGACCTAATATTCCCTTCTTTATATTAATTAAATTGACTTAATTCTAGCATTGCTATTGTCGTAAGGGAAATATGGGTTAGTTGCAAAAGCATAATAAGAGTGGTTAGAGCACAAAACACTAAAAATCCATCAAATATTAGTCATATAAGTTCATACTCAATGAAATTAGTTAGCAAATGTCATAAAAGATTCAATTAAAAGCATGAAAACATACAATTCAAAGCAATTGAAAAAAAAAGACATACAAACCTTCAATCCCATTGGGGCATTATGCTCCAAATGTATGTGGATTGCTCTATTAAGAAAGACCCATGTTGCAAAAGCTTGGATTGATGATAGATGGATAATCTTGATTTGATTCACATGATATTGATAAAATGATTAAAATTGTGAATGAATTTGATGAAGATGAAGGCTTGTTTTATAGATTTGCAAATATCTGATCAATGGTGGAGATCAAATCTCAGAAACAACAGTCAAGATGAGATCAAAGATCAATGGATGAAATTGAGCGAGAGCCCAAAATATCCCTATTTTCATGAAAAATTGGTTAGAGATAATTTAGAGGGAAAATATCTATTCAAATTTGAACTTGAATTTGAATTTGAATTTATGAAATATTCCTTTTGGAGGGAATATGTCATTTAGATATTTTGGAGGGAAAATATCTATTCAAATTCGAACTTGAATTTGAATTTATGGAATATTCTTTTTGGAGGGAATATGTCAGTTAGATATTTTTGAGGGAAAATATATTTTGAAAAAGGAATATTCTTTGTGCAAGTTGGAGGGTTGGAGGAACATTAAATAATTATGAAAAATATTTAATTGTGAGGATGAGAAGAAATTGGGATCTTTAATTAAATAATTATTATTTAATCATGCGGGATAGAGGAAAAATTAGATTTAATTAAATAATTCAAAATTATTCAATTAAAAGGGAAATTAGCAAGAAATGATGAAAAATGATGAATTAATCAAATAATGTTAATTATTCAATTAAAGATGAATTTAATCACATAATTGGAAATTATTTAATTAAAAGAGGAATTAGGTGATAATGAGGAAAATGATGTTAATAAGTGAAATCGAGATGTGTGATACGTTTAGACAATTTTAGGTATCTACATTTTGCCCCTCTTTGAGACAATGTACCTTTTGCATTATTTCAGAGACTTGATGGTGCTCAATTTTTTTTTTTAAATCACATGATGCCCCATTGTGCCCCAGTGGATGAAGGAAGGATGGTAGGCTACCCCCTCGAGAGATCAACTAGAAAAAATATTTTTTGGGTCGAGATCGTGATAGGATGATAGGATGAAAAATAAGTCCTATGAAGCCCATAAAGTGTTCAGGATTGATAACCAAGGTTGAAAAATAGGCTAGTAGGGTAGCCGAGGGTGAAACCCTAAGGTTTGGGGGTCATATATATGCATTTGGGCTTAAACTATCCTCATCTGCACACTTTTCTTTATGAGATCTTAGAGTTCCAAGCACTTAGCTTTCACAGACACCTTCTTGAGATGGCCCTCGTTCCTCATGCCATACACTGCACATATAGATTCAGAAAGTTCTAGAGGTTAGAGGGAGCAAGCCCACCGATACGTACTAAGTTAATTTTTTCTTGCACATAGTTTTAGGATTTCAAATTCATAGCTAAAGGTAGGAAAAAAAACACGTCAATCCATGGAACAACACATTTGTAACCCAATGTGCCATGTTTGCAATTGTAGAATATCACCTAAGTTGTCATAGCATATCACGTTTGGGATACCTTATCACGATTGTTTAGTCGTAAAGCAACACATTTGTAAACATTTTCATGTTTTTTTTTTGGGGGTTCAATGCGTTTGAAAAAGAGACCACATCTGACTGTCATGTCATACCGTGTTTGTATTTTATAAAGTGATGCGTTTGTTTATTTTCTTAGCAGACTTAGGTTTTTGATAAATTTTTTTGACAAAATGACATCATGGGTGTTATGCTTGTAGGTGGTACTACATCCCATCTACTCTTGGGAGTAGAGATCTTAGATTTTGGATCGGATGGCCCTCTTAGCCAAGGTTGAGATTGAGTTCTTAGCATCGGTCAAGCTTTACTATGCTTGAGATTTAGACACACAGGGCTATGATGACTGCTCTCATTGAGTGGTGGTGTTCGACGACAACAATATTCCACCTTCCTACTAGGGAGTGTACTATCAATTTGGAGGATGTTTGGAACATCCTGAGGGTACCTATCGAGGACAGGCAGATAGACTTGCATCCTTGCATGGGAGAGGTTGATGACATTGTCTTGATTCTAGCAGGATTGATCATGGGACTTATTATGGTTGATAGATGATCTAGAGGCTTTTCCATTGGATGGGGATATGTGATAGTGTAACATGCCCATTTTTCTACTCAGTAATTTACTAAGTTTTACCCACAAGTGAATAGTTTACGCATCTATCAATAAAAGCAATAAAAAATTTCTTTTCTTTTTTCTAAAGTATGCACCATTTGAAAACATAATCTTTCCAAACTTTTCTATTGCATAAAAAAAGAATCTTTTCAATAATATAAGTATGATTTCACTTTACATAAATTTATTCAAGATAGCATTTCACATTTAAAATTTCCATATAGATGGACACATGAATACATACATAGCTTCAACAAGCTTCACATGAACTATAAATACAAATGGTCCATAATGTCCCCCCAAATCTTTTCCGCCAACTGCATGAGAAGAAGCATCACTCAAGCGCTTTTCCGCCAACCATGAACTAACTGCAGTCCCTTGCACATATACCATACTTGATAAGATGGCCCTCCCTTCAATGAAGATATTGGTTTGGTAACCTCATCCTTCATATAGCTTTTCCTGAGCATAGCGATGTGTCCTACATATCTAGAGCTTACCATAAAGTCTACCTCTATTTCTATGATATTCTCAGCCTAGTATGCACTTGGATCACAATGAATTGATAGTGTAGATAGTGGCTGCCTACACTACTTTGGCCAAAGATTCAACACCCAATACTTCGAGTGAGGGTCATCTATATTCACCACTACAATTGCTCGATTTGTATTTGACCATTAATATTCTATTCTAGGTTACTCCCTTTCCCGTGGATTATCCTAACCTTAGGTTGAATAACCTTCCCATTAACTCATATTAAACTGACATTGTTACAAAGTATCTCAAAAAAACTCTATCTTATGCTATGCACCTAGAGTGTTGTCATACTACATATAGTATTAACATTCTATGTATATAATAAATAGTATACAATTGCATAGAACCCATTATAGTATAAATATCTATATACATATAAACCCAAAAGAAAGGTTTCCCAATACAAGAATCAATCAACGAATATTCAAAAGACATGCAAGCATCATAACACACATATAAGACAATCTTTCCAACATGGAAACATAATAACAACCTTTCCAATATAATAACAAAGGAGTAGGAATCAACATGCTTGTTAAAAGCTCCAACTGATTATTCCTCTCTCCTAACTTAATGGCTCAAGCTCGCTTGTAACTTTCTCCAAGAACAACCCAAAATCCACTACTAGCTTTTCACTAAATCTCTCAACAATATCAAAGTAAATCAATAAAACAACTCTCAACCTCTTAAACTCTTAACTTACTTTGCACAGAAATTGCAGCAGAATAGCATAAGGAAATCAGATTGATAAGTGTAGCAATTGATAGAATGAGCACCTCTATTTTTACTAATTTGTGAGTAACCAAAGGCTACAAACAAATTAATATTTATACCACCATTTTATCCTCATGCAACGACTCATCAAACTAACTTACATGTTTGCAACACATAACATTCCTCTCCATTTAAATGGCTAAGTCGACTTGTTACAAGGGACAACAAGACTCTCTTACTAAGTCAAATGAACAACAAGCTCAAAATCAAGTTTCCTAAATCAAACTCCTTTACACAATTCTGTCAAGTTTACATTTGACTAAGTCTCAAGGTTGTTATCAAACTCATGCACATTTTGCAGACTTCTTTTGCATGCCAAACTCTACCAGATTGGTGCCACATTCATATGTTGGCGCCCCATTTTAATAGTGCAGGTTGGTTGTTTCATATGGCTTTAAATTGTATTAACTTCTTATAGAAATATTTACACAACAACATATAAACTTATACATGCCTCTTTTCTTTGGTGGACTTGGTCTAATACTACTTTATACTCTAGTTACCATTCCTTTAAAGGTTGTGCCATGTATTTCATATGCGCCTTATTCATTTATGTGCTTCACTTAAGAATAACACTATATATTACACTTAAAGATTATCTAAAATGACTTATATATATCCCTTACGATATATATACATATGTATATATATATATATATATTAATATATACTTATTTCCCATAGTTTAATCAATACATTAATTATTGATTATCAAGCATATATATATATATATCAGATGATATTACGTATATACATATTTACATATATACCATTATATATAAATATATATTAATATATATGAAGCTAAATTATTTATGCATATATATATACATCTATATATAATATCATTTCGATACTTGTATAAAAACACTCATACTCTCATATCCATTGAGCGACATATATACATGGAATGTATATATACATATATATATATGTTACTTTAGTCCAATCGACATTCTCATGCATATGGATAATCCGTCCATGATCATGCATAGGTACATCTACCTACATATACTTATGTACGTATTCACTCATATGTATGAGTTTACCATAGACACGTACATATATACATATATATACCATTTATGCATATATCTCATCGACATAACAATAAACACACAAGGAAGGACTTCCACTTAACATCAAGAATTCATCACATTCCTCATTCCAAACATTCATAAAACAAGATCACAAATCAATATAAACATTCACAACTAAAGTAAAGATCGCTTAACATCTACCCAAACTGAATTGACTTAACTGAGACCAACTAGGGTGTGAGTGTGTGAATACTCAATAAGGTTGAATTAGAGGTTACCAGACCAAATTCTTCTCCTGAGTGATATTTCCCCTCTCTTTTGGAGGTTTGAGCCTATTCCTGCATTCAACTTAGTTCACCAAAATAGTAGTTAGCCGAATCAATACATTCATATGCATTACATTTATTTCATATACAAAATCATCATAAAACATTAAATAGAATCAAACATTGATTCATCATATTTCCATCATAATTCATATATGTAAAACACATTCACATTTAGTAAAGCAATTTACCAAACAAGGTAATAGTAAATAGATAATAACACATAGGGTGTAACATAGAGGGCATGGTTGTAAAGGGCATCACATTTTCATGGGGACCTTGCATCCTCATGCATCTATACCATGACATGCACTAGGTGGCATACATGGCATGGCAACCACTAGTTTATTAGTAGGAGTCACACTGCTCCACATTTGGGTGTGGGAATGTATAGCTATTACACGGTCTACTGGAGAGTTTGAGAGAGATTTTGGAGATCCTTTGGTTTATATATATGCCACAATACTTACACACAGGTGGATGGGAGACCTGCATTTTTGGAGGGGGATATTTGATGATATGGATCAATTCATCTTGAGACCATGGATATGATGTGAGGTTTGGATAGATGATCTTTTGCATCTTGCATATTATTGCCAGACACGCATGTTGATTAGACACACTCCACACATTTTAGAGATATATATTCTAGATAGGGTCCGCTGACAATTTGATGAGAGATAGGGTGTATCAGCCAATAATTATCATGTTATGTTTTCCAGAACAATGAGGTAGATTGTTGAGTGGGGTACTATGGCAGTACCTCAAGTAACATTGATCGAGTTTAGATAGATGAATCCCCAAGCATGGGGATGGGCAGGTGGACCAAAGGATACTGGGACTACACATGATTTCAATGCATGGTGGGTCCAGAGGAGACCCTTGTGGTTTACACATCTTGATGGTGTGGTTGGAGTTGTAGTTGTTCATCGAAGGAGAGAGGTAGAGCCTTGGGCGTCGGCGACGTATGAGACAGAGAGTCGAGGTAGAGGCTCAAAGAGATGACTAGCAACATTAGGTGGCATAGCAAGTTTCCCCACATTAGGATCCTCCATAGGAACAAGATCCTCCATAGGTAGCCCCACAATAGTAGGAGGCTAGAGGGAGTGATAAAAATCAACATGTTAGATTAGCGCTTGCATTATCATAGAGAGATCAAACCTACATAGAGTGGGATGGCTATAGGATAGAGCTGGATGGCCTCACAGCTCAACTCATTCAGAGGATGATAGAGAGGGATCAAGCCCTCGTAGATAGAGATCAATGTGCCTCAAAGAGGGATTAGGCCCTTACAGAGAGAGACTAGCGAGTAGTCGAGAGAGATGTTGAGATTACCCGTCGTCAACATGCAGAGACACATATAGCTTAGCTTATAGCTGAGAGACACAAAAGGGACCACATGACCTAATTGGAGATAGGGAATGGTCCCATGATCACAATGTCACAACATATGTAGGAGATGCAATCTCTTATCCAAGATCCCACTTACCACTAGACTCTATATCAGATAATTGTTCCCAGAGAGCATCGGAAATCAAGATTTTATGTCAGGAGTAGTACTATAGCAGGGTCAAGATGTTCAAATGGTGGATCAATAGGCCAACCTTCTTAGTAGATGATATTGGGAAAACAACATCCATAGGGGTCCTAGAGCCATGGTGAGCAGCAACACCAGATCATAGGTCCACCACCTCCTCAACCTCCTCTTGATAGAGAGGAGCGAGGGATCTTAGGATAGTTTGATGTTGTACATATATTTGATGTTAGCAAATAAATTTAAAAGAAACTATTATACATATAATGCAATCCATCTTAATAAGAATTGATATATTATCATATATTTTTTAATTATCTTGTAGAGATTTTTATGTTTTGAAACATAAAGATTTACATCATTCAAATTTTTCTATTCAAGAAAATGTGGAAGTAAATATACATTCAACCATTTGTCAACAAAATATGGCTAGCTATTTTTTTTATCAATCCAATTTTCAATATATGTATGTAGGCATATAGTTTCCTACTAATCTTTTAATAATATTGTAGTGTAGAAAAAAGTATCTCTTTTTCACACTTAATTTGGGAATAATTAATATTAAAATGAGCTTAATTATTCCTTGATTTAGTGTTCTAATGTGTTTTAAACATTCACATTAAGTTTATGACCCTTCTTAATAAAATGGACTTAATTGTGCGTTATTTAGGGTGTTGTAAAGTGTATCTTTACACTTTCACACTAATATAGGGCTTTATTAATTAATTTAGGTTAATTTTCCTTCATTGGCCCCTTTAATTCAAATCCAAGCCTAATTAATTGCAGATTTTGAGGGATAAAGCCCAACATTCATAAATGATATTACACAACACTTAATTTTTGAAGGTCTGTGTCCTAGATTAGTGACCTGGGACCCATTCACCACTTAGCGAATAGGTCCTTACTAGGTCCTAGTACCTTATTTTCACATGATATTTCACATTGTCCGAAGTGTGTCCTAGCTAAGTGAGCTAGAACCCATTCACCACATGGCACATGGGTTCTCACTTAGACCTAGGACCCCCCCTTGGGATATGTTTTTGGTGGTATTTTAATGATTTCAATTTCAATATCTGATGTCGGCTTGTGTTATTTGAATTTAGGGAATTAAGAATAAGATAAGTATAAATATAAGGTTATTTCACATAGTTTCATCTAAGCTTTCAAGTATTCAAGTCCTAATAGTAAACTTATGATCAAGAGAGCATTCAAGAGCATTTCTAAGGCATTGAAGGGCAGATTTATAGAAGTTTATTGCAGCAATCAAGATTCATTTCATCATGTCAAAGGAATAATGCATCATGCATGTTGTTGAGCTAATGTGTTGATGTAGCATTGGAGAACCTATTCAAGCATTGTTTCTAATCAAGTTCATGATCAAGATCTACATTATTAAAGGCCACTTCATGCAAGATTATCAATTTGTATTCCAAAGTTTCAATTAGGTGTGGTGAGTTGTGGCATTTCTTTGTTCATTCATCATTCCTTTTATGTGTTATTTCATTTCAAGGTTTAATTACCAAAACAGGGTTCAACCAAGGAAAACTCCTATTCTCTAACAAACAACATTTTTCTCCTTTGGTGTGTGATTGCAAGTTTTAGGTTGAAGATCTATTAGAGAGAAAAATTACAAAAGTTTTCAATGTTGTCAAAGTTGCTAAGAAAGTTGTCAAATCACGAAAACTGAGCTACATGGTTTATTTATGGGTTTTTGACAGTCTCCGACTAGGATCTAGGAGTCTAGACATTGAATAATGAAACCCAGAAATAGATTTTCCAGAACTCTAGCTAAGCCCCATTCGCCATAGGGTGAATGAGTCCTCATTGAGGCTCGAAAAAGCACTTTTTGCAACAGGTACACAACATTTGACCTTCTTAAAACTTGCCCTTTTACTGGTATTTGGGTTAGGATTGATTTCTATAACTCTTTTGCACATTAACCCTCATATTGAATGAAATATAGTGAAAAAGAGAGGTCAACCACTTTGTCCTACATTTTGGGGTCACCTCCCCCTTTTTCCTATGTTTCAAATAATAATTGTCATAGGGGAAGTAAGCATGAATGATGAAATTAGAGCCTAAAACACTAAGAATTCAACAATTGAGATCATACAAACCCATACTCAATGAAATTCATTTGCAAAGCATTCAAAAAGGTTTAATCAATTAGAAAGTACAAACACTCAATCCCATTGTGGATTGATGCATAATTGTGATGTAGATTGCTCAATTGAATGCATAATCCATGTTGCAAAAGCTTGATATGAGAGGATGTGATTCACAAAATAGGCTCTAAAATGCTCAAGAAATGACTCAAGAATTCTAGAGAGTGCCTATGATTATGAGGATTGTGAATGATTTTTAAAGAGGAGAGGCTTTGTTTTATAGATTTTGGAAATTCTGATCAATGGTCAAGATGTGATTTGAGGATCAATGGATGAGAGGAAACCAAGGAGGTGAGTGTGGATCAAGGAGGATGAATGGTTGAGGATTCATGAGAGCTAAAAATATCCCTAATTTCATGGAAATAGGTTGGAGATATTTTGAATTGGACGAAGAATTTGAATTTGAAAAGGGAATATTCTTTGTGCAAGTTGGAGAGTTGGAGGAAAACTAGCCAATTAAACAATTATGAAAATCATTTCATTATGAGGATGAGGGGAATTCATGTTTTTAATTAAATAATTGGAAATTATTTAATCAAGAGGGATTATTAGCATGAAAATGATGAATTAATCAAATAACCTTAATTATTTAGTTAATAGGGGAATAAAGTGAATCCAACTAAATAATTGGAAATTATTTAATTAAATGGAGAAATTTGATAATAAAGAGAAAAATGATGCTAGTAAGTGAAATCAAGATGTGTGATATGCTTAGGAAATTTTTAGGTGTCTACATTTTTCCCCTCTTTGAAGCAATGTACCTGTTACATTGTTTCAAAGATCTAATGTTGCTCAAAATTATTTTAAAAATTCCCCTGATTTTATCTGATGCCTTAGTGGACAGAGGAATGAGGGTGTGCTTCTCCCTTGAGAGATCAACCAAAAAATAATTTTCAAGTCAAGACTACGACATGATGATGGGAGTAGTTCTGCTAAGAAGAGGACAAAAAAAAAAGTCCTAGGAAGCCTCAATACTGATCAAGACATAGCCAAGGATAGAAAAATGAGTTGTAGGGAAAAACCCTAGGTTTTGGTAGGCGTATATGTTCATTTGGGTGAATTTTAGACTCATTTTCACACTTAGCTTCGTGAGTTTAGAGAGCCTCTGAGAGATTGCTAAGTTCAAATCTTGTGAAGTCACTACTGCTATGGCCCACGTTGTTTGAGCCATATACAACGTGGACCAGGTCCATTTCCAGCGACTAGCTGGCTCAGGACCCTGGTATGTACCACTTTAATTTTTTCTTTCAAGCATTTCAAAATAGCTAAAGGTAGGCTAGAATTTAGGAAAATAAAGGCATTGCACTTTGGTGCGACACTTTTGCAACCTAATGGCACGCCTTTGCAACCTGACGCAACACCTTTGTTAAGCGTTGGGGCTCTACATTTGTGTGAGTTTAGTAATAGGGTGACACCTTTGTAATAAGGTGATGCATTTGAAAATTTAGGTTCGATGACTTTGCAAAAAGGTGACGCATATGTTTTAGCTTGATAGTGAGGTGCCTTTGCAAAAAACATTGCTTTTGCTTTTTAGGAGTTTTTAACTTAGAATTTTGCATTTTTTTAGAAAATTGACATTGTGAGCATTATGCTTGCAGGCTACCCTACACCCCATACTTTCCCGGGAGTGGAGACCACAAATTCTAGAGAGGATCACCAGTTTTTCACATGTTGAGGTTGAGTTCCTACATGTTGTCAACCTATTCCATATTGCGTATATGCTTGAGATTCAGACACATCTTGCTCTAATTACTGCCACTATCTGACTGGGGAGGCGACTATGACCCTAGAGGATGTGTGGTGGATTCTACATGTTTTGATCCATGGTGAGCAAGTTGTCTATGAACCATACTTAGGATTTGAGGCTCGTGAGCATATTTTTAATGGACATGAGCAAATTCAACTTGAGGAGGGACAGGTGGAATTGAGAGAGTATGTTGGCATTGTTAGAGACGTTACCATCATGATGGTTGGAATGATTTGTGGACCATTGATGTTTGACAAGTGTTCATGGAGGTTGTGTACAAAGGAGCTACTAGCTTGTTAGTAGGTACTATTCTTCATATTTGGGCATGGGAGCACATCGTAGTGCTTAGACATGGTTGCAACTTATGTCAAGATCCTGAAGATCCTTATATTTTCAAGTATGAGGGAAATGTTGACTCACCACCACATGGGAGATCTTCCCTACTTGAGGAGAGTGATTTACGACATGACAGAGTTCACATGGAGACCATGGGTAGACATTAAGGCTTGGGATGATGATGATGATGAGCATCTCCCTTACGGTTGATAAACCAGGTGGCTTATTGACCGCACCCCTCAAATCTTAGAGAGATATCTCCCAGGTAGGGTGATGAGACAGTTTAGAGAGAGTCAGATAACATCAAGGGATGATTATATTGTCATATTTTCCTTCACAGTCAGAGAGATAGTCGAGTGGGGTGCCATACCGATAGTTCACACAATGATAGCAGATTTTGACTATCTTACACAAGTACCATGGGCCTATGTAGATGGTTTAGATGATCCAGGGACCACTTTAGAGTATGACACTTGGTTTATGGCACATAGACCTTTCAGATTCATAGATCTAGATGGGAGGGATGTCAACGATAAGAGACACAAGGATGAGTTTGATAGACAATGTTAACAATAATAGAGAGCCAAGGTAGAGAAACCTAGAGTGAAGGATCAAGGATAGGGTCAAGGACCATAGGGACCACCATAGCAACAACATGTGGTAGTTGTTGCAGGTGTTCAAGATGAGAGGCTATAGACAACACTATAGGAGAGGGACCAAGCATGTTGAGAGTGTGATGGCTTTCAAGGTGAGAGAGATCAAGCATGCTAGGAGCGTGATGGTTTCCAAGATGAGTGAGATTAGGCATGCTAGGAGCGTGATGGTTTTTGACAAGAGAGAGATAGTCTCTTAGGATAGCTTTCCCAGATACAAACAGAGAGAGATCAACTCAGGATTAAGTATGATTAGGTCCAGACTTTGTTGGATGTAGAGATGACTCGACAACAATAGGTCAAGTTATAGTTGGCACATGAGATCACTCAAAGACAATAGTTAGAGGCTATGGCACAAGCACAAGGGTAGGTGATCTTGCTTGTGTAGTATACACAGGCCATTAGTGAGGCCACCTACAACAAAGTTGTACAACATGTCAGTACCAACACATAGGTGACAACTTAACTACTCACATAGGAGTGCTTTGGGTCTGACCAAACTAGGGAACGGATTAGTTAGCCGACCTTCACAGGGACCACCTCTAGAGCAGCCTCCTCTTGATCAAGAGGATTGGGGGAGATCAGGGTAGTTTTCTTTGTATATAGACATTTTTATATCCATATGTTGATGTAGACATGTTTATGATGTATACACATTCATTGGTTATAGATAGCCTCATGTATATTTTGATGTATATCACACAAATTTGATATGTATCATGACAATTATATGTCTGATATTATATGAGATGAGTGATGATTATTGATGCAACCATTATATGGTGTTTATGTTTATGATATTTTATTATGTATGCTATGATGTATGATTATGGATGCATTATGTTATTTAATTTTTTCATGATGTGATGATGTGATGATGGATATCTATTTATTATACTTATGATTTGATATGTATCTTACTAATGATCTATGGACGCAGGATGTATAATGATGAGATGATGATATGGTTTTTTTTGTATTTTCATATGGTATATCGTGATTATGCAGGATGGATGATATGAGATGGTATTAACGATTTATGGATGCAGGGTGGATGCATATATTTTTCCCTTATGTCATGATCCCGGGACTTAAAATGTCAGTATGAATAGAAGAATAAGATTGAAATGAGATGTTTGGAATAAAATAGGATGATTATGTTGATCAAGATTCCAATAAATCTATGATTATTTTGATATTTTATTGGATATGTGATGAGATAAGCTAGATGATTTTTCTTTTTCTTTTTAGATTATGCAACATAACATAGAGAAATCTTCATTTGATATAGAAAGTAGACACATGAACCAAGGTATGAAGAACCAAGGTGACATTGTATCCATTGGATGGACTTTGACTTTGCAAATAGATAAGAGTATCTTTGCTCATAGTTGACATACAAACACCTTGTTTTTATCATGTGATAGAATAAAGCCATTGAAGTAAGGAGACGAATACACAAAAGGTATGAAGAACTTGATATGCACTAGTTGTTGTGTTACTCAAGACTATCCTTGCACACACAAGGCAAGTATTCACCAAGGTTGTATTACAAGAACATCCAACAAGCACAATAGATGAAAGCAATGAAAATGCTCCATTATGTACTCTTCTAGACATACCGAGATATTGAAGATCAAAGCAGTTTCAAGTGAGTAATGTAAAGAGACAAAAAGATAAAACCAAAAGAAAAGATCAAGATAAAAAATATCAATGACATCATATCTCTTTCCATAGAGAGTTATTTTAGTTGATATCCGAAATGATGTCTATTGTAGGAAAGATATATATGCTAAGACATTCTTTGGATGTTGATTTGTTTTAAAAAAAATGTTTAGGCTGTTGATATGAAGGTTAACTGACATGTTTGACAATGATCAATACTTATGATTTTGCATGAAAGTTTGTGTTTCACTAAGCGTATTTGCTTCTATTTGTTTTGCCAAAGGTGAGGATGACGATAAGGTTATTATGGGTGATGATCTATTGCAGATGAAAGTCAAACAAGATGGATGAATGTTTAGTTTCTTTTTCAAATGTTTCAATGTTTTTGACTTTTTGAGAATGTTTTGAGGCTGTTTTTGGAATTTTGCATTTTCTAAGTTTGTTTTTGGAGTTTTCAATATTTGAATGTTTTTGAGAATTTCAACATGTTTGGACCAAGAGAACACGATGTAAGGGACAAACCTATGCCTTGAAGGCCCATCGGAGATGGCCTTGCCTACGTGAATGTGCAGAGGCTTTGTAGTTCAATTATTTGTACTTGGATTAGCTCATACTTGATGGCTAATGATGTTTTTGGGGATTTTGACATTTTGTGGATGTTTAGAGTCTTTGAAGATATTTGGTTGTTTAGAGTTTTTGTAATTTATTTAGATGTTCTTTGGAATGTTTGATATTATTTGGATGTTTAGGTTTTCTCCAAAGTTTATCTAGATGTTTTTTTTAACATTTTGAGTTTTAAATGACTTAGGTGATATACAAGAATCTATGCTAATGACTAGGTGTAGGAAGATTCCCCCTAGTCATGTGTTAGATTACATCAAAATAGGAAGGATAAACTGACCTTAGGATAATGCTAAGTAATACTGATAGGTATAGATACTCATCAAACACCAAGCCATGATAGGGATGGAGATGGATGGATGAAAGATGGGTGAATGGATGAAAATTTAATTATGAGATGGATGAAAGGAGAAAGAGTACTTGATAGATGGTAGATGGTGCTTATTTAAACAAGGCGCTAGTTTGGTAGGTTTTCACCAAGGTGCTTGCCTAAAGCGCCACCGAAGTGGTTTTCACTAGAGGACAATTTTTCTCTTTACAATTTTTATCCTTTTTTTAGATTTTTCCATTTTTTTTAGATTTTTGGAATAATATACCCCTCATGGGCTAGGCATAAAAATTCTTAAGATGACTTCCATTTATAGGCTCCTAAAAGGGATCCCATTTAGGTATAACTAACTGATATGCTCCTAAACAATAGCTTGCAATGATGACAAAAGGTTCCAACCAGTTTGGTTCAAACTTCCCTTTGTTGTCTTGATGTAATTGCTTCTTTTGATTCCGTTTAAGGATAGGGTCTCCTACTTGGAAGTTTCAGCCTTTGATCTTTTTGTTGTAGCTTCTATGTAGCTGATTTTGATAGGCTTGTAAGTGATTTAGTCCTTCTAGGCGACGCTCATCCAACAAATCATGTTCATTCAACCTAGAGGTCTTGAATTCTTGATCATCTATAGGTGCTAAAGTGAAATTTTCAATGATGGGAGCTTGACCTCAATGGGTAGTATAGCTTAAATTTTGTATACCAAGGAATATGGGGTAGCACTAATGGGTGTTCTGATACTGGTTTGATATGCCCATAAGGTGGGATTCAACTACTAGTGCCAATCCCAACCAACGTCATTAACAATATTCTTCAAGATCTTGATTATGGTCTTGTTAGATGCTTCTACTTGACCATTTCCTTGAGGCTAGTAAGGTGTAGAGAAATGACATTGGATATGGAATTGGTTGCAAAGTTCTTAGACATCTTGGTTTTTAAAAGGCATTCCATTATCTATGATAATGGCATGTGGAACACCATAGTGAAAAATTAGGTAGTTCAAGATGAATTTAGATATTTGTTTGTCGATGATGTAGGTCATTGGAATGGCTTCTATCCACTTTGTACAATACTCAGTGGTGGTAATTATGAATTTGTGGCCATTAGATGATGTAGGTGCTATTTTCCCAACAAGATCAATCCCCCACTGTGAGAAAGGCCATGGTGTAGTGATAGGTCGAAGATCTTGAGATGGAGCATGAATGAGGTCCCCATGTTGCTAGAACTATAAGCACTTCTTCATAAAATGATTAGCCTCTTGCTCCATGGTAGGCTAATAGTAACCCATTCTAAATAACTTTTTAGCCAAGGTAATGCCACTCAAATATGACCCAAAAACATCTTTGTGTATCTCTTTTAAGGTGGTTGAAGATTCTTCTTGGTTAAGACATCTTAGTAACAATGTATCAAGACTTCTTTGATAAAGAGTATCACCAATGATGACAAAGAATAAGGATTGACCGATAAATGTTTTATGAAGGTTATTTGTGAGGTCAAATGGAAGGATACCATCGTGGAGGTAAAGGTATATTTCATGACACCAAGGGGAGCCAAGACCAACAATTTCACACACAAATTCCAACTCAGTGATGTTGAAAGCCGGTATGAGAAGCTACTCCACAAGGAATTCGCATTTTAAGCTATTATGCGACATGTCTAGTAATGACCCAATGGTTGTCATGGCATCTACAACTTTGTTGTTGACTCTTGGGATCTGTTCAAAGGTGATGTCTATGAAACATTCCTTGAAGCTATCCACATTCTCTTGTAAGGAATTGACTTATCATCCTTCATTTGATAGTCATCATTGACTTGTCTAACAACTAATTGGGAATCACCATAGAATTAGAGTTCACAGATCTGCTATTGAATTGTCATTCTTAGCCCTGTGATGAGAGCTTCATACTATACTATGTTATTTGTGCATGGAAAAGCTAGCCTATATGATTTTAGAATGCAATCACCTTGAGGGGTGATAAATAATATTCCTGCTCTTGATTTGTGTTGTGTATGGGAACCATCAAAGTATAGCTTCCATTGATTTGTTGAATTAAGGGAATATCGCTTCATTTGGATATTTAGACACCAATTTCTTTTCAACATATATTAGAGCTTCAACTAATTGAGATTTGTGATGACTTGTTCTTTGATATCCTTGCGACCCACATATTCAATATTGAACTCGCTTAGGATCATTATCCATTTAGCCATATAGCCTATGAGAGTTTCCTTTGATAACATATATTTCAATGGATTGACCTTAGAGATAATCTTGATATGATGAATCAACATATAGTGTCATAGATTTTAAGAAATAAACACTACCACTAGACAAGCTCTTTTGATAGGGATGTAATTAAGCTCATATACCACTAAGGTCCTATTGATATAATATATTGCTCTTTCCTTTATTGATTCATCATGTAGCGCTAGCAGAGCTCCTAATGCTACTGATATCGCTGAGATATATAATATTAAGGGTTTATCCATAAATGGTGGCATCAAGACTAGTGGTAATGATAGGTAGTCCTTCAACTGCTGGAAAGCCTGTTGGCAATGATGATCCCATTTGAAAGCAACACCTTTGTGAAGAAGGTGTGTGAAGGGATGACATTTGTCCACCAACTGTGAAATGAATCTCCTGATAGAATGAAACATCCCTTGTAGACTATGAAGTTGTTTGAGCATTTTAGGTGGTTGTATCTCAATGATGGCTTTGACTTTGACAAGGTCCAATTTAATTCCCCTTCGTGATATAATGTATCCCAAAAGATTCCTTGAAGTGACTCTAAAGACATATTTCTTTGGATTCAATCTTATCTGATATTTCTCAAGCCTGTCAAAGTTTTTAGCTAAGACTTCAAGATGTCCTTTACTTGTGATTAATTTTGCAAGTATGTCATCCACATAATCTTCCAAAATCTTGTGAAACATGTCATGGAAGATGACGATCATCACTCTTTGATATGTAGCTCCAACATTTTTAAGACCAAATGGCATGACGTTCTAGTAGTAGGTTCCCCATGGACATGTAAATGCAGTTTTATGTTGGTCTTCCTTAGTAATCTTTATTTGGTTGTATCCTAAAATCCATACATGAGAGACAACATCTCATGTCCAGCTGTTAATCCACGATAATGTCTATGTTTAGGAACAAAAATTTGTCTTTAGGATATGCTTTATTCAAATCTCTGAAGTCTATGCATATCTGGATGCCCCTAGTGGGTTTTGATATTGGTACCAAGTTTGAAACCCACTCTAGATAATCAATAGGTCTTATGAAACCTACATTGAGCAGCTTCTGCAATTCAACCTTGACCAATAACTTATTATTTACGAATGCATTTTCCTTAGATTTTGTTTCATGAGTTTCACATTCGGATGCACTGTCAAGTGATGCACTACTAATGAAGTATCTAATCTTGGCATGTCTACATAAGACCTAGAAAAGTTGACTTTCCTTTCTTTTAAGAAACTTGCTAGATTATGTCATTATTCATCATCAAGGGATGTAGCATAGAATGTCACTTGAGGTTACTTGGAAGTCCCGACATTCACTAGTTGCACATCTTCCATAAGAACTGCTGATTTTTCTTGATCCATCATGACTTTAGGGAGATTGAATCCTTCATCCTTAGGTTCCTCAAGGAGGTTTTCACCATTGGATGTATCCTTTGTTTTTAATTTTTCCTGATCTGAAAGTGCCACATTGTGGTTTTCAATTGGGGATATTTTTTTTTATTTTTAAATTTTCCATTTTGTGACTAAAGGATTCAATCGTGTCCCCAAAGTACGCTTGGGTATCAAGTTTAATATCAAACCCTACTTTAGGATATCCAAAAGGAATTCCATCTATGAGCCCCTTGAATTCTATGATAGCCTCATCATTTTTGAATGAATCAATAATCAATGCTTTTTGTTGGTCCAAGTCTATGAGTTGAGGATAAATAAGTTCAAGTTCAATGTCTTGAATGGGAGATGTGAAGGATGTAGTGGTGATATTGTATATTGAGGCATTTTCAAATAAATTCATTATACACATAGGTAAGTCACTGATATTTTCGTCATTAGATGGGTTGGACCAAGAAGAAGCTTCAACCTCCTCATTTAAGATATCCTCAACGTGAGGGATAGCATTTTTGTTTGAGTCATACCCAAGACCTTTTTTCTTTGGTCACTTCTTGGTGCAGTCACGGTAGGAGGGTTCCAGAAGGAACAATTCGTACTATGCAACAAACAGTCAACACAGTGGAAATAACACATAAATCTGATACATGAACATGGATATTCATTTAATATAAAATACTTACATGCAACATTGGCCACAAGGGCAAATATCTAGGTTCATAGGCCTTGCCTTACAGGCTTACAACATACCACTGGCCAATAGGCCTTATTACATGCCCCCGAAGGGTTTATGCAAAAATGTATTGAATCTATCTAATGATGGACTAATAACTGATGATTGATGATCTACAAATAATTACAATGCTTATAAATATTCTTCTGAAGCTCCAAAATAGATCTATATTGACCACAAGGGTTAATAACTTGATGAATTCTCAAATATGAATGCCAGCCTCAAGATAAGAAGCATTAACTCCACACGAAATGAATTAACTTTTGGATCTCCAAGGTAGGTCCAAAATGAACCCACAATGATTGTATGAAGTCACATTAGGATTTGCATGATCTGGAATAAGTTTGCACTAAGAAATTTGGACCAGGTCAGCCCCAAATGCTCTGGTTGGTAACACAATGAAATTTTGAGTGATAACTTTCAATAGGAAAATGCAAATGATCTAAAATTTGGATATGTAGTAGATGTCAATGTGTAGATGCTATATCCTTATCCGTGAGCTGAGAAACAAAGCTATGAAAAAATATGGAATGAACTACTGCAATTGCTACTAAATGCAATGCAAGAAACTTAGAACTATTTTTGGTTGATCTCTTGCATCAGACACCTGGGGCAGGAAGAAAAGTGATTCCCTCACTTTGCAGGGCTAAGAGGAAAACCAAGATGATCCACCTAAGCTTGAGAAATCCATGATGAATCCTCCACTAGTCTGCCTTTCCACTTCACAAGATATTCTTTGTACTTCTTGTTCTGTGTACTCCTTTCGATTCTAGTATCCAAAATCTATTCAATCTCCTTCGGTTCCTGATGTGGTAACTGCTCTATTAGATCTACTTCATCACTATTACCACTTGATTCTCCTTTATGAAACACAAATATGTGTCCAACATTGAAAATAGGTGATATACCCAATGTCTTTGGTAACTCCACTTCATATGCATTTCCAGAATCAAAATTCCTTAGAATCTTACATGGTCCAAACTTCCTCATCTTCAACTTATTGTATGTGCCAACTGGAAATATCTCATTCCTCAAATATACAATCACTTCATCTCCAACAACAAATTCCTTATGTCTTCAGTGTTCATTTTCCTTCTCCTTATATTTATTGTTCATGTCTTTCAAATGCTTTTGGATCTGATTATGCATTGTCTCCGTGAAATCTGCAAACTCTTTTTTCCTCTACACTTCTCTAACTCTCCATACTCATGTCTCTTAATTTTTCAACTCCTTTAGGATTTACTCTGGTAACAATTTGAAATGGTGTCTTTCCTATACTCCAGTTCACTAAGTTATTATATGTGAACTCTACCTATGGTAAAAAAACATCTCAACTTACTTCCTTATCTCCAACCAAACATCTCAATAAGTTACCCAAACTTTTGTTCACTTCCTATGTTTGTCCATCAGTTTGTGGGTGATATGTTGAACTGAACTTCAAATCTATCTTCATCTTCTTCCACAATGTCCTCCAAAAGTATCCAATGAACTTGGTGTATCTGTCTAAAACTATACTCTTAGGTAATCCTTGCAATCTCACAATCTCCTTGAAAAATAAGTCAACAACATGCATAACATCATTAGTCTTCTTACAAGGAATAAAAAGTAATATTTTAGAAAAAATTTCCACTACTACCATAATAGAATCATAACCTCTCTGTGTTCTAGGTAATCCCAAAATGAAATCCATGCTCAAATCTTCCCAAGGTATCTCTAGTACTACCAATGGATTGTATAATCCAGTATTTTGACTACTCCCTTTTGCAACTTGAAAAATTCTACAATTCTAAACATACTTCCTTACATCCATACATCTGCGGCCAAAAATAGTGTTCACTCACCAAAGCTATTGTCTTATCCACTCCAAAATGACCTGATAAACCTCCACTATGCTTTTTCTTGATCAAATTATCCCTCACTGAACTCTTCAGTATACACAACTGATTTCCTTTGAACAACATGCCTTCTTGAATAAAATAGTCCAACCATTGGCTTCGGTATGTCACTACTATTTCTTTACATGCTCTCCATGCTTCTCCAAAATCTACATCAACTTCATACATATGCTTCAATTCTTAGAATCCCAATACTTGTACACTCATCTCTGTCATCAGGTTTCTTCTCCTACTCAATGCATCTACAACTTTGTTTGACTTCCCACTCCTATGCTTCAACAAAAATGTGTAAATTTGCAAGAACTCAACCCATCTCATATGTCTCTAATTCAACTTTCCTTGACTATTCAAATATTGCAACGCTTGATGATCTATATACAACACAAAATCCCTAGGAAACAAGTAATGTCTCCACTTCTTTAAAGCTTGAATTATGGCATAAAACTCCTGATCATAAACTAAGTATCTTCTTCTGGCATCATTCAATTTCTCATTGAAATAAGCTACAGGTTTTCCTTCATGACTTAGCACTACTCCAATTGCATTTCCAGTCGCATCATAATCCACTTGAAATACTTCTTAAAAATCTAGTAATGCTAACACTAGTTGTTCTGTCACCTTTTGCTTTAACAGTTCAAAACTCTTTTGTGCTTCAGATGTCCACTTGAAATCCTTCGTCTCCTCTCATTATTTCTATCATAGGGTTACAAACACTACTGAAACTTCTGATAAACTTCTGATAGAAACTAGATAATCCATGAAATGATCTTACTTCCCTAATATTTATCGATGTAGGCCAATCTAAAATTGCTCTTACTTTCTCTGGATCCATCTTTAATCCTTCAATAGAAATAACAAATCCTAAATATACAAACACTGTTTTCATGAAACTACACTTCTTGACATTAATCAACAACTTCTCTTCTCTCAGCCTCTGTAATACTTTTTGTATGTGCCCTAAATGTTCCTCTCTAGTCTTACTGAAAATCATAATATCATCCAAGTAAATAATGACAAACTTACCCAAGAATTTCTTCAATACCTCATTCATCAATCTCATGAAATTTCTCAGTGCATTAGTCAATCCAAAGTGCATCACTAACTGCTCATACAATCCTTCATTAGTCTTAAATACAATCTTCCATTCATCTCCTTCTCTGATCTTAATTTGATGGTATCCACTCTTTAGGTCAATCTTTGTAAAATACTTTATTCCAATCAAACAATCCATAATGTCATCCATCCTTGGCAATGGAAATCTATACTTGACAATGATCTTATTGATTGCTCTTGAATTTGTACACATTCTCCACTTTCCATCTTTCTTTGGTGCAAGTATAGCAGGTACCACACATGGGCTCAAACTTTCTCTGATCAATCCTTTCCTCAACAACTCTTGTATCTATCAGTTCAATTCTACATTCTCTACCAGTGTCATTCTATGTGCTGCTTTATTTGGAAAACTCGTTCCTAATATTAGATCTTTCTGATGGCTACTACTTTAGGCCTTTGGTAAACCGTCTAGTACATTGTCTGAAATGGTGTCCTTATATTCGTTCAACAACTCTACAAATTCTTCATTCTCCGTGGTGGGATTCTCTATCTCTAGACCATTGCTTTTCTTTGGAACCAATGCAAAACACATGTTCTCATGCCTTAATCCATCAAGAAATTTCCTTCCATCTACCAAACATAGTCTAGCAATGCCACAAAATTCAGTCTTCTCCTCTTCCTCCAAAGGTATCAACTTGATTCTCTTTCCATTTGATGTCATAGTACAAGTATTCCTTCTCCCATCATGAATTGTTTGCTTATCATATTTTCATGGCCTTCCTAGCAGTAAATGACATGCATACATAGGCATAATATCACACAATACTTCATCCCTATATGATCCAATATGAAATTTCACCAAACATTATTCATTCACCAATATCTTATGATCATCTTGAATCTATGCTATCCTATAGGGGTTTGGATGTTTCATTCTTTTCAACTTTGTTACCATCTCCTTTGAAACTAGATTGTCAGTACAACCACTATCAATGATAACTTTACATACCTTTCCTCTGGACTTACATCTGGCTCTAAATAGACTTTTCCTCTGTGGTGGTTCTTCAGTTACTTCCTTAAACATCAAAGCTCTTATCATTACCAATGATTCACCTTTCTCTGGTTTTCCACATGAATTAGGGGATCCAACATATTCCTCCTCCAAATATGTTGTTCTTCTGGTATGCTCAAGTTTCTTTTTGGTACTTCCTTGATGACACTCAAATGCTCTATGTCCTGAACCTCCACACTTGAAACAAGTTCCTCTGAATGGTCTTCTCTCATATCTCCCTTCATTCCTCCTATATCCTTCATTACAGTAAGAATTATGACCTCCTCTGTTATTGTGGTAGAAACTTATATCTTCCCTTCCTCGGCGGTATGAATTAGCATCATTTTCTTCATTCTGGTATGGTTTGGAATCTTTGTTTTGCTCCACATATGTTCTTCTTTCTTCAGAAAAATTTCCACTTTTATGAAATATTCCTCTTGCACTTCTTTATCTTTATTCAAACTTATTGTTCAACTTCTCTTCAACCTTCAATGC
Source organism: Sequoia sempervirens (assembly GCA_007258455.2). NCBI lineage: Eukaryota > Viridiplantae > Streptophyta > Pinopsida > Cupressales > Cupressaceae > Sequoia > Sequoia sempervirens. The sequence goes on along the minus strand of VDFB02000008.1, from coordinate 36,872,159 downwards.
AAACTGGTATGCCTCTTCAATAGATGTCATTTTCACCAAACTTAACTCTTCTTGAATGTTTGTTCTTAGTCCATTGCTATATCTAGAAACCTTTTCTTTTCTTGCTTCACAATGACCAATTATGATTATCATCTTGTAGAATTCTTCAGCATACTCCTTCACAAATCTTTCTTTTTATCTCAGGTTTTGTAATCTCGTTAACAACTCAAGTTCATAATCCGCTCGTATGAATTGATTCTTCACTTTTGTCACCATCCTATCCTATTTGATGATTCTCTCTTTGCCTCTTCTATTTTGATCCAATTGAACTTCTTTCCACCATAAATCAACATGTCCTTTCAACTTTGTTTTCACAAATCTAACTCTTTTCGGGTCTTCAATTTCTTCATATTCAAAGTATTTCTCCATTTCATTGATCCAATCAAACAATTCCTTAGGATTCAAATTTCCCACGTAATTTTGAATTTCAACTCTAGGTCGATTGTCAATCTTTTCAACATCTTTACTTGATCTAATTCTTCTTCTTCTTCTTCTAGGGTTTCTGCAATTTGATTTGCATGTTTTGCTTCATCATCTCTTTCATCATTCTGCTTAGGGTTTAGGCCTCGACTTCAATCTTCTTCAACAACATCTAACCTAACTCACATCTCATGCATCATCTCCAACATTTATTCCTTTCTTCCAGCAACATTCACCATAGTAGGCACTCTCCTTGGTGACATCTCTCCCCTCAAATCAGTGGAACTACCTCAATTTGGTGATTTGGCTATAAGGGTTTCAACTGCCTCACAATTGGTGATCGGTTGAAAAAAATGTAGTCTACCTTTGGTCAGTGATCTGTTCACCTAAAAGAATGCCTTCAGAATTCAAATCTTTCTCTAATACCACTTGGTGCAGTCACAGTAGGAGGGTTCTAGAAGGAACAGTCCAAACCGTGCAACAAAGAGTCAACACAGTGGAAATAACACTGAAATTTGATATATGAACATGAATCTTCATTAATATGGAATGCTTACATGCAACATTGGCCACAAGGGTGAATATCTAGGCTCACAGGCCTTGCCTCTTAGGCTTACAACAAACCACTGGCCAACATGCCTTATTACATGCCCCCAAAGGGTTTATGCATAAATGTATTGAATCTATCTAATGATGGACTACTAACTAATGATTGATGATCTAAAAATGATTACAATGCTTATAAATATGCTTCTCAAGCTCCAAAATAGATTTGTGTTGGCCACAAGGGTTCATAACCTAATGAATTCTCAAATATGAATGTTGGCCTCAAGATAAGAAGAATTAACTCCACGTGAAATGAATTAACTTGTGGATCTCCAAGGTAGGTCCCAATTGAACCCATGGTGCTTGTATGGTGTCCCATTAGGCTTCACACGATCTAGAATAGGTATGCACTAAGAAATATGGACCAAGTCAGCCCCAAATGCTTTGGCTAGTAACACAATGAAATTCTGAGAGCAATAACTTTCGGTAGGCAAATGCAAATGATTTGAAATTTGGATATGTAGTAGATGTCAATGTGTAGATGCTATATCCTACTCTATGAGCTGAGAAACAAAGGTATGGAAAAAATCTGGAATGAACTTTTGAAACTTCTATTGAATGCAATGCAAGAAAAGAACTATTTTTGGTTGATACAGGATTGTTTTACAACTAGGGATGCTCCTGCATCACTTCTCTAGGATAATGGGTTCACGTATACCTTGTTGTTTTGAGCCAAGTCCACTGGTACCTATATATCCCATGTTATTGATCAATAGATAACCTTTTGTTATTTGTATCAATAGGAAGATGAGGTTCCTCTTGTTCCTCTTTATATCCCATTTAGAAATATCTCCTTCATCTATGACTTGTGCATTCAATTCACCCCATCTTGTGAAGATAGTTGGATTAAATTTGAGGAATTTAGTCACTTTCTTGATATGGTGGGGTTTTCCATATGATTTGGGAGAAAGTGGTAGTTTTCCCACATAAAAGGTTTCTTTGAGGTTGTAGTCACCACAACCATTATCTTGTATTTGCACTTTGATCTTAGGATTGTTTGTTGTGTCTTTGATGTAGAAGCAAGTGTTTTTGGATTAGCATAGGAGGATGAAAGTGGAAATGAATCATTGTTTGGTACTTGTAGCAATCTGTGATATTTTTCTTCCATAATTTTACAATAGTAAAAGTGTTCAGGGTCACCATGAATGGTAACTTTGTCATTGTATGGAAATTTTATATACTAATGATAGGTGGATGCTATGACCTACATGGAATGAATCCATGGGTGGCCCAAAAGGATGTTATATAGAAAGTCAAGATCCAAGACTTGGCATGTTGCCTCTATAATTTTTGGACCCACTTGTATAGGAAGCTTGATTGTTCCTTCTGAATCTCATTCATTATCATTATAATCCCTGATGGTGATACCTTTTTCTCTTTTGATTACTTCCTAGGAGTAATCCAAGTTTGACCAGCTGAAGGGTACAAATGTTCAAGCCTGTACCTCCATCTATCAAGACTCTTTTCACTTTGTGTTTGTGAACATATACTCCAAGGTGTAATGCTCAATTGTGAAATGATTAGGATGTAAAATCTTTCTCTATGAATATCAGGCGGTGCATGGATGAAATGTGCCCCATCATGGCTTGGAATTGTTCGATGTCTATGTCATTAGGTATGGATGATGGAAAAAGAGCTTTATTCAAAATTTCTTTATGTTTAGGTGAAATTCTCAAGAGCTCTAGACTAGAGATTTGGGTTGGTGTCTTCTTGAGATATTCGATTAAGCTATAATTCGTAGGATTAGATTTTGATGGAACCCTTGTTGTAGGGGCTCCTTGAATGGTAACTTTACCTCTTCATGTGGTGACTCCACACTCAAGATTTGGTCCCTGGATAGTAACAATGAATATATGATTATCATCACATTGTATACTGCCTTAAACATTTTCATAGTTGAGATTAACATTATTGTAGGTTTTGGATTTTCTCGCATCATTTCCTTTAGCATGATCTAGCATAGGATTCTTGTATATTCCTAATTCATTATTTCCAAAATTTCTAGGTCGTTGGTTGATGTTCACTTCACCATGATCCATTAAGTCTTGGATAATGTTTTTGAGTTTCATACAGTTAGAAGTCTTATGTCCTTTGGTGGGTTGATATTCATAGTAATCATTCTCATTGTACCATGAAGGTTTAAATTGTGGCTCTTCATACTATCTGAATTCAAGAATTTTTATTAATTTAGTTTGGATCAACTTATACAATAGCATTTCAACAGGTTCTCCTAATGGAGTGTATGTGTGTCTTGGTGGATAATTTTTTGTCTCGGTGGTGGTGGTGCCCTTGGTGGATTATTATTTTGGATATTTTGTTGATTTTGTTGTTGTGTGTTTGATTGAGATGGGGCATTTATCATAATTTTTTTGTCTACCACACCATCATAGTCACATTCTTGTTTTTGGCCCATATACGAGGTTTGACACTTGAACTAGACAATTGGTGATTGTCCTTATCAATTTGTACTGCCCCCTTAACAATGAGTGCACTCTCAATGTTAAGCCCTTTAGAGATAAGTTCTTATAAGTTTATTACACACTGCATTCATAATTGGAAGGTGAGATCCATGTCTAAGTTACCTGCAATGATCTCTACTTGTTTTTTGGGTATTGGCCATTTGCAATTGCTCGCATTCTATCTCCATCTTTATAGGAAAGAGGCAAAGGCTTTTCCTTTGTTTTTTTTTAGAGTGTATAGTTATTTTAAGGTGATTTTGGCATCAATATTGTATGATAAATGAGCTACAAATTGATCTATAATCTCTTGAAACGTTTTTATATCATGTGGTAGGTGTGAGAACCACTCTATAGCTTTCCCACCCAAATTGCATGGAAAGAGGCACATTAGATATGAATCATTATATGATACCTCCATGCAAGCTATGTAAAATTATCTTATGTGCTCTTCAAGGTTACCACATCCTTTGTATTTATCAAACTTTGGCATTTCAAATTTTTGGGGAAGGGTGACATTGTGATGCTTCTGTCGAGGGTATGGACATAAGTCTTGAACAATGTATAATTTTTTGTATTTCCCAATTGTATATCTTGATTTTTTTGTGTTAGTGTTTGAATTTATGAGGAAATATTTGTTGGTGGAACATTTGGTACTGGATTGTAAGTGTTGTATAGATTTGGATCTTGATATGTAGGTGGTTTTATGCTATATGGATTATATTGAGGTGGAGGATATGTTTGGTATTGGAGATTTCTTTGAGGTAAGGGACCTGTTTTACATGTTGGATTGGGTTGGGGTGGATGAGGTGCATTGTAAGTTCCATATTGATGTTGGGGCATGATGTTTATTTGGGGGTTTTGTTGCATGACTTGTTGTTTTTGTTGCACAAGTAATTGTTGTTGAGCTTGCAACTGTTGTTGAGCATGGAATTGTTGAGCTTGCAATTGTTTTTGGAAAATTTATTGTGCTTGAACTTGTTGTTGGTATTATGGTGTAGGATTTAATTGTTGAGGGTTAATGTATTGATTTGTTGGTATGATATTGTGTTGGGGAGGTTGTTAATGGTGACTTTGAGTTTGATAGTGAGGTTGAGGTTGAGGTGGTTGTTGAGGTGGTGGTTGAGGTTGATAGTGAAGTTGAGTTTGAGGTGGTTGTTGATATTGAGGTTGAGTTTGATGTGGTTGTTGATATTGAGGTTGATTTTGGGGTGGTTGTTGATATTGAGGTTGAAGTAGTTGTTGAGGGGGTTGTTGATGAACATGCAGGTTCTGTGAGTGTGGTGTGGTAAAGGGATTACTCCCATAGTTTATCAAATTCAGATTTGGTGTGTTCATATTTGATATTTTCAGATTTGGTATGTTGGTGTATGGTGGTGGATTTTTTGTATTTTGCAATCCTATGTTGGTTGGAGTTCCTAGAATTTGAGTGTTATATAGCAGATTGTTATATTGTTTTGAAAATTTTGTTTGATCCGCTCCTTGTAAAGTGATTGTGGGTTGAATTGGTACATTTTTTGAAGAAGGATAAGGTATTTGTTCAATGACATGATGTACTAAAGGGTCACTCCCTTGTGGAAAATTATTTTCTCCAAAATTTGAAATTTATGTTGTTTGATCCTTAAGTTGATTGAAGTCAAAACCTATGGGAAGTTTAGCACCAACTTGTGCACGTTTTAACATATATAGGTTTGGATCATGATTTAGCATACCCTCCATTTCCTTGGCAAGAGATGGGTCTTATGTCATCTCTAGTATTTGTTTGAGAGTGAAATCAAAAGTTTTGTTACTGTCATCCACTATATGGACTGTTTCAACTTGAATAATGTTGGGTTGCATTTTTGTTAGTAAAGGAACTTCATACCCTTTAGGCATTCCATATGGCATATCACTAGCACTTGCGATAGTGGGATTTATGTAAGTTTTCTCAACCCTACTTATGGTATTGGGGGTGATGGGTTTGGTTATTAGTATCTTTTTGTTGCTTTTCATATACTTTTAAGACACTTTACGTATGTTTTTAAAGTTTCTTTTAGACAAAACTTCCATAATATGTTATCCTTTCATAAATACCTTGCAACCTTGAACCCATTTTTGCATGGTTTATATATATATATATATATATGAATGGAATGTTGTGATTTAATTATGGTGGTTAGTTGCATATGTATGTGTATGGATTAATCTCTCTGCAGCTCAGCACGTGGTAACAAGGATGGAGTATTTGTAGCGAGCACCAAAGTAGTAGAACAGGGAATTAATGAAGTTCAATCCGTTCAAAGTGCAGGAAGTTGTGGAGCTCAACATGGTCATTATGGAAGGAATAAATGTGGGAAGATATCTATTCTTGAATGTTGGATGTTTGCCTATGTGTTTCACATGCAAGTTGTTCGTATTTGAAATGGCTCTTTTTCCTTTTCAGTTAGATGAATAAGTCAATCATTATTCCACCTCCTCATATCTAGGAATGGGATTTATGGTTGCAGTTAGTTAGTTAGTTAATAGTTTGAATAAAACTCTCCATGTTTTGTATAAAGCCAGGGTATGAGTTCATAGATTGATCAGTTAGTTGATTTTGTTATAAGTTACTCGCACTTAGTAGTTTTCTAGTTTTTCTAGTTATCCAAAGAAATGTTGTTATTGTCAATCGAGGATATTATTATGGGATGATTACACTTGATCCATGAAGAATTGAAGCATAACGTAGCCACTAATACTCAATCTTAAGCAAGATCATTCAAATGAAAGTTAAGCTAAACATTTATTGAAACTAAACATTACAAACTGTGAAAGAATTTAAATGTCAACTCCAACCCATTTAAAACTTATCTCATTTTGGAATTGGTGTCGTGTTGATGTGGAACAATGACCCTTTCCCAATCCTGTGATCAGTGAGCTTGTTCCAATTGATTCTATTGAAGAGAATCGATGAAATTGTTGTGATATGTGAATGAAAACATGATTTTAATCTAAATGAGCATGATGTAAAAGCTAATCAACCATGATTTTATGCTAAATGATTCAGATATGCAATTTCTAAGCTAATCTAAATGAGATTTAAACCAAAAATATTCAAACCCTAATTATCTGATTAGCTAAATGGATGCATGGAAGCCATTAATGGAAGCTAAGCTACTATGCAACTAATTTAAACTAAACTATGCTAAATATGAGCTAAATATGAGTGTGAGTGTGAGTGATTTCAACAACATAAGTTTGTTTTGAAAGATGGACGATGGATCCATTTGTCTCCAAATAGTGAACTATTTATAGGAAAGCAAATGAGAAATGAAGGGTTGAGATGAAAAAAGCTAACCAACAGTCAAGGATGGAGGAAAGAAGAGGCATGGATCATGGATTCTCATCAACGGGTGAGAATGCAAGATGAGATTTAATCAAGGGTTCTCATTCCTTCCAAACATGCACACTTTTGACTTGTATAAGAGGTCAAAAGTTAACTTGCACAAGAGGTTTCAAGCTATCTTGCACATGAAGCTTTGTGAGAATATTCCCTTTCTTAAATGATCGGAGGAGAGAGAATATTCTCATGGGTGAGGAAAAGGATATTTAGTTAATTAAAACTGAATTAAATTGTGCAAAGGAGGAATATTCCTTTGCAAGTGGGAGGAATTGGATTAGTTAGATAATTGCTAATTAAACAAGGGTTTAATCATACAATTAGGGGAATTAGAAGAATAAAGTGATATTCATTAAATTAAATGATTTAATGAAAGGGGGAAAGGTGAAATGACATGTAATTAAATAACTTAGGGTTATTTAATTAAGTAAGAAGACTTAGGGAATTAAATTAAATAATTTGATTTATCTAATTTAATGAGATGAAATGTTAGCGTGAAAGGTGGTGAATTAACTTGTTTTGACAAATTAGGTTAATAGATGCAAATGATGCCATTAATTAATTAGCGAGGCTAATTCAATTAATTAAGCAAAAAGATGATGGGTTTCAAGAGGAAATGATGTTAGTATACCCGATTCGAGTGCATGATATCATTCAGGACATTTTTCAGTGTCTACATTTTGCCCCTCTTTGAAGCAAGGTACTTGCTGCTTCGGTTCAAAGACTAATGCTCTTCAGATTAAAAACTGCTGCTCAGATCAAAAAATAAAATTTTCTAATTTTTAGATGCCCCACTGCTAAAGGATAAAGCTAATTCCCTGTCCCCTCGAGAAATTAGGTGGAAAATTTGAATTTTTGGTTGATTTCTCAATAAAGGTGAAAAGCTGCCCCAGGGGTCCAAAAAGGCTCCAAGATGTAAGAAATATGCCAAAAATGCAAAAAATGATGCAAAATAAGGTTCCTATTGGAAAAATTGGTGAAAATGATGAAAAACCCTAGCTTTAAGGTTAAATTAGGGCAAAAAACCCTAATTTTCTAGCATAAATAGGCCAAGAAGGGTCAGTTTCAAGTCATTTGTGCATTCACATCCTAAGGAATTCTTGCAAATTGAGCTTGGACCCTCCGATGAAATGGCATGATGAGAGCTCCTACAACACATTGATGACCGGGTTTGAGAGTACTAGAGGCTTCTAGGCTTAGGACCACCGGTATGTAACTCGAAACTTGATTTGAAATTTGACTTTTTGATGCATTTATTACTTTTTGAATTTTAAACTCTAGCGACGTTGTTGTGTATTAATGCTAATTTGAGAATCAACGACACTAATATGAATTTTAGCGATGCATATGTGTATTGCGACATAGTTCACAATTTGGAATTAGGGTTTCCAATTTTAAATTGCGACGCATATGTTTATAGTGACACACTTCTCAATTTGAAAATTAGGGTTAGGGTTTCCAAAGTTTAAATCGTGACGCATATATGTTTGGTGACGCGATTCATGATTTGCAATTTGAAATGTCTTGGGCATTGCAATTTAGAATTTGAATTATAACGACGTTATTGTCATTTTGGAGCGAAAAATTCCAAATTGAGAAAAAAAAAATTCTAGATTTTGATGTCATGGGCTTCGTGGATGATGGAGGTCATTCCACCTTTGATGTCTCACGAGCACCGGCCCACAGTTTTGGAGAAACTTGGTGGTTTATTCGAGTTGCACCAGGAGCACTTGGGGGAGATTGGCTTGTGGTACGTTGCATACATGCCCATCATCCAGACACATCTAGCTATGATGATCGCATTGTGCGAGCAATGGCATAGTGAGACTTCGTTGTTTCATCTTAGAGGATGTATGGCGGATACTACATTTGCCAACATTGACATTAAGGATTTATGGCAGATATTGTGTTTTATGATACATGGCAAGCATGTGATTTATGACTCTAATGTCGGATACGATGCCTACCACGAGGTGATGGAGATTGAGGCGACAGTGACATTAGAGGGTGTATGGTGGATACTACATTTGTCAATACATGGAAAGCATGTGATTTACAACTCTAATGTCAGATACAATGCTTGCCATGAGGTGATGGAGTTTGAGGACCTTGTTCTAGTCACTTCACAGATGAACCTTGAGATGTATAGAGGTCGAGTGTCAACTTTTCAATTGATTGTTGTAGCTATTATCTCTGGTTTGGTTGCTCTTGATCAATGGAGCTGAGGATTCAACCTAGGATAGGGCTTGGAATGGCACCAGATACTCTACAAGAGGACATTGTTTACATGGGGGCTAGTTATGTTGGCCTCATTGTATCATGATATGCACGACTTGGTCTATTGTGATGGTAAAGCAATCAGGATAGGAGTTACTTTGGTTCACATTTGGGCTTGGGAGCACATCGTTGTGCTTCGACTGATTGTCTAGATGGCTGATGTAGAGCTAGATGATCCCTACATTTGGATGATCCTATGGTTTGGTGTTACAGAGGCACCATTACCTTATAGCACACTGGACAGCTTGGGATTCCATACTGGCATAGGGTCCTTAACGATATGATAGTATTTAGATGGCGACCCTGGCTTCAGATGCCAGTGTGGTATGATGACATGTAGCAACTTTTCTTTTCCAAACACACTCGGTACATGCAAGGTCGAGAGCATAGTATTATAGAGCGGTATTTGCTAGATAGGGTGGCCCGACAATTTGGTGAGCAGCAGGATAGACTAGATGATGCATACAGGGCCATCTTCGCTAGATCAACACAAGAGGTTCCCACGTGGGGACCTACTATCCCAGCTCCTTAGGTGGTTGAGGGTTTTCGGTAGTTGGTTGCCCAACCATGGGCATATGACCAAGGACAGGTGGACGTGCAAACGACATCAACATACGATGCATGGTTTACACCCCCTTGCAGGTTGATTGATCCAGCGGTTGCTCCTTTATGAGGGAGACCTAGAGGAACAGGAGTGGGCAGAGACAGGGGTAGAGGCAAGGGATAGGATGCCCAGGATGGCCAAGATGGGAAGATCCTTAGGGAACCACCAGTGGGACATCAACCTCCACAGTAGCCTCCCATTCAACAACAACTAGTTTAGCCACAACCACCAGATCCCCAAGATTTGTAGATTCAACAACTCTAATAGCAGATTCAGGTCATCACAGGTGAGTGGGATTAAGCCCGACAATAGATTTTGGTAGTTACTGCTAAGAGGGATTAGGCATGGCAACATGTTTTGGCTATTATTATAGAGAGGGACCATGTGAGGTAGAAGGTATAGGTCATGACTGCCGAGAGAGATTAGGAGATCGGTCATTGCCAACAGTTGGAGGCGATGACAACAACCACACAGAGTAGGACTGTATCTGCGAGGCTATATAGAGAGGCTATGATGGAGGCAACCTATTATAGGATGCACTATCACAAAGATGTTCCATAGGCACTTAGATAGCCTGACTACTCACATAGGAGTGATGCACAACCCAGGGTTGAGGATCAACCAAAGAGACAGGCTGGAGAGGGGAGCATCCATCAGGGCTAGCTTGATTGTATAGATACTTTTTGACTTGTTTCCCATTTATTTCATACAGACATACATTCATGGGTTCCTTTTTGATAGCCTCATGGATATTTGTATTTATGATTGATATACATACACTGATTCAGATATTGTACCATGACAGTCATGATTTTTTGATATATATATGATATGATTCAATGTGATGTGATGTGTTCATCTTATTTCATGTTTATTATTGTATGGATGTATATGATGTGAGATGATATTCTTATGCTTATATTTTATCATGTATGGATGCACTTTACTTATGCCTATGCGATATGTGGCGATATGCGATGTAATGATATGGAATGGATGCAATGTTGTATTTGTTTTCATTATCTTTTCATGATATGCCATGGGATGGATGATATGATATGTAGATGTTATGCTTATGCAAATGATATGGATGCATTTCTTTTTGTGTATTTTCTATGCATATGTATGTATGAACGTAAATGTTTTATGGTGACGATGTGATAATGCAATGTATGTGGATGATATGTGTGCAACGATTTAAGATGCTTAAAATAACAAATCTATATTATTTGTCACGACTTAAATGATAATGCAGGATGTATGCTTTATGATATGCTATAGTATGCAATGATTATGCTATGATTGATGCAATATGTATATATGCTGAGGACTTGTGGATGCAGGATGGATGCATTGATGATGTTTTTGTTGACTGTCATGATACTAGGTTAGCGCAGAGAGAAGATAGAAGAAATAAGATGAATGACCATTGATTTCGATGATTGCTTCAAGAGATCCAACAAGTCTATGATCCACCAACACTTTATTAGAGATGGTGATGAGAAATGCATGATGATGATTTGCTCATATCTTGAGATTTTTATTTTCCGTTGTTCCTTATTGTTTGATATAACACATAGACACGATGCATTGAGGTATTGATAACCAAGACGACATTGTATCTAGTTTAATGGACTGACTCTTCCACACCTTGACATATGGAAACCTCGTTGGAATGTAAGTTAGAAGCCTAGAAAATATTGGACCAAAGCATACACAATAGTCAACAACGTACTCCAAACAACCTTCCTACACACAACTAAGCAAGTATGTGCCAAGATTATTTTATAAGAATAACCACAAGCACAACAAACAAAAGATAATGATCGATGCCCCATTCCTTTCTCTCTAAATATTTTTAGATAGACATCATCGAGAGGTCCTTAGAATGGGTCATTAAAATAAATCGTAAGAAAAGATCAAAGACAAACAATCAGTGTTATCTATTGTAATATCGCAGAATTGCACCTACGCGCAATTCCATATTTCCACATTCTTGCCTAGCCTTTATGACCCTCCAAAACATTAATGGAAAAACCCCCTTAGTCCTAATTTCACGATTATGACTTCAGGAGGACGAGGGAGCAATAGAAGCCTGACACAGTATTTTTTGAGAATATAGGCCTTGGACGATTGCGCGGCGCGCTAGCGTCCTGTCTATTTCTCGAGTCCAAAACATGGAATCTGGAAGGTTAACCCCTGTGACACATGTCCTAGCGGTTACATTTTGAAAGTAATGGCTCTTTGTCGCCTTTGCAAGCATAAGAACCTCTTTTTGCCTCTCATTTGGAGGTTGGAAGATTGGAAGACTAGTAGACATCACTTTAGCTCTCATTTTGCTTTAGCCACAACTTGGAGACTTCTTCTCCCTTGATAGCAGTGCATTCACAAGTGAAGCCATGCCAAATTAAGGTCCCCCTAGCAGTAGCAACAACTCTCAAGCAAGCACTCAGCGGTGTGTCTGCATGCTCCGGAGAGGGCTTTGGCCTATGGGTAACGCTCTTTCTCCATTTCTCACTTTCCTTGTACAAGCATTTGTTTACTTTTTAGTGGTGCGGGTTTTACTCCCAAGCGGGTATTGCTTTCACCACACGCTTATCGTGGTGCAGGTTCTACTCCTTGAGCGAGTATTACTTTCACCACACACTTTTCTTTCCTTTCCAACTTGGTTGTTCGTGGAGGTGGGAACACCAAAATGGGGTCTGACTAAGGTAAGCCCCTATACAACCACCCAACAACTTTCTCCTTGATCTCTTGTGTGCAGGATACAAAAAGGAACTTGGAGTGAAGATTTGAGTGCTTGTGAAAAGGGTAACCTTTCTCCAAGTATTGTGATACTTCCTTCAGAATTTGGCTTTCTGGTTAGTTAATAGTTCTATTTATATCACTCCTGAGTTTGTGAGTAGGATTACTTTTTTTCCGTTGAGTTCTGAGTTCCTTGTTGCTTGGGACGCCAGCGTGACTTTTAGATGACATCACGCCATGGTAGCATCCTAGATTTGTGCTAATGTCTTTTGGACGAGAGCTCTCTTTTCTAGGACATAATACTTTTGATTCGGCTCTCTCAGGATCTCTAACTATTTCTTCTAAAACATAACTGTATCCTTGGTTCTTTATTGTTTTGCTATCTTGATGTGTATAAGGGCAGTTTGTTCCCTGGTGATCTCTCGAGAAAGAAGAGACCCGTGTGCAGTGAATCCCTCTTATATCACATCTATATCTCTTGCCAATTTATTTTAGCTAAGGTGATGTCTGATACTAATGCCCATTGTAGGAAGGACACATCCTAGGATATGTTGATTAATGGTTTTTTGATGTAGGATAAAGGTTGAAGATGGGGATTGATTTATTATGGATGAAACTTTATTGCGGGTGAAAGCGAGATGGAATGGGTGGTTTTGGATTTTCTAGAATATTTCAATGCTTTTGGTATTTTAAAATGTTTTGAGGTTGTTTTTGGTCTTTTTGAAAGTTTATGTGAATGTTTTGGTTTTTGGTTATTTTGAGGTTGTTTAGGGTTTTTCGAGTTTTTTGAATGTTTACGGATTTCAATCTTCAAATGTTTTTGTGTTATATGATATTTGAATGTTTAAGGTTGTTGATATTTGAATGTTTAAGGTTTTTTCCAAGTTTTCTAAATGTTCTTGTGTTTTCTAATATTTGGATGTTTAGGGATTTTATGCATTTTAACCAAGAACCTAACCTAAAAGACCTATCCTAGGGGCCTCAGGGGCTGATCAAAGATAAGCCTTGCCTATGTTATACACACAGAGACCATGCAGTTCAACTAACTCGACTTATTAACAATGAGATATTAACAATTGATGGATTTCCAGTTTATTATGACAGACTCCTAAAGGATTGACCTAGGGTGTCTTGGGGGCACATCAATGATGGCCTTGCCTACATTCAAGCTCAGAGACTCATAGTTCAATAAGGTACTATTTTTGGATTTTCGATGTTCGATCTTTTTAGGGTTTTTAATGTGTTTTGGATGCTTTGGATTTTGACTTTACAATTTTTGAATGTTTTTGGATTTGAGTTGTACAGGAGTTTGGATGTTTTTGGATTTTCGATTATACAAGATTTGGATGTTTTGAATTTTGATGAAGTTTTATGAATGTTTTTGGAATTTTTGAAAACCGTTAAGATATACAAGAATCCAATATGATTCATAACGAATTTCCCCTAGTGTGATATGTCATAGACTACTTCGATATAGGAAAGACAAACTAACCTTTGGAATATGCCAAGTAGTACTAAAGGGGATACGATACATCACAACATCAAGCTATGATAAGGACATAGATGGATGATGGAATAAATAGGATGACATATGAGGCAATGGATGGAATGATTGGATAAAGAGCCTAGGTAGATGTAGATACTTTATTTATGCAAGGTTCCTATTTACCAAGTTTTCACCAAGGTACTTGCCCAAAGCGCCACCGAAGTGGTTTTCACTAGAGGATGATTGTTTTTCTTTACCTTTTTTTTTGGATTTTGATCATTTTTTGATGTCTTTGTATTTTCTAATTTATACCCTTCAAGACTAGGCATACATTTTTTTAAGATGCGAGCTATTGGTTGGTTCCTGCAAGGGTTCACCTTCAAGTGTTGACAATTGGTATGCTCCTGATCCATAACTTGTTGTGATGACAAAGGGACCCAACCAGTTAGGCTCAAACTTTCCTTTGTTGTCCTGATCTGGAAGGTTCTTCTGATTCTCCTTTAGGATAAGATCCCCTACTTGGAAAGACCGACATCTGATCTTCTTGTTATAGCTCTGTTTTAGTTAGTTTTGATATACTTGCAAGTGATTAAGGGCGTCAAGACGATGCTCATCTAGGAATTCTAACTCATTTAGCCAAGATACTCTGTATTCTTCATCGATAATTAGGTTTTGTGGTGACACTCGCAATGATGGGAGCTCAACCTTGATAGGAAAGATAGCTTCTGATCCATAGATTAGGGAGAAAGGGGTTGCACCTATCGGGTAATGCGCATATTGGCCCATAAGCCCAGAATGGGATTTAGCTACGCATGTCTACCAATGCACTAGCTTCATTGATAATTTTCTTTGGGATCTTTAGAATGGTCTTATTTGTAGCCTCAACTTGACCGTTTCCCTGGGGATAATACATAGTAGAGAATCGATGTCAGATATTGAATCTTTGACATAGCTCTTTCACATCCTGATTCTTAAATGGGGTTCCATTATCTGAGATGAGGGTTTGTGGAACACCATAACGACAAATTAGGTAGTTCAAGATAAACTTGGAAATTTTTTTCCTTGTTATGTAGG
>VDFB02000008.1:36779845-36846448 GCA_007258455.2 Sequoia sempervirens | reverse complement strand
GAAAGTTAAGTTAAACATTTATTGAAACTAAACATTATGAACCGTGAAAGCATTTAAATGTATACTCTAACCCATTTAAAACTTATCCCATTTTGGAACTAGTGTTGTGTTGATGTGGAACAACGACCCTTTCCAAATCTTGTGATCAATGAGCTTGTTCCAATTGATTCTATTGAAGAGAATTGATGAAACTGTTGTGATATGTGAATGAAAACATGATTTTAATCTAAATGAGAATGATGTAAAAGCTAATCAACCACGATTTTATGCTAAATGATTCATCTATGCAATTGCTAAGCTAATCTAAATGAGATTTAAACAAAAAATATTCAAACCCTAATTATCTAATTAGCCAAATGGATGCATGGAAGCCATTAATGAAAGCTAAGCTACTATGCAACTAATTTAAACTTAAATATGCTAAATGTGAGCTAAATATGAGTGTGAGTGATTTCAACAACATAAGTTTGCTCTGAAAAATGGATGATGGATCCATTTGTTCCAAATAGTGAACTATTTATAGGAAAGCAAATGAGAAATGAAGGGTTGAGATAAAAAAAACTAATGAACGGTCAAGGATGGAGGAAAGAAGAGGCATGGACCATGGATTCTCATCAATAGGTGAAAATACAAGATGAGATTTAATCAAGGGTTCTCATTCCTTCCAAACATGCACACTTTTGACCTGTATAAGAGGTCAAAAGTTAACTTGCACAAGAGGTTTCAAGCTATCTTGCACATGAAGCCTTGTGAGAATATTCCCTTTCTTAAATGATTGGAGGAGAGAGAATATTCTTTAGAATATTCTCATGGGTGAGGAAAAGCATATTTAGTTAATTAAAACTAAATTAAATTATGCAAAGGAGGAATATTCCCTTGGAATATTCCTTTGCAAGTGGGAGGAATTGGATTAGTTAGATAATTGCTAATTAAACAAGGGTTTAATCATGCAATTAGGGGAATTAGAAGAATAAAGTGATTCATTAAATTAAACAATTTAATGAAAGGGGGAAAGGTGAAACAACATTTAATTAAATAACTTAGGGTTATTTAATTAAATAAGAAGAATTAGGGAATTAAATTAAATAATTTGATTTATCTAATTTAACCAAATGAAATGTTAGTGTGAAAGGGGGTGAATTAACCTGTTTTGAAAAATTAGGTTAATAGATGAAAATGATGCCATTAATTAATTAGCGAGGCTAATTCAATTAATTAAGTGAAAAGAGGATGGGTTTTAAGAGGAAATGATGTTAGTATACCCGATTCGAGTGCATGATATCATTCAGGACATTTGTTAGTGTCTATATTTATAATGATATTATGGAATAAAATCAGCAAGAAGGATTATGTTTGAACATCTGGTGTTATGCAATGAATGGAGTTGTATGATGCATGGATGCGTGAGAATATAAGTTAGATTTTGCTTTAAGTTAAGTGAGACAGTTTTCTGAGCTGGCCACTCAAGTACTATTCTTCACTTCATTCATCTATCTGTTTATTTATGCATTTCCATTAATTTTGTTTTCTTTATCTTACACGTACATTGTAAAGTAAAATAGTTTATGGCTAGTTAAAGTTGTTCATGGACATAAATATAATGGATAGATCACAGTAATTAGGAGCTTAGGATTGGTTATTTTATTGTTTTGAACAGTTTTAGATTAATTATGCATAGAATGATTAATTTTGCATAGAATAATTTAGGTGAACACAAGTCTGTGAGGGCACGAATAGTGTAGTACCATCATAAGTTTACGCACCTTGGTTGATGATTTAATGTAGGCTTGCAATGTCAAGTGGACTGTTCAACTTGGCACACCCTTGAATTGTGTAGAATTTACCAAGTCCATAACATATTAGTTTGCCTCTACAAGAGGGATTTGTGCCAATAGGATTCTTCATTTGTTTTAGATCTAGTTGTAACCATAAAACTTGTAGCTGTCCTAGGGGATATGGATTGAAAGTGTATGAAGATGTTTTTGTTGGGATATTTGAGTTGCCTCAAATTGAGCTAGTAAAGACACCTTAAGCTTCTTTGGACCAATGATGAATGTTGTTTGAATGAATGGATGGGGCGAAACCTTGAACTTTGGATAAAATTTCTTGTTTAAGATGTGTTTTAGGGATGATCCTTGCTTCTACTAGACTAATGAGTCCAAGCTAAGGAGGATGATAATGAGATTCATAAACTTTGTGAGTAGACCATTGACTCCAAATCAAGTTAACTCACAATGTTTGACACTAATTCAACTTGAAAGAAGATAGTTTTTCAAGTAGAAAGCTAAACTAGGAGATGATGATAGAGATTTGATCCCAAAATGAGCTATGCCAATTTTCAGGTTGTTTGATTTGAATGGATTGGTTTGTTGTTTGTGATGGGGTTGAATTGATCCAATGACGACTAGTTCAAGGTGAAGTAATGATGTGAGATGAAGATGCAAATGTCTAGGTTTGTTGTTGTTTTGAATGATTAGGAAAAATACATGTTTATTTTGCATGAATTTTAGGTTTTACAATGTTTACTAGTCCAAATTTAGAATCTAAAAAAAACTAGGGTTTTTGTTTTTTGTTGATAGTCAAAGGCATCGAGATATAATCAAAGGCGCCAAACTATTTTCTACAAAGGCATCGAAATACCTATAAAGGAACCTAGATGCAACAAAAGCATCACACTGTTGAATCAAAGGTGTCAAGATGTAGAATTCCAATTTTAATCTCAAACAAAGGCGCCACGATGTGCAAAGGCACCGAGATGCAAAAAAAGGCATTGTTTTGATAAAAATAGAAGCATTGATTTGCATGCAAAGGAATCACACTATGATAGTCAAAAGTGATGCTTTTTGCTTAGAGGTTGAAATTTTACAAGTTTGACCTAGGGTTTTGATTTTTTGAAGTTTGTTTAGTGTTTGATTATTTTGGAAAGTGATAAAAAATAACAAAAACAACATGTAGGACTGACTCAATTGGATGTTTGGAAATTTTTGTGTGTCTTCTTCAACAAGACCACACTAATTGGTATCACAGGTAGATTTATAATAAAGACACACTATAGATACATATCCTAATTTAGTGGTAAATCGAGATTATCAGCTTAGAGTAGGCCAACTAATAAAATATTGTCCAATGAATGGGTGACTAGAGTATGCCAAGGTCACATACCACCTTGACACCTCTCACCTTGAAAGGAAAATATCCTAACAAGGAATAATTTTTGCCTCAACAAAGGTTAGTATATAGCAAGTAACTTTACACATTAACACTTGTACGCTACAACACTTTAAGCTAACAGTTACAAATGGCTTTTAGGCTTCTAGATTTTACAATTTCATAGTAGGGGTATGTTGTGAACAAAGAGCTTATCTGTTATGCTCGAGTCAAGAGGGGTCTCCTCTCTACTCATCACCTCCCTTTCTCGGTGGACTAAGGGTCATGGGGCTTGGTTTGAAGGATGCTAGCTACTCCTTGGGGTACAAATTTTGTTCTCCCCCCTTTATATAGCCCAATGATAAATATGCTTAAGATAAAAACTTGGGGTGATGAGGACCCAAAGCAAGTTTCCTACTTGAAATAAATGAGAATAGTGTTGATTTTGATCCTTAAGATTGTTCTTAGGAGTTGCAAGGAGCATATGCAACACTATACCTCAAGGCACGTACAAAAAAATTGCAAACAAATGGTGTTTATAATTTCCAAGATCACACTAGGCACAAGGAAAGAGCATCCACACACATCCACTTACCAAATGCACCATAACGTTCTTTTTAAGTGCACCAAGGATTCAAATATGTGGTTCAATTTTAAAAACACCAAATTCAAATATGCAAGTTAGTGGTAAATTTTAATCCCAAATTGAAGTGTGCAAGTTATTGGTTCATTTTAGTACTGTATCGAGGGAAAATTAAATTTGTAGGTTCATTTTAAATGCACCAAATGAAATGTGAGATTCATGTTATTCTTTTCAGATACAGTAAATTCAAATGTGAAGTTAATTTTAGTTGCACCAAAAGCAAGTGTGAATCTTAGATTAAATCCAAACCCTACAACAAAAAATGTTAGTAGTTTTGAATCCTAATCTTCCTCCATCAATCACCACATGTTGCAAACTGTTAGCTAGAATTAGGAAAACATAAGATTGTTAAAGGTTAGTCAAAATAAAGAATTCAAAATTGAACTGCAAACCTTAACAAATAGAAGCACTATTACCTAAAAAAGGCATCAAAATTTTGGACAAAGGAACCAATCTTTTGCAAAAGCGTCAATCTTTCTACAAAGGCGTCAAACTATTCTGTAAGAAAACAAAAAGCAAGTTAGAATAGAGGGACAAATTTTTGGCAAATGCGTCAAACTGTTGATTGAAAAATGTGTCAAAGCTCTATAAAGCATGACGCTTTTGAAAAAGGAAGTACACTATTTCTTGCAAACAAACAAAATATAAAATATTAGATGCGTCAGTCTTTAAACAAAGGCGTTGAACTTTAAATTGTAGATGCATCAAGCTTTGACAAAGGCACTACACCAAAACAAAAAACATCACACTGTCTCTAATATCTGCAAGGCCAACAAAATCTCCACAAAATTGATTAAAATAGGGATGTGGGTCCCACCAACATTCCAAAATATCGTAGGGGAAGTAAGTTAGCATGAATGATGAAGTTAGATTCTAAAACACTAAGAATTCAAACAATTGAGATCATGCAAATCCATACTCAATGAAATTCATTTGCAAAGAATTCAAAAAGGTTTAATCAATTAGAAAGTGCAAAGCCTCACCTCAATCCCATTGTGGATTGATGCATTATTACGATGTGGATTGCTCAATTGAATGCATAATCCATGTTGCAAAAGCTTGATATGAGAGGATGCGATTCATAAAACAGGCTCTAAAATGCTCAAGAAATGACTCAAGAATTCTAGAGAGTGCCTATGCTTATGAGGATTGTGAATGATTTTTGAAGAGGAGAGGCTTTGTTTTATAGATTTTGGAAATTTTGATTAACGATCAAGATTCAATCCGAGGATCAATGGATGAGAGGAAATTGATGAGGTGAGTGTGTATCAAGGAGGATCAATGGTTGAGGATTCATGAGAGCTCAAACTATCCCTAATTTCATAAAAATAGGTTGGAGATATTTTGAATTGGAGGGAAGAATTTTAATTTGAAAAGAGAATATCCTTTGTGCAAGTTAGAGAGTTGGAAGAAAATTAGCCACTTAAACAATTATGAAATTCATTTAATTGTAAGGATGAGGGGAATTTAGATTTTTAATTAAATAATTGGGAATTATTTAATCAAGAGGGATTATTAGCATGAAAATGATGAATTAATCAAATAACCTTAATTATTCATTTAAAAATGGAATAAAGTGAATTTAACTAAATAATTGAAAATTATTTAATTAAATGGAGGAATCTGATGATAATGAGCAAAATGATGTTAGTAAGTGAAATCAAGATGTGTGATATGTTTATGACATTTTTAGGTGTCTACAATAATATTGAGATTGGTATATGTTCCATTGAGAGTTAGATTGTTATAAAACTTATCCAGTGAATTCTTTAATGATCATTTTAATTGATACAACTAAATTTGTCTCAATATGATTGAAACCAAACTGATTTAAATTTGTTTGTTATATGTTGGAAGTAATGGTTTCAATTTCTTTGGATATTTTTCATTTATATTAAAGACCATAGTGTGACATCAAAATACTGTAATTTTTTTGAATACCCTGATATAAATATTATGAATATTGATTCTAATTAATTTTAAATTGTTTATACTAATAATATTATAAACCATTAATTTAATTTCCTTCAATGTGGTATATTAGAAACCATTAATGTAAAGCATTAAAAGTTACTTGGGTGATATTATTTATTAATGTATGTATTTTGCATTAACAAAACCACAAAAATAGAAAATATAATTACTCATGTAAATTTAAAACTATGAAACTTTTCACATGATATACAATATTTGAACAATAAGTGTTGGTTGTTTTCATACTAGATAGAAAAATCAAAGAAATATTTCAAAATGCTTGTTAAACAAAATAACTATTGAAGAAGACTAAATGGATATAAATTATTTGGTATAAAAATTGATAATACAATGCAAATCAACCTCTTTTGGTGTATCTCAATACTAAAGCATGTGTAAATAGGAAATGATTACATATATTAGGTTACTTGTTTAATTTTCAGAGATTTACTTCTTGTTGACTAACTTTTTTCCTCTAAATGAGTGTTACTTCCTTGAATTTGAGATATTATTGCCCATGAAAGTATATAAATTCAATTAGATAAATCTTACTATAAAAGAAAACTATTTTTTTTGGAAAAGGATAAGAGGGAAATAAAAAGAATATGTTGTTACAATAATAACTATCTAACTTACCGGTACTTCTTAAAGTTGTATATTTATCTCCACATGTTTAACTCTCTCTCCCTCCTTGGAAGAGACATGGGTTTGGGTGTTTAAGAAGATTATGAGTAAGTTGAATAAATGACACTCCAAGTTTTTGTCTATTGCTAGGAGGTTTTAAATCTATCAAAAAGTGTTATCTTATTTTATGTATTTATCCTCTACTTGGTTGGTCTATTATTCACATATTAAGTATCTTAAGAAAATGATCAAAGATCATTTATGGTTTGATGAAAATAAGAGAAAGAGAAGGCATGCAATTAGCTAGGAATGGTGTTTTCCTAACAATATGGGGTTAGGGGCCCAAACATACATTCTTGCAAGGAGTTTCCTTGATTGTGAAAAGGATTCTCAAGGCCTTAGATGGTGTGGAACCTTGGAATGTGCTTGTTAGGAACAACATTTGTGATGTCATTATCGAAAGGAAGCCTCGGTGAAAATGACTTGGCTCGGCAAATATTCTATTTGGTATATTGAACATCCATATTAGTGGGTCTTTGATTTTCAAGTCCATTTAAAAGGATTGAGACAAGGTTAAAGGTTTTGTTATGGAATGAGATGTAAATAATATTAAGAATGATCCCTTTTTTCCTTTCAAGTCTATTTGGTGGTTTGTTGAGATTGATGTTAATCCACTTGCTCTTTGTAAAAAGTGTTCAATGCTCAAGTGTCATAACAAAAGTATCAAAATTTTGAGCATATTATTAATGAAAATGGTTTTATTTAATGAGACAATGTTATATATAGGTTTGATATTCTTGATTCTAGATCAAGAGAAAACTTAATTTCTATAGTTATTGGTAAGAATATGCTCACTTTGAAAAGGTTATGATGCACGGTTGTGTAACAAAATTTTCTTGAAAATGTGGTGGTAAATTAATTGATGTGGTTGTTAAGAATGTTTATCGTATTCACTCTAATGTGGATGTATTTCATTGTCCTTTCAACTCCCTATGGGGGATGAATGATTTAAAAGCCAAGTGTATTTCATTTCGTCTAATTTGCTTGAACTCAAGAAGTATTTATTAGATGGTTTTTATTGAGTAAGAGGTTAGCTATTGGGGATGTCTTACTTGTTGACAATAGTCTTTATCTAGTCTGTGAGGAGAGGGAAAAAATTGTGCATCTTTTTTTAATTTTTGTTTTGCTAAAACAATTTGGGCTCGTTTTATTCCCTTATGGCCCTATTAGTTAGGGGTGAAGGAAATTTATTGTTGAGATATCTTGTTTGGCTCTACTATTAAGTATACATTGCTTTTTCCTCATTGATTCATAAAATATGGTTGGTGTAATTCCACTAAGGTGTTATGGTTTATTTGCATAAGCAAAAACAATCATTGTTTTCAGGGTGAATGTAGAGATATTATTGACTCTTGTAAATAAGTCATAGTGTTTCTTATTCTTTTGTAGGTTCCTAAGAAAGTTAACAAGTTTGAAGAAGAGATCTAATAGTTGGTGGAAGATCATTAGAAGTCTAAATCTAAGACTAAGGCAAATGGTGATTCTTTAGGTGGTTCACCTTAAAAGTGCTACATGGTGAAGGCTCAAGGGCTATTGTCTACAAAGACTTGATATCTCAAAATCCAATGATTTTGATGATATTCTTATTTTTTCCTTTTCTAAATTATGGATTACAAAGTGCATGAGGAATAGGGTGTATGAACGTACAATAAAAGTTACTAATATGATGAAAGTCAAAGAGAATATGAAGAAGTCTCCCACACTGAGTGATTAATTGTTTTGGGTGCTAGAATTGATTATTTTGGTTGGTCATACTATATAATGATGGTTGGTGTACTTCTATATCTATGACAACTAGTTTTGTTGCATTAACTTCTTACTTAAAGTGGTTGTTGAACTTTTGGTTATGTCTTTTGTAGACTTGATATTATCCTTTTTTTCATCTTGGTTATATTTATGCTCTCTAAGCTATATTAGTTCACTATTTCAATATGAAAAAAGATTCATATGTGTACTCTTTGATAACTCCTAAATCTTAGATATTTACTAGACGACTCATTTCCATCAAGATTAGTCTCTACAAACACCACCGTAACTCCCAATTTGAACAACTCACACCATAACTGACTCACAACATAAATATAAAATCACCCATTTACAATAATCAATACCTTAAAAACCCTAATTACCATAAATCTAAAATATTAAAAAACCTGAATATACAATTTCCACTCTAACAAATCTAACCCTAAACAATAAACAACAATTCTGTTAAAGTCCTCTTAGAATAAGATTTCCCCCTCTCGAGATTTTAAACGTTTAGATATTGTTGTTTGTGGAGGCCACGTCCAGATCTTCATAAAGCGACAGACAAATCTCTTACAGCCACGTATGGATATACTTTCCATTAATCATCATCGGTTAAATACTAGAAAGTAGGGTTTTAGCATCCACTAACAAAAAGGAGAGGTTTTAGAGGGAAGGCGAAGCACCAAAGCTGTATATATCTCCATACATTCTCATCCTTGCAATCACAGCCAAACAATTTCTCTGTTGTATCTTCTTTCTGCTAATTTTGTAGTTAGATATATGGCTAACTCCAAAGAGGCCCTTGCTTTTAACATGGCCGATCTTGGTGCTTCTCTGAAAGGTCGGTCGCTCTCCCAATCTCTGAAGTTTTTTTTTAATATTGGAAGAAGCAATCAGAGTTACATGGATAAACAGCTCAGCTGAAGGTTTTTGGGGTTATGTATATAAAGTTTTACAATTTTAGGTTCTCATTTGATTGCTCTTAATGTTGTTTTGGAAGCTGCCATGTACACGCATTAAAAATGGGTTTTTTTTCCTTTTTCTTTTGGTGAATAAAAAGCTAGAAAATTCTTACTCCATCTTGATGGTTTTTAATCAACCTGGTTTTGGTTGCTCTGTATTGGCTTGTGCTTGTAAAGTAAGCATTTGAATATATCATAGCTTGCACTTATGTGGGTATTGAAGACATCATCAGAGTGATGATCGGTGATCAATGATGTGTTCTCGATTGTTGGATTAGCTTGAGTTAATATAGGCGTTTAACCCTCATAATGGATTTTACTGTTAAGAAGCAGGTGGATTCGGATTGTCATTTTTTAGGGGGCAATAACATCATTGCAGAGTGATTTACACTTATCTTTTGTGAATGTGTTTGTTGCTTTAATATAGGACTGTTCAGATTTTTATCTAATTGTGGATTCCATCTGTTAGTCATAAGTTTTTAGTTTTGTAGTCATCCATTTGAGGATTGATTTGTTGAAGAGGTCAGGATGCTCAAAATTTTGCTTAAGTGCCATATGATGTCTAAGGATCGAAGGATGTTGGTTTAAGGATCTAAGGTTCCATCGGTGTAATCATATGTTGAATTCCTATCAGCCTAGCTATTCAACAATATGATTCAAAATCAATATGGATGCCTTGAGATCCAGTCTACAATGATATGTTGAAATGGCATTTAAGCCTTGTTTGTATTTTTCACCGATTTTTCACCGATTGTATTTGACACAATGTGACTGTATGGTCAACACTATCTTGTTGGAATCAAGTTGAGTGGATCTTCAAGGTGATCATGGATGACATCTTTTCTTCACCTTTATGACCGCTAACTATCTTAAGTATATCCTCTGTTTTTCTAGCCTGCCCGATTAGCTTGTTGAAGATCATCCTTGTTTTCTGATGTCTATATTGCTCTCTCAAATGTTTGGTCAGTTGTGCACCTGTTTCCTTCAATGTTGTTTTGCATTATAAGATTGCTGTACTTTTTTCTTTTATCTTGTAGATTTGTTGTTGTTTGAGAGTTTGGTGCCAGCATAAAATATGATTTTTTATTATTGTAGTTAAGTGGGATATGTGTAATTGTGCGTTGAAGTCAGTCCAATTTTACCTTATGGGCTTACAATTTTGAGTTTTTAAACAGGTGGAAAGGGAAATGAAGGCTTGGTGGGTCTTTTAAAGGTACTTTTTATACATTTCTTTGTTTCCGTTCAAATGTTTTGGGCAATGTGTCCATCAGAATTTTGATATTGTACATCTTCACAAAATTTGATATGATGCAAGTGATTTGTGGTGTTGAATTGAAACAAAATTTCAAAGGCCCAGGATAAATCGCTGGTGTCTTTATAGTATATAATCTGATTTCTAATAGAACATTTCTAATGTTTTTATAGGATATAATCTGATTTCTAATAAAGCATTTCTAATAATCACTGGATTTAAGAAGTCTTTCATGATATGTTTCAGGATAAGCTGCAGACTCTTGTCGGTACCTCATCAGGTTACATTGAATCACTACCTCACAATGTAAAGAAGCGAGTGGAAGCATTGCAGGATCTGCAGGTATTGATATGATTAGATTTTTATTTTCTGTGTAGCTAATGTTCATGCAAAGGGCATTTATGATTTTTCTGCTGTCAATGAAGGGTAAACATAACGAGATAGAGACCAATTTTTTTGAAGAAAAAGCTGTGTTGGAGGCCAAATATCAAAAGCTTTATGAACCTTTCTACAAGAAGGTATCTGTGTTTGGTGTTTTTTCTGTGGTATATTATGTGTGCTCTTTTAAGTACAAAATTGAAAATTCCATTTATTTCCTGACTTCTTCTTTTTCTAAGGAAGTGCTAATTTTTCAGGTACTGTTGTATATTGTCATCTTTATCAAGAGGTTTGGTCTAATAGATTAAAACTTGCTTACTCATATGAGTTTATGTATGTAGTCCATATTATTCTGCCATTATTGATTTTAATTTACAATGAAAGTCAAGTGTTTTTCATTTTATAAGATTATACTTGATGCTACTGTCTGCTTGCTGTGTATTGTTAAACCATTAAAAATTTCAATAGGTTTAGTCTAATAGATTGAAACTTGCTAATCTGTAGTCTACCACAAAGATTGATAATGAAGTCAGGTACTTTTCAGTTCAGTATATAAAATTGTACCTGATGCTGTTTTGATGCTGTTTGTCTGCTTCTACTTTATTTTTATTATTTGCATTTTCAGGATCAGACAGGGCATGATTTATAACAGACAGACTTTCCCCAAACATAGATATGCTTTTATTATTAATTTCTAGTATCATCTGTGCAGCTTTTCCTCAGTATACTCTTGATTCTCTTTTTGTTCTGGGATTCCTATATGACCTAATCTGCCGTGTTCCATAATGTCTGTCCTTGTTATGACCTTAATTTTACCCCCACTAAATATGCTGTGCATTCCAACGAATATTGTGAGATGCTATTTTTTCATTAGTATTGCAACTTTCATTCATTTACACATAGGTGAGTTTTTAGTGTCGGCCATGAACTATCTCAGAAGAAGAAAAAGAAATGGAAGAACAGATAATTTATGATCTAATAAGTGCAAGTCGAATAATAGCAAATGTTTTTTGGTTGTACGACATGACAATCTAAAACATGGATGGAACTATTACAAATTCTTTAGGAGCAACTTGATTTGTAGTAAAGTGTAAAGTATCGAGATGTTTCTATTGGATGATTGTAGGTTTATATGGTATCAAAGAAGTATAAGTAGCTACTTCAGTTTACAATTTTCACTAGAGGATTATGTGAAGATGCTTTGGCGTTTAGGGTAGAAACTTTTTGATTTTGCTCACAACTCCTCAATTTATATTCCTACAATGGAATATTCTATTACAGCGCTATGACATTGTCAATGGAGTAGTAGATGTTGAAGATGATAAAAAGGAGAAAGAGGAAGAATCGAAAAAAGAATCTACTGATGCTGGTATGTAATAGCTGTTTCAAATTCTAGGTTCATGTGATTGGAAATTTGGTGGAGAAGTGCTTATTGTGATATCCTAATGATTGTGGCAGAAAAGGGAGTTCCTGAATTTTGGCTAACTGCCATGAAGAACAATGATGTTTTGGCAATGCAAGTAGGATGTTGCTCCTTTTCCTTGTATCCAATACACAGCATGGCTATACCAAGCAATATTACCTACCTTTGAATGCAATGAGTTAACTGACTTGTTTTTTAATAAACAGATTACAGAACGTGATGAAGGTGCCTTGAAGTTTTTGAAGGATATACAATGTTCTCGACTTGACAGTGACAAGGATGAGAAGGGCTTCAAGTTGGAGTTCTTCTTTGATGAGAACCCATATTTTAAGAACAGTGTGGTAAGCACCCACATTTTAGTGCCTGTCAACACTTTCCATTTCTAATTTATCTTTCATTTTCTTAGTTTCTCTTGAAATTCTTGTTTCAGTGTATGTTTATATTCAATACATTCTCATTTTATTGTTAATATATTTCCTTTGTATAATGCAGTTAACAAAGATATACTACATGGAAGATGAAAATGAACCTATCCTGGAACGTGCGGTAGGGTAAGTCTAATGCAAGCATCTCCTTTTGCCAATTAAATGATGTGAATTTAGTAATTTACTAGTTCATCTAATAATGTTATTTCACATGCAGAACTGAAATTGAGTGGTTACCTGGTAAGAACCTAACTCGAAAGGTCATGAAGAAGAAGCCTAAGAAGGGAGCCAAGAATGCAAAACCAGTGACCAAAATTGAGCAATGTTCAAGTTTCTTCAATTTCTTTGATCCACCCAAGGTCCCTGAAGATGATGATGTTGATGATGATGCTGTGAGTATTGATGAGTGATCTGTTTTGCTTGCCATGCTCTGTAGTTTTCAATGAACACACTTTTTATCTTCCTGTATTTTGTGTTCTCATAAGTTTTTGGGTGTTTGACAGGCTGAAGAATTGCAAGATGTGATGGAGCAAGATTATGAGATTGGGTTTGTTCTTGATCTATTGCTAAGTGTGGGTTTATGTACCTTTTTGGGTATCAGCTTTCATTGATTTTTTATGTTTTTTGCAGATCTACAATTAAGGATAAACTTATCCCCCATGCAGTTTCTTGGTTCACTGGGGAAGCAGGTGATGGTGATGAATATATTTCCGAAGATGATGACAATGCTGATGAAGATGATGATGAAAGTGAGGAAGAGGATGAAGAACATGGAGGGGAAGAAAATGGCCACAAAACTGTCTAGACAATTTGCTTGTTTATGTTATGTTTAGAAAGTTCATTGCTCGTTCCTCAAATATGGCTGGAGATTGAATATTTATTTTTCTTTTGCTGGCAATGCAGCAGAGGATTCAAAATCCAGCATAGTTTCTGGGTAAGTATTTGTTGAGGGTTTGGCAGTTTCCAAGTCTGTGGGGCAGTATTTATTATGAGGTTTTCAAGAAAGTCTGATTAGGAATAGGATTAATTTAGAGTCAATTTTTTTGGTGGTTGGATTGGAAGCAGCCACCTGAGTGCAAGCAATAATACAGGCATTAGCAACAGGCGATTGAGTGCAATTGCATTATTATAGGTGCTGTTATTGAAGAGTATATTTCTAGGTATGTTCACAGATGGTTCCTTCATATTTTGGAACAGTGCTTTACAAGTTTGAGACTTTTGCTATTATCAAGAATGGTTGAGGGCTTTTATCATGTGTAGTTGTTATGTATTTGTCAATTTTGAATTTTAGGATCAAATTGTTGGATTGTTTGGAGCATTACCCTCTGATCTCTTGTTCCTTTGGTGTATGAAAAAAATATGAACTCTGAAAAGGAAGTTATTCAACTCCTTTTTACTCACTGCATTTAGCACTGCCAATCTTACCACACAAGACAGGTGCATTTAAACCAAAATTGAAAACCAAATCACATATTTAAAATGGATTGAAAAATTAAACCAAAGCACAAATCAACTATATCTAACAAAAATCAAACTACACGAACTAATGAAACTGAAAATTTGGACGTCATAATGGAAAAAACCAAAATCTCTCATCTAAAATGGATTTATAAAACCAAAGCCACCAATGAGTAATGTTGAAATTTGCAAATCCATTCTATATGCCATTTAATTTTATATGACCATTTTGAAAGAAAGGCTTAATACATTTACTTTGCACAAATCGAACAATTATGTGCAAAGTCAAGGGTGCATTTTAATATATTCACCTAGATTATGCATTTATTATGTTTCTCATACATTTGTTATCCACCTTCGATGATTTAACCACTCCCTTGAATCGGGTCATTTTTGTTGGTGTAGTATTGATTCTCCGCTTGTGAATTTCACCTTCAAAATTTTAAAATTCAAATACAAATTTGTGTGAATCTAGTCCATCCCTTTCTCACTTAGAGTTTGACTAAACACATGTTTTTGTGATTTCTTATTATGTCATTGCATTTGGAGTTATTCAATTGTATTAATTTTTTAAATTTATTTTAAGATAAAAATAAAAATTATGTGTAAAGGGGAATTGGATCAACAAAATTGCAATAATGAAAACAAATCAATTGAAATCAATCAAGATAAATCCCAACCTACTCATGAAATGTGATTGTAGAGCAATGAATTCAATAAAACAATGTTAGCATAAATAAGAACATAAGCGAATTCAAAGATTACAAATTTACCATCCTATGTTGGAATGTATTCATATTGATAATGGATGTTAGATTGTTTGATCAATACGAAGCCTCCATGTTGCAAAAAGCTTCAAAGGTAATTGTAATGGTGATCTAGAATGCAAGTGTTTGCTCAATGTATTGGAGTAGCCAATTTGACATGACCTCTCCACAAATTCTCTAGGTTATTCGATCGATTGTGAGGAGGAAGGTTGTTTTATAAATTTACGATTTTTAGATGAACAATCAAGATGCAATAATGAAAGATCATGATCAACAATTGAGAACTGTTGAGAGGAAATAAATTGATCGATTAACTCTTGATTTATTCAATTAAGGGATTGTTAGTTTCAGTGTTTAGTGGGATTAAAGAAATTAGTGGGATTGGGAAATAAATTGAGAAGTTAGTGGTCATAATTTATTCAATCAAGATATGTAACTCTTGATTTATTCAATTAAGGGATTGTTAGCGTTTAGTGGGATTAAAGAAATTAGTGGGATTGGGAAATAAATTGAGAAGTTAGTGGTCATAATTTATTCAATCAAGATATGTGAGGATGTATTAATTAATGTTGAGGAACATGCCAGTTTTGTTTGACTTTAATAAATAAAGGTATATTTATTTATTGACCATGTTGAGTGATTTTGGGGACATTGAGTAATTGTTGTAATAAATAAATGTATATTCATTTATTGACCATGTTGAGTGATTTTGAGGATATTGAATAATTGAATAATTGAATAAATTATTCAAATTTGTAGAAGGGAAAATAGTTTAATTAAATTATTAATGATAACAATTTAAATTAATTTAGATGAATAAATAATCTTAGTGACATAATTAAACGTATTTATTTAATTAATCAAGAGGAATAAGGTTAAATTAGATGACAGTGAATTAATTAAATAATTCAAGATTATTTAATTAATAGAGGAAAATAGGGTTAATGATGCAAATGATGTTAAAAAAGGGATTAATGATGTTAATGAAGCGATATGCAATAGTGATAATGACAGTGATGTTGATAATGGAAAAATGTAGTTTAGGATATGTGATGTTTTAAGCCATTTTTACATGTCTACATTTTGCCCCTCTTTGACATAATGTACTGGTTACATTGTTTCAAAGAATTCGATGTTTAGATCAAGATTGAAAAATTTAATATGCCCTACTGTGCCCCGACAGTTAGCAGAAGGATAATAAGACATTGGGTCGCCCTCTTGAGAGATTGGCCAGAAAAATTACTTTTTTAGGTCGGGCGCTTGATTAGAGTAGTTCTGATGTGGAAAGAACAAAAAATTAAGGCCTAGGGTTCGCGTTTAGGGTTCTGGATGGTCATAGGTAGTCCTAAAATTGACCTAAAAGGGGTCCAAGGGTAAAAATTAGGGTTTGGGGGGAGGGTTAAAATGGAAATTAGGGTGAAATTACCCCTCATTAGCACACTTTGAGTTGAGAGATTCTTGCCTCTAGATCCTTTTAGAGATTTCTTGTTGCAAACATTGATTCACGATGCTTTGAGTTCCAGGAGTTCCACACAAAGCGGACGTGGTTAGGCAGTACTGACAACCAGCTGATGCAAAGATTGCGGTAGGTGTACCTTTAATTTTTGCTTTCGTCATTTTTTGCTTGTGTAATTAATGTTCAAGCTTAGACTAGGAGATAGTAGTAGTTTAGGAAAAAGTGCACTATTGACATGATACAAACGTTATCATTGTCTTGTTATGGCCACTATTGAGAAATATGACCGCTTTTGCTAAAGATGGCCACTAATGAATGATCACTTTTTCCAAATTTGGCCGCGTGTTAGGAAAGTTTAGAGTTTTGGCCACTTTTGAAAAATGTGTCTGCTATCGCCTCTTAGAAAGGTGCATTATCGCCAAAAATAGTCGCTATTGCCAAGAACAACCACTATCGCCCTAGGTAAAGTACACTATTGCTCAAAATGACTGATTTGGAATGTTTAGTTGCAGATTTAAGTTTTTGACTTGGTTTTATAGCAAAATTTTGACGTTGTGGGTTGAATGCTTGCAGGCCGTCTTATGTCCTTTATTCATGCGAGAGCAGAGACCTCGGCTTATGGATGGGTAGCTACTTTTTAGGAGCTGGAGAGAGATTTCCTTGATGTCGTTGGATTACGATACATAGCCTATATGTTGGTGATCAGGGCTCATCGAACTATGATGATTGCTTTGGTAGAGAGATGGAGATCAAAGATTGCCACTTTCCATCTACTGACAGGATAGTGTACCATTACCCTGGAGGATTTTGAGGATCCCGATTCATGGAGAGCTGATTGATTATGACATCAGGAGGCGCACCTTAGCTATGCAAAGGTTACTTGGTGTTTAGTAGCTTCAGGTGATTGACTTGGCTCCATTTGTGGATGATGCAAACCCGATGGTTATTGTTTTAGTAGGTTTGATTCTTGGTCCCTTAATGCTTGATAGGAGGGCTAAGAGGTTTCTCGTTGGTTGGGGCATTGTCATAGAGTAGATGATGGAGCATGAGACAGTGTATGCTTGGGGTCAGTATGTGTTGGCCCATCTTTACAAAGATATGCATGAGGCCGTTTATAGGGGTGGTAGTAGTATATCAACTCGTGCTACTTTATTACATTTTTGGGCCTGAGAGAGGATTGCCATCACCCGTCTAGAGTGCATGCGAGATAGGGATACTCACAATTCTTATGGATATCAGTATTTTGATTACCTCCACTACACTCAACTAGGTAGACTGTCCTATTGGTGGGCAATGTTTAATGATATGATAGAATTTACATGGCAACTGTACAAAGATTGTGAGGCCTAGCTGGATGACCAGGAGCAATTGGTTTACTGTAGGAAGACTCAAATTTTGATTGGTTGAGTCAATATCATTCTGGAGAGATATTTACCAAATATGGTGCTTAAATAGTTTGGCGAGCGCCAAACTCACCTGATCGATGACTATATGGCCATATATGGATAGACCACCAGAGATGAGACTACATGGGGTCCTCGTGCTAATTCTGGGGCAACAGTTGCAACTTTCAAAGCTTTGAGATCATTCAGATGGTGATGGGCAGTGGGTGGACCTGATCCAGGGACCACGAGAGAGTATGACAGATAGTGGGCACAACATAGGCCATTCAGAATCACTATCCCTACAGGAGGAGTAGTTGGAGGCTTGGTCCTAGGGGTCAAGAGAGGAGGTGTGGTTGGGAACTGGCAGTATCGACAAAGACTCAAGATCGCCCATGACCAACATCAACATGTTTAGGATGGACAAGATGGGTAGGATCGATAGGGTGACGACCATCAACATGATGGTCAGGTTCCTTAGGACCAACAAAAACACCAACATCAAGTTCCATAGGCTCCTCCTCCATAGGGAGAAATGGTTGCTAGGATTACTCAACTTATAGTCGAGCAGGATAAGGCGATCTAGGATCAAGATGCCAAGAGAGATGTAGAGGCAGCTCGATGACAGGCTCTTAAGGTACATCTGGCTACCGTCACTGTTGAGCGAGACGATCTCCGACCTGAGCAAGACTCTCTTAGATAAGAGAGAGATTCAGAGAGGTTGCAACATCAGAGTAAGAGGGACTGACTTATCACAAAGAGGACCTACTACCAGAATCTGTATGAGGATTTTGTACTAAGAGCACACAGGCGTCCTCATTTTGGTGAGCCCAATAGTGCCATAGGTGCAAAGTCAAGAGGACAACCTGTTAGAAAACCACAACCATCTCTTGTTCATAGTCAACAACAACACTCTGGATGACCAACAAAGCTAATGTGATTTTTCCTGATCTTTATGTTTATGTTATTGTATCAGAGACTCTCTGTAGACATATTTTTTTGTATATACATTCATCAACCCATCTGAGGCCTTATATATATTTTGTATATTTTGATATCACACATGATATTTGATGATGTACATGACATTCCTAATTTTGATGATATATGAGATACCATTTTTTGTTGTGGCATATATGTGTTATGAGATGTGTATGGATGCTTATATGTTTATATGATAGATGATTTTATATGCTCATGTTTTTGTACTTTTCTGATGCATTTATATGATATGGATGATGATGTATGCAAATGTATGGTATTGTGGATGTAGGATGTATGTGGTACTAATGACTTTGTGATGTAGGATGTAGATGTTAGTCATAAGACCTGTTAGAAGGATTTAGAAGAATTTGATGATGTGGATCTAATGTTTTGAAAATCTATAGCTTATGATTAATATGATGATATACATTGATGAGATGGTTGATGACGTGATTGATGTTATTCATTGATGATATGTGATTCTATGCATTGATGAGTTTTCTTTTTCTTTCATGGAGGACTAAGTAGTTTTTTAGCAATCCTTATTGATGTAGCAAATAGACATGATGCACCAAGGTATTAATGACCAAGGTGACTTTATATTTATTGTGTGGATTTTGACTCTATAAACAATGAGTATTCTTGCTCATACCAGACATACGAAAACCCTGTTAGAATGCATGGGTAAGAAGTTTCAAAATGCTTCAGAGTACTTACACATAAAGGTATGAGGTACCTATTATGCAACCACTATACAAATTATTCCAAAATGTATTTCATACATAGAACAAAGCAAGTATTCACTGTGGTAGTATTACAAAAATACCCAACAAAAGCATACAAAAAATTAATGATCAATGTCCCCTTCCTCTCTAAATCGTTATGGACATTCTTGAGAGATCCCAGGAATGTGACAATAAGATAAATAAAAAAGATAAGATCATAAAAAGATAAACAATATTGTTGTATCACTTGCCATAGCTGTTTGGTGTTTTAGGATGTTATCCATCGACGATGTCTATTGTAGGAATGATTTATCTGTTAAGACATACATCAGGATGTTGATGATGAATTATTAATAGGTAGGTAGTTTAACACTTAGGCATTGTTTTAGTCTGATGATGATCAAATCTTTGTGATCTTTTGCTTGGAAGTTTTAGATTTCGATATTTGCTTTTCTTGTCGATTGCTTTGTCAAAGGTTGAAGGCGATGATTGTTTATTATGAATGGAAAGCTTATTGTGGATAGGTGACAATAGAGATAGGACTTTTGAGGCTTTATGAATTATTTGATGCTATTTTTCTTGTTTTTGAGAGATTTAGAGATAATTAGGGGGACCTAAAGGGACTGACCTAGTGCCTCGGGGGCTCATTGATGATGGCCTTGCCTACGTGCAAGCTTAGAGACAACATAGTTCGACTATATTAAGTGACACTACTTTTGGAGTTTTCTGACTCTTTACAACTATTTTTTTGGATTTTGATAAGATATTTGAATGTTTTTGGATTTTCAACCAAGTTAAAAGACCGATAGGGACACCTAAAGGGACTGACCTAGTACCTTAGGGGCTCATCAATAATGGCCTTGCCTACATGCAAGCTCAAAGACAATGTAGTTTGATTTTATTAAGACTCAATTGTGGCTCGTCCAAAGACGACCTACAATGTTTTTAAGATTTTATGTTTTACGACTTTGTTTTGGATTTTGACATTTTTTGAATGTTTTTGATTTTGTTTTGATAGTTTTCTTCGAGTGATGGGATTAACAAGGATCCAATCCACTACTAGGTTTAGGAGGTTGCCCCTAGTTCAAAATAGGATTATGTTTTATTAGGGATAGGTGGATAAATAGATGGTGGATAGAGATGGTGCAACAAGGTTCAACATTTGATCAATTATTGAGCCATGGTTGGGTGTGTGTTTTATTATGGTGATGGATGGAATGGATATGATAGTAGATAGATAGCACCGATAGATGAGGATGTAGTTCTTATTTAAACGCAACGTCTTTTTACCAAGTTTTCACTATAGTACCGGTCGTAGAAGTGCCACAAGGTGGTTTTCACTTAAAGGACATTTTATTTATCTTTACTATTTTCTTGATTTTTGATATTTTTTCTTTTTTTTCCTTTTTTTTCTTGAGATAGTTTGATATGCTTAGGTGTAGAACTTCTTGAGATGGGTACTGTTAAGAGGTTCGACTAGAGGTTCTCCTTTCGGCATAGCCAACTGATATGCTTCAAAGTCGTAGCTTTTTGTAATGATATAGGGACCTAGCTAGTTTGGTTCAAACTTACCTTTCCCATCTTGATTCAATTGGATTTTCTGATTTTCCTTTACGACCAAGTCACCAACTTGAAAGTTCCTATTTTTGATTTTTTTATTGTAGCTTCACTTGAGTTGATTTTGATAGACCTGTAGATGGTTCAATGCATTTAAGCATCTTTCATCTAGGAGTTCAAGATCATTGAGTTTGGATACCCAATACTCTTCGTCACTAACAAGATCCTTCAATGACACTCTAAGGGATGGGATTTCAACCTCTAGAGGAAGTATTGCTTCAGATCCATAGACCAAGGAAAAAGGAGTCACACCTGTAGGTGTGCGGATTCTAGTTCTATAATCCCATAAGGCTAGGTTTAGCTGTAGGTGCCAGTCACGACCGATGTCATTAATAGTTTTCTTTAGGATTTTTAGGATGGTTTTATTGGATGCTTCAACTTGGTTATTTTCTTGGGGATAATATGGGGTTGAAAAGCGGTGTTGGATAGAGAATGTTGAGTAGAGATCACAAACATGTCTACAATATATTAAGAAAGATTGGAGTACAAGAACCAAAAGGATTTCTAGATGGCCGTAGCCACCATAATTCACAACAAAAGAAGAATCCACTTAGGATCCTTACCAAAATAGCTAACAAAAGCATAAAAGAGCAACAAATCCAAACAATCATCATCATCGCCCATTTTAGCTTTTGTCAATATCAATCCCTCTTGTCTTCATTAAGAAATTGATAAAGTAATTTTGAATCTAGATCTCTCCAATCCTCCACATGCTAGCCGCTCACTTCCATCAAAGCCCTTTTGGCTAAGCAATCAACAACCTTTTTCTATAGCTTTGTATGACCACCAAAGCTAACCTCCAATAACAATCTTGAAAATTTCCTTTATTCAGAAGGTTGACAAGAATCAGAGTCAATCTCACAAATAATATTTTTTTAACCCCTTCACATGCTCTCTCAAGAGCATAGAGAATAGTTCAAGCTTTCATTTGATTATTAGAATGAGAGCCAAGGAAGAAATTGCATTCATTTGACATCTCATCATCTTTTGATTATTTTGAGAAAATTTGTGTATCATTCTAGGAACACTTAAATTAGAGTACCTAAACATAATTAAAATTTGTAGTCATCTAAGACATTTGAATATTGAAGAGTGATGTATTGATATGTCCTTGTATTTAGAGTTATTCTATTGCACTCATTTGCATCTCATCATCCTTCGATTATTTTGAGAAATTATTTGCCTATTTTTCTTGAAACACTTAAATTAGAGTACCTAAAAGAAATCAAATTTTATATAATCATCCTAAGAAATTTGCATCTTGAAGAATGATGTCTTCTATCATTTACATTTTGAGGTTGTGTTGTGAAAATTTATGACACTTGGGGGTAGAATTATCATGAAAAGTAGATGAATCTAAGATCCAAAATGCTCATAGACATGTGGGGGTCAAAGGGTCTCTAAGGCATGCAAACCAAAATTTACATCACCACTTTCCAAATCTAGTGGGAAGATGTTGGGCTTGTGGATTTGTTGGCTTTAAGAAATCCCAACAATATATAAACCCACTAAATTTCAAGCAATTATTTGCATATCATTCTTGGAACACTTAAATTAGAGTACCTAGAAGGAATCAAATTTTGCACAATCATCTTAAGACAGTTGCATCTTGAAGGGTGGCGTATTCTATCATTAACACAATTGTAAAGTTGGGATTTTTTGGGTTTGCGTTGGGTGAAAATGCCATCGCACTTGGGGGAGAACTATCATGAAAAAGAGATGGATTGAAGATCTAAATACTCATAGGTAAGTGGGGGTCAATGAGTCTCCTAGGCATGCAAACCTAAGTTTGCATCATCACTTGCCAAATCTAGTGGAAAGATGTTGGGCTTGTGGATTTTTTGGCTATACAAAATCCCAACAATATGCAAATCCACACATTTACAATTTTCATAAATTTTTTAGTAATCTTTGGAGAGGACTGGATTTCTCTTCTATTCTATTACTAATCAATCACTAATCTAAACTACTCTAAAAATGCAAAAACAAATTTAATGGCTAGCCAAACCTAAGCTAAGATGATAAAGAAAGGGGATGGGAGGATAAGACTTATAAACAAGATAGGGATAGAGGAACAAAATTTAAAAGTGGGAAATGCACCAAAGATAAGCGATCAATTAGATCTCTTTTCAACACACAAACAACTTTAAATAATGAATGATGGACATTTGTATCCAAGGTTAAACTCAACTTAGTTTTGCAAGCTTATTTGTCCATAGAGTATCCTCAATTGACATCATCATGGCTAACAACTTTAGATATGCATGCACAATTTACATCCATCTTGGGACATAGGTAAACATACACATTCACAAAATCAAACTAGGTATATGATAAATAAAAGTAGTAGTGGCATTTTTTTTGATACACAAGATTAGTATTTTATTAATTATAATAACAAAGCTACAAACATCTACAAAGCAGGGATAATTTCCATCACCAAAAAACCAGATAGCCACCCGAGCGAATTCACCTACTATAGGCCAGCATTCATAAAAATCACAGAACCATGACTAGAGACAAGCACAACAAAAATGCCATTTTAATGGTTGTAGATAGAGCACCAACATAACTAACAAAACCTACCATCCCCACAAGCCAAAAAAACAACAACCCATAGCCTGACTTACAGAAAACCATTTGATTTTGCAAAAGCCTCGAAATCCTTTATCCAATCAACACCACCGACCGCCATCAACCCAAAAAATTTCTTAAGAAACTCTACAATCATTACCACAATCATCTGATGCTCATAAGGCTCGATCCACAAAAATCTAGGAGAAATGGAAAAATCTTCACAGTCTCCTCTAAGTGGAGCCGCTCCAAATCACAGGGCCTCGAGCAACCCTTGCCTTTGATCACCACACTTAGAACCTTGTCCACTCCTTCCACCAAATCCTCCCTAAACATGTTAACTAGCAACCCCTTTTCTTTTTCCTTGGGAACCTTGTTGTCCAGGAGAGAGGCTAGGAAACGAGAACAAACATGCAGATTATCCCTCATGTAATCCTTGCATTCCAAATGGCCAGCACCTAGAATCATCTTCACAACTGCAACGACCAAAGGATCATAATTAAGAAGAATACGCTTCAATCTTTTGTCAATAATCTTGCTAAAGGAAGTTTGTCTCACCTTCGACTGTAACGAAATCAATATGTCTACCCAAAATCTTATGAGGCCCTCCACCGAAACCTCAATGACAAATTTTGAGCTCTTCGCTATCGATGACCCTGCACAAACCACTCCCGGGAAGAAGGAAGGAGGAAGCTCACATACTCTGTTTCACACCTGCAAAGAAAACTTAGCCAAAAAAAGACAAGCCAACCATAAATAAAATCATCGATCACAAGGCCGCCGCCATCCTACGCAAATGGTACACTAACCAACGTGCAAGATGTACTTTCCATGAGGAGTAAATCCTTATGGCAGGATTTACACTCATCACTATACATGGAGAAGGGTGTCGTAGCTGTCCTCCATTATCCTTTGTAGGCTGGGCAAAAAGACAAGCTTCAACCATCACTTGCCATAATGAATGCCATCTCAAAATTTCCTTACCCCAACGGCCTTGCCACCATGACATCAAATGCCACCCCCCTCCGCCAGCTTGGAAGGGCACCCACCCTTCCACCCATAGAATTTAATTCCTTTTCAAAAATATTTCTTTTAAATCAGGACCTAGAAAACCTAAATTGGAAAGAAGATCCGCCTCTAAATTTCCTTCCCTCAGAATATGATTAAACATTACTTGATCAAACCTATCAATCTGATCCAAAGCAACATCCAACTTGATACGCTGTCGTTAAGTCCCATTACTTTAGAATAAAATATTAAATTTGTCGACCAGGTAGTGTTCAAGGAAATCTGCAATAGAAGAGTTCCAGAGTATCTCCCTCAAGTTCCTTAACTTTTTAAGAGCAAATTCAAATTAATTCTAACTTCAAACTTTTTAACTATCAAACTGAAAAGTAATCTATTCCTAAGAAAACAGAAAATGCTTGAACTGTAAACATGAATATACTAATTTAGAAAGCATAATAACTAAGTTAAAAAAAACATAGAATCAATTTAAACTAAGAAGTTGACAAATTATAAGAACAAAAAACTTACAGCAATCCATAAAACATTTTCTTAATAGTCAAAATTCCAACAGTAAGTAACAAAAACTACGGAAGTTAAAAAGATAACAAATACTTCAAAGCTAAGAACTCATAACAGTGAATTTAAATAACTCTCTATAGAACATCAGTATAACAAAAGAAAACACTTATCTACTCCCGTCGAGTGGCCAGCTCATGGGACAACACATTCATTCTCAGCTTACATCCATAGTTATTTCAAAAACACCTCCATTAATCATAGTTATCATCCATAACTCATAACTCAGAACTTCAGATAACAATCTCTTTATTTATAAACCTTGGAAAACATTCTGTCAGCATAACATTACTTTTCACTGTATATGTTACTTCCAACGACTGTATCTTTTATAGAGAAACTATAACTGCATACTATATTTTAGATGGTATGGATAACCATTGAAAAATATCTAAATAGATCTACATATAACTCGTCTATCCTATTTCACAGCATTTAAGAGGCTCAAGTCAATCCATAAAGTCTTTTATTCAAAAAGGTAACATAAATAACATCCTTTAAGAACAACAATATTTTCGGTCCATCATCCTGAAGGTCCGGAGCATACTTCCAACATATATCTCTAACTGTTCTGGAGCACGTGCCAGCTGGATACTTCAATCTGCAACTTGGTTGATCGATTATTATCTACAAAACACTTAGAACAACCCATTAAATCTGTATTGGAAAATTACTTTAAGAAATCAAAATAAATAAAGTTTATACAAGTTCTTACTAAAATCAAGCAATTATTTCTTCTAAAATTTAATTAATTGGCAGAGGATAGAGATTTGCATGTATGAACCAGGTTTTTTTGGTATTATTATGATGAGGTTATTTTTACCTCATCATTTCCTCCCCTTCCTAGTTCTTGGCAGGTCCTCCTGTCCCCTAATTATAATTCTGCCCTCTACTCCCATCTTCATACTTTGCACTGATATCATATAAGTATTTTGCTGTGTCATCAAAGTTTATAGGGGAATTATGGAAACCTGCATGAAAATCAACTCCCCGTTTCCATTCATTGAAGACTCTGTCATCCTAATCTGTATTAATATGAAAAGCAGGGGCTGGATATAACATTAAAGGAGGTCTGTACCTTATTCCTATCCATTTTGTTCTGAGATCTCCTAGAATTTTGGCCAAGGCATCTGCTCTTCTGAAGGACCATCTAAGACCAAGAGGAGAGATCACTTCTATTTTCTTTAAATATATAGGCAATGGAGTGTATCTCTCTTCACATGCATACCAAGCCTTGCCAACCAGTTTTTTCCCCTGTTTTATGAAATGATTATAGCAAACCCGAAGGCTGTTATCATACATTTCTTTCATTTTCTCATCCAACAAAAGAGATACAAATGTCTTCTTAAAAGCTGCTGGTCTACTATTTGGAGATCTTATTTGAAGTCCTACATTGTTCTCTACTTGAACATATTCTTTATTTCGTTCTTGCTAATGGATTTGATTCTGCATAGTAGACAATAGAGATATTAATTGTACTTCTCCCACAAAAAGATTAACAAAGAAATCAGTATGCTGCTCTAACAAAAGATCATTGGGTAAAGAATTCACAGAGCATATCTTGCTCTTCAGGTTTTGAGTCTGTAAATATTTTAACAAATTCTTTATCATTCGGTTCATAGGGTTGATCATTGTAAATCCTAAGCAATTTCCATCTAAAACATTGCTCATTCAAAAACATGGAATATAATCTGGATGGCCTTCTACAAGATAAAAGAAATTCAGCTATTTGACAAGAATCCTGTTTCCCTTTATAAGCTTTATGAAATGCTTCTCTTAATAATACCATTTCCATTTCCATTTTCAATCTATTATTCTCAATTTGTGCATTTATGAGGAAATAGCACCGTTCCGTCCATTTTATTAATAATGGAGGAATATGAATTTGGAACCATTCAGTGACCGTTGGCTTGGTTTGAACTTCTCTGGATTCCATCTTTGGTTTACTTGTGCTTTCCTATAAGTCCTACTCTAGCTCTACAATCTTACTAAGAGAAGTATTTAATTATTCTTTTTTTCTTTTCCTTTCCTCTTCAAAAGCTGAAAACATGAGCATAAAATTCCCTTTTAAATTCTGAATTTGTTTTTTTAATTCATCCCTATGTATCATATTTTCCTCATCACGATTCTGAATTTGTAATTGCAACTTACTAATAGATGTATCTTTTCCCTGTATTTCCAACTTTAAATCCTAAATTTCTTGATCCCTTTCATCTATTATAGTCTTATACACCATTATTTCCTCTTGTTGTAATTCCATTCTTTCTTTATTTTCGTGCAGCTAATTTCTTAACTCTTCTATTTCTAATTTCAAAATTTCAAACTCCATGTTAATATTTTCAGTTTCAACAATTTCAACAGCTTTATTAATAACTGGAGACAATTTTCCTAACATACTATCATCAATCTCCTTAAAAAGTGGAGATTGTTCCTTTTCTATTTCCTGTTTTTCTTGTTCTACAACTTCTTCTTCAAATACCAAATGAAAATGCACTTCTTCAACATATATTTCTTTTTCTGAGGATTGGTGAATTGACTCCTCAGTTTCCAAATTTCTCTTCTACTTTTTAGCTTTTGACCTCTTCTCTTTACTCTGTGCTAGGGTTTCTCTTTACTCTGTGCTGGGGTTTCTGCAGATCCAGAGGATAATCTTTTACTCCTCCTCAAGGGAGGAGTATCCTGATAATTTAAAATAGTTGGATCATTTAGAAGAATAGTTCTTTGTTTCCTCTTCTTAACAGGGTGAGTATCCACATTTGGACTTATTATCTCTACATCCTCTATCTGGGCTGGAGTTTTAAACTTATCTTCTCTAAATTCTGGAATTTCCTCACCAACTATGGTGGGAATTTGGGGTTCAGGAGCTTTAGGGTTTTCGGGGGAAGTTGCTTCGGAAGGTGAAGCAACTTGTTTTGAGGATTCTCCTAATTCTATCTTCCTTCTTGATGTAGGCATATCAAACTTCCCTATAAACTTTTCCTATTTGCTTTGAGGTTTCTTACGAAAATGATATTTACAGATCAATTGAATTAATCCATGGTGTTTTAATTGTCCTGAACTAGTTTTGTATCTCTTTATTGAAGAATTAATAGAATCA
This sequence comes from Sequoia sempervirens, assembly GCA_007258455.2. Taxonomy (NCBI): domain Eukaryota; kingdom Viridiplantae; phylum Streptophyta; class Pinopsida; order Cupressales; family Cupressaceae; genus Sequoia; species Sequoia sempervirens. The sequence continues at coordinate 36,818,167 of VDFB02000008.1, read as the reverse complement.
TTCAAGAAATGAGGAAAATTAACCCTTAGAGCAGGGTTTTCCTTCCTATGCCACAAATGTGTTAATATGCAGAATGCTGGTCCTACCACAGTGGCAAGTTGACCTTCACAAGTAAAGTATCTAATGATCCATGCAACAATAGTACCCCAGGGTTCTAAGATAGAGGTTCTCTGAAACCCTTTATTCTGTCCCCTAGTACTGACAACTATCATGGGTTGAGGATCTCCCTGTCTAATGAATAATTTTGATAATTTCTGATATGAATTTGTATAGTTTTAGATATTTTAATACCAAAATCTTCCAACCCTGAAATAGAAGAGATAATTTTTGAACTCACCTTGAAACGCTTCCCATGCAGAATCACTTGACCATTAGAGTAGCTTTCTACAAACGCATTCACCAGCTTTTCATTATACCCTTCAAATTTCTTGATAAAATTCAACTAGCCTACTTCCTCAAACAACCGAGAGATATTGCTTAACCCCAATAGCTTTTCTGCAGAAGCCAGCTCAAATTTCTTCTTTGTGCCTCCCATTTTCTTATCTCTCTTGCTTACCACCCTACTGAAAAATTCAATAATGCCAAGGACTTGTGCACCGGTATTTTTGAAGATATGATCAGACTGAAATCATTTACTCTACTCTTGCCTGGAGCTTACTGTGTAATAATTTCAATTTGCATGAAGGGCTACAAAAAGAGTAGCATACTTAACAATTAATCACCAAGTGGCTCAATTTACTAAATTGGGAAAAGAAACTCTTGCCAATCAATTATATTTTATTTGAAAATAACTACTTATTTAAAGCAAAAATTTGTACTTCCATTCCATGATTGTTTGAAGATCTTATACCTCACGATTTGATAGAATGATGCAAGGGTATTGGCTAAGGTGATGGTATAATTATTATGATATGAATGAAGAGACTCATGGATGACGAAGTCATTAATAAAGTTAGGCTATTACGACGACTTTTATTTACAATGATAGAAGAAGGCACATGTACCAATGTACAATAATCAAAACATTGAAAATGTTTTGAATTTTTTTCTAGAAAGGAGTTGGCAAAATGAAAATGAATAAGTTCCGGAGCATGCGTAAAGCATGCATTCAGACAAAGAACGTGGTGGAAGTTCTGGGGCACACGTAAGGCATGCATTAGGAACTGGAAAAGTGGATAAGTTCCAGAGCATCACTAATAGATGCAACTGAAACGGTGATCGAATGGAAGTTTCAGAGCATCGTTGAAGGATGCAGCTGGACCAGCGACTAGATGAAAGTTCCAGAGCATTGTTGAAGGATGCAGCCGGAGCAGCGACAAAATGAAAGTTTCAGAGCGTAGTTGAAGGATGCGGCTGGAGTAGCAACTGGAGCAGCAACAAAATGAAAGTTCCAGAGCATCATTGAAGGATGCGGCCAGAGCAGCAACAAAATGAAAGTTCTGGAGCATCGTTGAAGGATGCGGCCGGAGCAACAACAAAATGAAAGTTCCGAAGCGTCGTTGAAGGATGCGGCCGGAGCAGTAACAAAATGAAAGTTCTGGAGCATCAGGCGTTCAGATCATCGAGTTCCGGAGCACTGGCCAACTGAATGATCAAGTTCCAGAGCATCATGGAAAGGTGCTCCGGAAGTTGTTATTCCTTTATGAAAAGTCCTACCAAATGAAAATATGTGTTAAGTCTAAAAATTTATGAAAGATACTAAAAAAATGAATTAGGTATATATGTCTCTTTTTTATTACAATTTTTCATCAATATCTTTTTTCTTTTCTTTTTTTCATTTCAGATAACATATAAACATTTAAATCAAATAGACTCTGCCTTGGCGGAGTCAATACATTGGATTTCTCTCTACATTTCTACAAGCTTTGTAAATTCTTCTCTATTAACTGGTTTGTGATAAATACGTAGGCGATGACCATTTACTAAGAGAGTTCGTGAATCACCATCGATAGGTTTTAACAAAACTGTGCCATTCGAGAAAACCTCAAAAATTTCATATGGCCCCAACCAATGAGTTCTGAGTTTTCCTTTATGATATTTATATCTTGAATCGAATAGCAGGGCCTAGTCACCATTATGGAATTCTCTTTCTTTAATATATTTGTCATGCCAAATTTTCTGTTGATGTTGAACTAATTTCATTTGATGAACAACATCCAGACGAATCTCATCCAACTCATTTAACTGTAAAACTCATTCTATTTGAGCTTGTTTCAAATCTAGACCCAATTCCATAGCTGTTCGTAGGGTCTGAAGTTCAAATTCAATGGGAAGAAGAGGTTTTCTTTCCAAAAACAAGCTCATAGGGACTGAATCCAGTTGTAGATTTCCATGTTGTATTATATGCCCAAATAGCTTCAGGCAACTTCTTGGCCCAATCTTTTCTTCCTGAAGAGACAATTTTTGTCAATATGTTTTCTAACTCCCTATTAGTCACCTCTCTTTGACCATTTGCTTGAGGGTGATAGGGGGATGACTTCTTATGGCTCACCTGAAAATGGTCTGTAAATGCTAGGAGGACTTTGGACATAAATTGGGGTCCCTGATCTGTAACAATAGTTCGAGGGGCTCCAAATCGAAGAAAAATTTTGTTATAGAGAAAATCAGCAACTTGCTCTTCTCTAGCAACTCGTAAAGCTTGAACTTCAGCCCATTTTGTCAGATAATCAGTACAAACTAATATATATTCTTTCCCTTGTGAGGAAGGATCTATGGGGCCGATAAAATCTAACCCCCATTTTTCAAATGGTTCCAAAGTTACCTGGGGTTGCAACGAAATCTCTGTCGAAGCAGTTGGTCCTCCTACTCTTTGACATTTATCACAATGATGAACATAATTTTTAACATCTTTATGCATTGAAGGCCAATAATATCCAGTACCTAGTATTTTATGGGAAGTTATTTTTGCAGAATAATGACCCCTGAAGGATCATTGTGACAGGCCCTCAGAATATTATAAGTTTCATCAGCCCTGACACATCTTCTCAAAACCATATTAGGTCCACAACGAAATAAAATCCCATTAATCCATTTAAATGGTGCACATTCTCGAATAAGTCACTTCCTTTGTTTAAATGTAAATTCAGGAGGTACTTCAGAAGTAGCCAAATAGTTGGCAATATCAACAAACCAAGGAACCTTTATAGAGATAGCAAACAATTTTTCATCAGGGAACTCATCTTGTACAGGTGCTCGATCACCGTCTTCCTGTTTAATTCGAGATAGAAAATATGCCACCTCATTAAATTTTCCTGGTTTGTCTACTATTGTCACATTGAAATCCTGAAGAAATAATAACCATCTCATTATTTGACCATTAACTATAGGTTTATTCATTAAATATTTTACAGCTGAATGATCTGTGTAAACTATAACTTTATATCCTGTAATATAATGACGAAACTTTTTAATGGCATGAACCACTGCTAAGAATTCTTTTTCTGTTGTCGTGTAATTTCTCTCAGCAGATGTTAAGTTTTTACTTATAAAATATATGGCATATTCACCCCCATCCTCATCTTCTTGTCCTAATACTGCACCAATTACATCATTCGAAGCATCAACATAAATGTGAAATGGAAGACTCCAATTTGGTCCATGTAGTACAGGAGCAGAGACAAGCCTTTCTTTTATCGTTTCAAATGATTGTTGACACTCAGGCGTCCAACTAAACTCCACATCTTTTTGGAGGAGAGAAAACATAGGGGCCGCTATCTTATTGAAGCTTTCTATGAACCTTCTATAATATCCAACATGTCCAAGAAAAATTCAAACATTTGTTTGTGTTTGAGGTACAGTTAATTGTTGTATGACTTCAATTTTTTTAGGATCAATTTTTATTCCTTCTGAGGAAATGTGATGGCCTAAGACTATTCCTTGTTCTACCATTATTAAACACTTTTCATGGCTAAGGGACAATCGATTTTCCTCACAAACTTGCAAAACCCTATGTAGGTTTTGAAGGGCTTCATCATAGGTTGACCCATATACTGTGAAATCATCCATATAAACCTCTACACAATCGTTAACAAGTGCTGCAAATATAGCCAAAATGGCCCTCTGAAAAGTAGCTGGAGCATTACAAAGTCCAAAAGGAAGAACTCGATATGCATATGTACCCCAAGGACAAGTAAATGTGGTCTTGTGTTGGTCTTCTGGTGCTACCTGAATTTGGTTGTAACCACTAAATCCGTCAAGGAAAGAAAAATATTTCCTTCCAGCTAAATTGTCCAAAACCTGGTCAACAAACGGTAAGGGAAAATAATCTCTAAAGGTGGCTTTATTAAGTTCTCTATAATCTACACAAATTCTTCAATTGCCATTTTTATTTGGTACAACTACCATAGGTGACACCCACTTACTATCTGAGATAGGATAAATAAATCTTGCACGGAGGAGTTTCTCAATCTCTACTTTAACAAGATCCTTTAATGCAGGGTTGAGTTGCCTCTGTGGTTGATGAATAGGTCTTATATTAGGATCAGTATAAATGTGATGAGTACAAAAGCTTGGGTGAATCCCCCTCATGTCTGTATAATCCCAAGCAAAAGCTTTAGACCTTTTTACTAGCAAATTAAATAATTTATCCTCTTGTACTTTTGTTAACCAACTATTGATATTCACAGTTTTTCTTGGTAACAACATAATTGTTTTTGTTCCTAGATAAGCTGAAGTGACAGTATGTATTGGTCGTAACAAAGTGTTGAGAGGACAACTATGAGGTATAAGTCGGTGAAATCTTGTAATATCATCAAAGAAATAACTCGTTCTGGGAATCATATTAGCCAAGGGACAAGGCACCCCCATGGTAACATAATTTTGTTCCATCCCACTTATATCAATCAGTTGTCCCAAAATTTCTGGTACATCCTCTATTAAATCTTCACTAGAAATTATAGCCAAATGTGCCACCTCATTCATTAACTCATCCTCTAAGTCTTCTCCATGTTGTTTAATCACTACCATGGCCAAAGAGGCCAAACTGTCCTGCCCACTAAATTCTTCTGGTTCATCAACCCAAACTTTATTATATTCATTTGGTTTAGCAGGAGGATATAAAAATAAATGTTTACTATCTGGACCATGTGAAATGGTCATACCTCATTCTCGACAATCAATTTTAGCAGCGATAGTAGCCAACCATGGTCTTCCCAAAAATACTGGATAACTATCTTTAGGTTGAAGCGATTGAATTATTTGAAAGTCGACTGGATATTCCCATCTATCAACTTTAACAAGAACATTTTTTATAACACCTTTTGGAATGGCTATAGACTGATTTTTCATCTGTAAGTCTGTAGTTGTAGGACTTGTTATGCCTTGCATAACCACCCCATTTTGATTTGGAACAAAACGGGTCCCCCTTTCTTTTCCTTTCTTTTCCTTTGTTTTTTTCTTGCTTTCCTCTTTGGAATTCTTGTGTTTTCCTCCTGTTTTATCTTTTGTTCTGTCTGATCTAATTTTGGTTCTGCCTCAGTTGGAATTCAGGTTTTCTCCTAAGTTTGGGATTTTTCACCCAATCCGGATTTTCCTGGATCTCGCTTGAACTCCGGCTAAGCACTATTGTTCGGGGATTTTTGGTCTACACGGAATTCCACGTGGACCGAATTTTCGCGGATTTCTTTCCCCTCTGGATTTTCCTGATATCCGTTGTCACCTGTTTTTTCCAGATTTTGTAAGAATGTCTTCTCTTTCGTGGAAATCCATCTTGCGCGAATTTCCCTGGAATTTGAAGAAATGTATAGTATGGGATAGTAAGGCTAGTTAATAAATTATGATGAATTTTATGAATAATTGATGCTTTTTTGAGATCTCACATGCTGTTCCTTGATTGATAATGATCGGATTAAGTTTCTAATGGGTGTTTTCATGCTTATTCTGCTGGAATCCACCTGACTCAAAATTCTCTGAAATTCCTCCCTAGCTTGGATTTTGTGGGTCGGCCTGAAACCCAAACTGCTTGATATGATCATTTTGTTTGAAGATTTAACTGCACCTTACTAACGTGGGATTCATTTCAATGATGATTTTGATGATTTAACTTCTATCTATATGATCTTTACTGTGGTTTTCTTTGATGGATGTAGGACTAAATTGTACACATGAGGAAGGCATCCCTCAATCTAGTTAGTCCTAAAAATTAGATAAGAAGAAAGTCGGCAAGACCTTGCAGATGTCTTGCCGACTACTAGTGCATTCTGCTCAACATGCGTCTGTGTTACATTTCGGCAAGACCCCAAAGATGCCACGACGATCATAAATAACATATAGGTGTCTATCATCAAGACATCATTCATTGTCTCGACGACTAGGAGTTTCCTATCGGCATAAGTTTGTCTTCGGGGAAGGGTCTTGGCGAAATCTCCATGTCTTGCCGACCGGCGTCAAAAAGATTCATACATCGGCGAAAGGTTTTCTATTTTCCAAGAAGTCTTGGCGAGTTCACGAAGTCTCCCTGACTAGCAAGAAGAGTCTAATACTTCGGTGGGAGTTTGTCTTCGGGGAGATCTCTCAGCAAAATCTCAAAGTCTTGCCGACCGCTATCAAAGAAAATACTTCGGCAAGACTCAACAGTGTCAGGGTAATGTTTCACCGAGTAGCTCCAGACACATTGACATGGTGCGAAGGATTTTGTCGGTGGCCTTCGATGAGATAATCAGATTGTTATGGCGACAAAAGGGTGAACTTATAAAGCCTTCGGCCAGACACGAGGTATCTATAGGATGTCTCCCTAACAAAGGAAGGTTACAGCGACACATGTGAAACAAAGGAATACATGTCGGTATGACTATAGAAAGGTCTCCCCAAAATGAAAGGATCACCAAAGGATGAAAACTTTGACATAATGTATGGCTGAAGAGATGAGGTCACAGTGACAAAAGCGGCATCGGCATAGTGATCTGGGATCTCTATGAGGTCTCGACGACCGAGTGATGTCTTCCCGAGATGGTAGGAGATCGCCAAAAGATAACGCTCTCAGTGAGATGTCTGGCCGAAGAGATGAGGTCACGTTGAAACAAAAAGAGAAGCTGGCGCAAGAAGGTCAACAAGAGGAATTTGGGGAGACTCCAAACAAATGAGGGGGCTTCGCTAAAAGATCTTAGCGAAGTTCAAAGATCACACCGAAACGAAAGAACTCGGGGAGACTCTGAGTGGATGGATCGGATGTGGTAAAATGTCTTGCTGACTTGATGGTGTCTTAGCGACAAGGAGGAAGCTCGACGAGAGTGAAGGAAATTAGTGGAAGCTCTCAGCGAAACAAAAGAGTCTCGGCGACATGCAAGGGAGTTGCCATAAGTCTTGCTGACAAAGCTTCCCCAAGGGTTTTTGAGGAAGATTTAGACTCTCGCTGGGAAGTCTCGGAGACTATGAAAGTCACACCAAAGCAAGAGGAGCTCGAGCCCGGAGGATAAGGAGGATGTCGGGGAGACTCCAGAAGAAAACAAAAGCTTCGTCATGTGGTCTCAACGAAAGGATGCGATCTTGCCGATGGTCTTTGTGAGCTCGGTATAACTTTTGCAGCTCACTGAAAGGTCCCGCCGACTTTCTTATGCTACGCCGATAGTTGCTAAAAAAGATATAATCACATTAGGGAGACATGATGAGTGTCTCACTGACATGCGATTCAAGGTGGACCACTTTTGACTACCTGAGAATCTGGCGTGGCAAATGTCTAACCAATCAGAGGAAGCCAAAGAGTGATTCATTGGTCCCTTTGACCGATTGACTGTTCCTGTGAGGGAAGACTAACATAATGCAAACCAGGTGGATTCTTTTTGAGATTAGAAGACGATGGATCGGCTCGGGCGATGGTGTTAAGATCTGCAGGGAGGCTCGACAGTGCTTCCAGAAGACGGTCAACGAACAGAGAAGTCCAGAATAGAGGGGGAGCTGAAGGAAAGAGGATCTGTGACTCAGAGGGACAACTGTGGTGACTACTGGAAAAGAGGTAGATCAATATTAATGAAGATATTCTGAGCATTCAAGGCGCCCCAACAGAGTTCGAAGATGGACACGCACATAGGAGAGTAAAGGCCGCAACTGCAAAAGATCTAAGGTCGTCCCCGGAACAACTTTTCAGCATGGACAATAGGGCTTCACATTGAATGCAGTTTTGACTTTCCTCAGAAAGATCTGAGAGCCGACTCTCCTGGATGCAAATATTTTGTAAACCCTAGTGTAGGGGACAACACATTCCTGTTGGTACATTCTGTATATAAGGAATTTTTTCCTCTTTGTAAATGTTAGATCTTCCAAGGATAACACTTCTAGATTAGAACTTCTAGGGTTAAAGAAATTTTAGACTGAAGAACTGTTTAGAGTTAGAATTGTAAGGAGTTAGTCAGTTAACAAAAGGAGAGAGAGTTGCATCTTGATTCTCAGTAATGAGAGCTTCTCTTGTCTTCTTGTTTAGCAGTTAGATTTCAGTACAGAATGTAATGTATTTTCTAAGTTCTCTTAATATAGTTGGAAACAATCTAGAGACGCAAATTCTCTGTACATTGGTGATTGTGCCAGCTTTGTAAATATTGCTTATCTATTTTACAGATAGGTGAAGCAATCAGAGTTTAATATACTTCATGTTGTGTTCCTGAATGATATTTGTCTTAAATTGATCATTTGATTTGTGAAGTATTCAAGGAATGAAATATTATTTGGTGTTTTATTAAAATGGTAATTAAAATCTGTTATGTGAATTAGCACTGTGAATGAAAGAGGCTGTGTGTCAATCACAAGTTTACTTTGTTATGCAATTTTGGTTTACAAATTCCTTGAAGTTAACAAGTCTAGTTAAGGTTGGATGAACTATTGTTCTTTTCTAGTTCAAAACTCTGACTTATCTTTTTATATTTCTTTAAAAACCCCTGTTAGAGTAGGTTTTATTTCATGCTTGATCTTAGAACAATCCAGAAGCTCAACACCAGTAGGCCCCTTGAATATTACTGTTGCATTGACCACTAAGTAACATCAACACAGTTGAGACCCAACTACAAAGACCTTGGGAGCTAAGGCATCCATGTGTTTTCTTTCTCTTTCAAGAGAAGCAAAATAGCAATATTTTGTTTGCATTGTTGTGGTGCCAAAATCACCATCAACGGGACTTAAATCTGTAAGACTTAACTTCTCCATTACATCCACCGTCATTACATTAATAGCTACTCCCAAATCCACCAATGCATCAGGTATTTCTACCTCGTTAATTGTAATACTAATCAATGGACTCCCCAGATCATCATATTTTGGAGCAACAGTATTCCCAGACAAAAATTCAGCTAGATAGCCATCAATATGCACATTGTTTATTTTATTTGGTTTCCTTCTTGGGGTTCTAATACACAGTTGTTTGATCAACTGATTTAACTCGAGAATTTCCTTTATTGCTTGCAGCAAAGGAACTTCTATCTGCAATTTTTAATTTCTTGAATTAATGTAGTTTCAATAGCTAATGACATTTCTGGAGTATCTTTCACAATTGTTGATTTTAGGCGCTCCGGAAATGGTGCTCGAGTTTTCTCCTTTGGAAGGATATCTCTTCTCTCCTTTGGAGGAATATCTTTACTAGACTCAGTCAAGGACTGACCTTCCTCTTCTTGAGGAAGACCAACAACTCTTGCTACTGGAGACTCAGCTATATCCGTAGGTAGTGTTGTCAAATAAAGTTGCACCCCTGCTAAGCTATTAGCTATAGCGACCTATTGACACATGGGAACACTTCGAGGTTGTGGGTGACCTTGGAATGAAGTGAACCTCCAGGTTATGGGCTGGTTCCCCTTTGTGTTATCTTGAGAAACTAAAGAATGATAAGGAAAAGAGTAAGAAGGATATACTTGAATTTAAAACCTATCACTAACAGGAGATACACCAAAGATAAAAATATGACAATACTTCAGAAAGCTCACATAAAATCTCAATAGAGCTAAAAAATCTCACAATACAAAGATTTATGTTTATAAAAACCAGTCTATGTAAGGTTCCGACTGTTCTAATGCTTAACACAAGGAAAACAAAGATGTTTTCATAGATATAAACACAATAGAAAGAGATCACTAACATAAACCTGCTTTATGACATAAAGTTGTTTGCATCCAGTACTGAAGGAATATGATAAAATAAAGGATCACACAAAATTTTATCATGCAACTCACAACCAGTCACTAAAACAACAAAGAAAATCTGTGAAGGAAATGACTTTCTATTGAAAAAAAGTCTCTGTGTTACAGGCCTGTAGAATTTATGAAAATGAATTACAAAGGCTGAATAATGCTCTTTCATCCATCTCCTAACCAAGAACTGCTTTACAAAAAGGAAAAAATGCCATATATACCAAATTGTGTCGGCCCATGCCCTAGGGCTTACAAAAAATATTAGTCTTCCGAAAGATCTGCCCTTAGATCTTTTGAACGAAGTTAATGCTACCCCCAAGTGTATCCCCGTTGTCCATGTCAGTGAGAAAGATCGCCCTCAGGAGAAGCCCTCAGATATTTTGCAACCACAGTATTAATTTCATGGCCTCCGTGTCCACCTTCTAACTTCCCTATTGAGATGCTTTGAATGCTATAAAGCATTATCATTAATGCCGATCCCCCCTCTTCTGCCAGCAGAGATCCCAGTTGCTACGGAGACTTGTGGCTTCTTCCTTTGGCCTAATTCTCACTCTAGATCTTTCTTCAAGTCGACCGTCTTCAAGAAGCAACATCTGACCTGCCCTATTAGATTCAAACACCATGTTCACCGAGTTGACTGATCACCTTTGATCTCTGAGTAGATTGTTATGCTCTGTTGATCTTGCCCACAGGGGGTAGTCAAGCAATCAAACGGCTCATGGTCCATCCTCAACTCCCTCCGATTGGTCAAACTTGTGCCACATAGATTTCCAAATGGCCAGAGGTCCTTCAGACAGAATCACATGTCGGTGAGACACTAATCGTGTCTCCCCGATGCGATTAGACTCTTCAGCAGTTATCAGCATAACTCATGACAATTGGCAAGATGACATAGCGAGTTTAAAAGTCATGCCGATGTCAAAAATTGTTGCCTAGACCATTGACAAGACCATTCGCATTCGGGAAGACCTCATGGCAAGCCTTCTTGTTTTGGTGAGAGCCCATCCAGTCGGGAAGACACTGCCTGGTCGGCGAGACCTTTCGCCGAACTCTCATCTTGTCGCTGAGACCTCCTTTTTGTTGGCCAGACCTTATGCCAAAATCAACTCTATGGCTAGGAGTCTGAGCAATGTCCCTTATCGTTTGGAAAGACTATCAGTGGTTGGTAAGACCTTTCACTGAATGCCAAACATTTCACCAAGCCCCTTCGTTTCAGAGAGACCACCTCTTGGTCAGAGAGACATCTCCCCGAGCACAAAACACTCCCCCCGATGCCAACTCCTTTCGGTGAGATCTCTATCCCTTCGGTGAGACGTTACCCAAAGGAAAACCATTTCACCGAGATTTCTGCCATTTGACCAAACCTCTCCCTGATGAAACCCTTCTTTCGGCGATGCTAGCCTTGTACACAAGGGTCGGCGTGACTTCAGCAGTCGGGGAGACATATAAAAACCCACAACGAATAAAAATGTCTGGGCGACCTGAGGATTTTCGAATGAATATAGCACAACATCCAGTCGGCAAGAGATCTAGCTGGTCTCAGCGACTTTCATCCTCAAGAGTTTATGCCAAATCTGAAGGAGGGAGGATTTCCAATAGACTTCCCTGTGAAATAGCATCAGATAAAGACTTTCCCAATGAAATCCGAACACCTACACGATGGGATCAACCCTTATGGGAGCCACATTTAACCCACATGCCAAATTTAAACATGATTTCCCCTGATAGAGCATGTAGGTGCAAATTGGCTAACAAGTAGTATAGTATCTTTCTCAAAATTTTGAGAAAGGGGTTCGTCCACTACTTCCTCAATAGTGGGCAATTGAAGTGTCCTACCGGAATGTAACTGGACATTTCCACAATGAATTGCATTAAGGCCTATGACATGATCTTGCTCTGTAGTATATACCGGAGTATTATGTCTACTATTCTTTGGATTGGGAAGTGGTTGCACCAGAAGTTGAGGTTGATTCACCTGCTCAGTCTGAGGAAGATTCTGAGGTGGTGGCAATAAGTTATGTTATTGATTCCTCCTAGGACCAGTATAAAATTGATTTTGTCCTTGATTCCGTTGGGGAGCAATATGTTGTGGGTACCATTGTTGTTGTGACTGGTTTGGCCATTGCTGAATTCCCCATGATTGACTTGCCCATTCGGGAGATCCCCAATAAGGAGTTCCTCAAGAAGGTTGTGAAGGGTAGGGCTGATTCCAAGATGGAGGCCATTGATTACCAACCCAGTTATTCTGGGGTCTCCATGCAGAGTTGGGATTCTGGCCATAAGAAAAATTACCTCCCTGGCGTAGATTTAGCACATTTATTTCTTCTTCAACCTGAGCAGTTTTTTTCTTAGTATTCTTAAGATCAGTAAGAAGCTCACATTGATTGGTAGGGTGGATTTGCTCACAAAGTTGACAAACATTAACCTTGTCTAATGGACACTCCCATAAAAGATGTTTATTTCGACACCTAGGACAATAGATTGACAAAGTCTCAGGGTTACGTGTCTTTTCTTGTATACCATCCAACGTAGTATTCAATTGGACCAGTATGTCTATCTTCAAATTTTCTATTTCCTCTTGAAGTTTACCTATCTCATTATTGCCTTTGAAAAGATTTGTTTTTCGGATTCCTCCACGAGTACATGAAAAATTGCGACACAAATCATATATGTCTTCAAGGTTTAATTGAGACACATCACCTTTTCCCATTAAATCAAGACTTCTTCTTGCATCATCATCGAGTCCTTTAAGAAATATAGTCTTGAGAATCTCAACACTAATTGTTGTTTCCCCACATCGTTTAGATAAGAAAAGAAACCTATCCAAATAGTCTTCTAGAATCTTGTCCTCATTCTGCCGAAGTTTAAATAGCTCTTCCTTATGATCACTCACCCTACAATAACTCTGATATTTATTCAAAAAAACAATCTCCATTTATCCCCAAGTTGTAATACTTCCAGATGGTAGTCCCATAAACCAGCGCATGGCTGAATCCTTCAAAGTAGAAGGAAACAACTTCAGCTTTTGGTTGTCATTTCTATAGTCATAGGTTTGACAAAGGACCTTAAATTCAAAAATAAATTGGTCTGGATCTTTCGAAGATAAACCACGAAAGGTTGGAAGGAAAGTTGGAGAAATGTTTTTCATTAGTGTATCATCATTTGCATCAAGAGCAATAGGATAAGTGAACATCCTAGGTAGTGGAGGATCATTATTGTTACGGTTTGCACCATTACAGTTAGCTTCTGCCCTCTGATCTCCCATGATGTTTAGAGGAATATACTCCTTGAAAAAAGGTTGTACTACAAGATGATCTTCTAGGAGATAGTGGAAAGCCTCAGGTGGGTTAGGCTCAAGTAATTCGTCAGCAGAATAATCTTTTGAGCCTTGGGCCTCCCTTTGTATAACTGGAACGTATTTTGGGGGGGTCTTTGGTATAAATCATCCGTGAGGGCTTCTTTTCCTGACCATACAAAAAAGGAAGCCACATATAGTATCTTTGTCCTAAAAGAGGTATTCTAGGTGTCTTATATTAACACTTAAGCAAAAAGAAGCAAAAGGATCCCCGACAATGGCCCCAAAAAGTGATAGGCTGTCGTTAAGTCCCATTACTTTAGAATAAAATATTCAATTTGTCGACCGGGTAGTGTTTGAGGCAATCTGCAATAGAAGAGTTTCAGAGTATCTCCCTCAGGTTCCTTAACTTTTTAAGAACAAGTTCAAATTAATTCTAACTTCAAACTTTTTAACTATCAAACTAAAAAGTAATCTATTCCTAAGAAAACAAAAAATGCTTAAACTGTAAACATGAATATACTAATTTAGAAAGCATAATAACTAAGTTAAAAAAAACATAGAATCAATTTAAACTAAGAAGCTGACAAATTATAAGAACAAAAAAACTTATAGCAATCCATAAAACATTTTCTTAATAGTCAAAATTCCAATAGTAAGTAACAGAAACTACGGAAGTTAAAAAGATAACAAATACTTCAAAGCTAAGAACTCAAACTCTCTACAGAACATCAGTATAACAAAAGAAAACACTTATCTACTCCCGTTGAGTGGCCAGCTCGTGGGAAAACACATTCTTTCTTAGCTTAAATCCATAGTTATTTAGAAACACCTCCATTAATCATAGTTATCATCCATAACTCATAACTCAAAATTTCAGATAACAATCTCTTTATTTATAAACCTTGGAAAACATTCTGTCAGCATAACATTACTTTTCACTGTATATGTTACTTCCAGTGACTGTATCTTTTATAGAGAAACTATAACTGCATGCTATATTTTAGATGGTATGGATAACCATTGAAAAATATCTAAACAAATCTACATATAACTCGTCTATCCTATTTCACAGCATTTAAGAGGCTCAAGTCGAGCCATAAAGTCTTTTATTCAAAAAGGTAACAAAAATAACATCCTTTAAGAACAACAACATTTTCGGTCCATCATCCTGAAGTTCCGGAGCATACTTCTAGCATATATATCTAACTGTTTTGGAGAACGTGCCAACTGGATACTTCAATCTGCAACTTGGTTGACTGATTATTATCTACAAAACACTTAGAACAACCCATTAAATCTGTATTGGAAAATTACTTTAAGAAATCAAAAGAAATAAAGTTTATACAAGTTCTTACTAAAATTAAGCAATTATTTCTTCTAAAATTTAATTAATTGGCAGAGGATAGAGATTTGCATGTATGAACCAGGTCTTTGTGGTATTATTATGATGAGGTTATTTTTACCTCATCACAACTTCTCCCCTAGCTTCCAATTATGAATTTTCTTAGACCTTAGAGAATTGATCACTAGAGTGGAGTCCCCTTCAATTATAACTCTTCTCACCCCGAATTCCTTGCACAAATCGAAACCCAGAAGAAGATCTTGAAATTATGTAGCATTGTTTGTGCCTTCTGGGAGATACTTAGCTAGTTTCCCTAGGGTCACTCCTTTACAATATCTTACGATACAACCTGCATCTGAGGGCCCAGGATTACCCTTAGAATCCCCATCAAAATTCAATTTTTCCCATCCTAGTTCTGGTGGAGACCACACCACCTTACTGCGTTCTTCCAAAAAAGCAGCCCCACCAAAAGCCCCACAGCTTGGAGCTTTTAAGCCAAACCAATTCTTTAAAGCCCAAGAGTCCCAAACTGAAAAATTTCCTTTCTTTGGATTTAGCTCTTCCAATTTGGCATTAAAGAGTTCCACAATACAAGCCTCAATTTTGCACCACAACTTGGGAATAGAAAGCTCCTTTTCCTGGAAGATATGTCTATTCCTCTCTTTCCAAACTTCCCATAAGACAATCGACGAGCTCGACACCCATAAATCCCCAAACATTGATTGCTTAGACTAAGATGTCCAAGACTTTAACCAATCAAAAAGTTTATTAGGAATTGCAGATTTCCAACGAAACTTAAAGCATAACCAATGCCAGATTTCCTACATGAATTGATAATTCAAAAATAAGTGATCTATGGTCTCTTCAGTAGCTTGGCATAAAGGACATCAAGGGCCATAAAAGCCCAGTTTAGCAAATCTATCTCCTATTAGTACCTTGCCTTGAGTAGCTGCTCATGTGAAAATCCCCGCTTTAGGTAGACAAGCCTTATTCCAACACAAATGGATTAGAAAATTTGGTTCCTCGACCCCTGAAGAAGCTAAAATAGCATAACCAATTTTTGCTGAATAAACTCCTGTTGGCGATGCATTCCACCTTAGCCTGTTTCTTCCTTGCCTCCGCCAAATTCTCCTTTCCAACAACACTTGCTCCATAGCTTCCACCTCTTGGATGGTCAGGCCTAGCTGATGAAAGGACTTCCATTTGTACAAACCATCTTCTGTTGATAAAGAATCTTCAAAGTAATCCTTCACCATTTAGCCCTAGGCTCAAATTGATTTTTCTCTGACCTTGACTAAATTTGGATTTTCTGCTAAAATGGGAAGGCCTTCCCACGAATACTCCCAGAACGAAGCCTCCCTACCATCTTTTACCTCCCATGTTAAATAGTCCAAAATGAGATTAGTAGTAGTAGAATTTTTATTCATTAAGAGCCAACATATATTTAAAAT
This sequence comes from Sequoia sempervirens, assembly GCA_007258455.2. NCBI lineage: Eukaryota > Viridiplantae > Streptophyta > Pinopsida > Cupressales > Cupressaceae > Sequoia > Sequoia sempervirens. The sequence continues at coordinate 36,801,973 of VDFB02000008.1, read as the reverse complement.
TGACTAAGCCCATATTTATAAATTATAGGTTCAAACTTTTACAATGGAAACCAAAAGGAACCCATAAAAAAATTTAAAATAAAGAATGAGAGGAGAGGGGTAGATGTTAAAAGGAAAAATTTTTCTTGATTATTTGAAGAGATGCCAAATTAGTGGCCGAGTAGGAGCACAAATAGGTTGTTAGAAACTTGGCCACAACTCTTTGGAGCCATGATGGCATTTGTTAGGTGTTTTCATTTATATAATTTTGGTAGGAGCATGTGGAATTTGATAGAGAAGAGATCTCGATTGCTCACAAGGTATATTGAATGACGACTACAATGATGAACCATTGGAGTGATAAAGGCATGGGTTTGAAGTGGCCACCTCAAATCAATACTGTTGACTTGGAGGGTCAAATAAAACTAGGGGGAAGAAATTATGTTGATGTCACAAAGAGTGAAAGTAGCTTCCTACATTAAGATTTTCTAAAAAAGTCTTGGGCTAGATTTTACAAAGGAGAAACTGAGATGTTTGAATTGATGGACTATTTTCTATATTAATAGTTTTTTCAAATTGAAGGGTGTCAATGTAGTAGGGACCACAAAAGGTCTTGGAGAAGAAAACAAAAAAAGAGAGTGATGCCCACATTATTGTTAATCTTGGTAATATATAAGAGTAGGATACATTGAAATTTGCATCATTAGATGTTACTTGTAATCCATAATTAATAGAAGAAAAAAGGTGCTATCATGGTAGAGGCTTGAAAAACTTGTGGAAATGGAGAATGAACTGATGGGGGTAGGACTTGTTGTGGGCCACAATACTTATGAAGAAAACCACCCATGCCATTGAATTTTAAAATTGATAATGCATAGGTAGTTTTGGTTGTTGAGTCACCTAAAGGACACCAAAGGTTGCAAAATGTCAATTAGAAAGAAGAGGTGAAATTCACATGAATGGAAGGATCACATCATGATTTTTTTTGGATTGTTTGATCTGATGATGAGTAGTCACTAGGAGAACTTGTGGTTGATTGAGTCAAAACAATAAAAAGGGTTGCAAACAAAAAAGGATTAGTGGTCAAGGAAAGTTTCTCTAATAACTCGTTGCTTGCAATTCAAACACATAGTCACATGGATCACTAGAAAGATATTGGACTCAAAGAAGGGAACCTATGAATTATTGAGGAGAATTTAGGGCTTGAAAAAAATCATTGAAGGGATCTACTTTTGGAAGCATGGACCACTCAAACAAAAGGTCTAGCAAGGCCATTTTTGAAGAAACAAGGTAGTGCAAAAAACACACTATAGGTGGACCTAGTAAGCTATTTGGAAAACCTCTAAAGATATTAATAAATACTACTATTCTCAATAGTAGGGTAAAGAACATTGAATTCAATGAATTAAGAAGTAGGAGTACCCAACCAACTAGATCATTTTTTTAGCTAGAGTCTAGATTCATGCCTTCAAAAAAGATTCAAACTTGCAGATTTGACCCCTGACAAAACACATTGATTTTGAAGACAAGGTTAAGTGTGGACAAAGATAAATCATTTCCAATCTCAAGACACTAAAATTTTAGTACATCAAGAGTAATATTTAGCATTATTATGGAAAATAAAAGGTAGTAAATCAAATACACAATCAAAGTAGAAGTCTTTGGCCATTTTTTTCTTTTATTGACAAAAAAATTGAATAGATTACAATAGATGTTTACAAAATTATATTTAGGAATGAAGATTCTCATGACTAGAATAGGGTAACACTTCAAATTTATTCACCTACACCTGTACAATATCCATTATTTAATTGATCATAATGTGAGAGGCATGTGGATATACACAATACATTATGACTACAATCACAAAACAAGGAATGAAAGTTGTAATGATATGTTCTAATCCACCGACCTTCCAATTTTCCTACTGGTTGTGCTCCTTCACAGTTGGCATTATGTTACATGGTTGAAGTCATACATGTGTAGATGTTCTAAACTTTCTAGGTGTCATTTATGAAGTTATGCATGTTGGACTAATCGCCAACGTCTCCCTTCAAATTTGAGACATGGACTAACTGCCTCTTGTGGATCTGCTTATCTTTGGTGTTTATATTGGGTGTTAATAGGTTGATCTTTTGGAATAATGACAAACATGCTCCAACAAATGGTATCAGAGCTGTGGTCATGGGTTTGAATCCCCTCGGGTGACACTAGGGGGGATTGTTGGAATAATCACCAACGTCTGCCTTCAGATTCGGGACATGGAATAATTGCCTCCCGTGGATCCATTTATCTCTCGTGTTTGTATTGAGTGTTAATAGGTTGATCTTTTGGTGCAATGAAAAATGTGTTCCAACAATGCATAGCCACTAGTAGGAAAGTGCATTGAGCAATACATAATGTCATGTGGTGGCACATGATGACATTGCAAGTTGGGAATTGGGAACAAGTGTTATAGAGGAGAGCATATAAATGTTGACTATCATGGCACACACAATGTTATCTAAGGCTTTCAAGGCTATGCTATGATCATTCACATTTTATTGAGAAGAGATGGCTTCTATTACATCTTTGGTGAGCTATGAGAATTGAATGTGAAGCTATTGAAGATTGTACTTCACTTTATTTTCTTATTGCTTGTGTTATCCACTTTGAATGAATGATGTGAACCTTGGTATGTGTGTGTTGTGGTAGTTTGAATGGTCTCATCTTATACAATAGTGTACAAGCACTTAGGTTCCACGTTAGAAGTAAGTTGAGTTGTTTCTTGCAAAAAAAGAGGAAAATATGTCGAGGAGTTCCACATTGAATTGTTATGACCTCTTTCAATGCAAATGAGATTGGAGACTACTTATTAGGGTAATAAGTAGTTCATGCAAGCTAACATTAAACTCAATTTCCTACTCCATATTTATCCAAGTTATTTTTTTTTTATCTAAGATGTTAGATTCATGATATCTATGACACCAACACATTCAATATAAAAATATATCAAAAATATGGTTATGTGTTGTTAATATAAAAAATATTAAATTCTAATTAATAATTTAAATTTTAATACATAATAGATATTAATATCTAACTTATAAATTAAATAAATATAAATAAATCAATAAGTAAATAAAAAACTAAAAGCTAAATATCTAACCTAGATTTTAAACTCTTCATAATGCCAAATTTCCCTAGTCTAAGGGTGATCCCACAATAGTGGGTTACACTTTTTGGCCAAACTTGACATTGAAATCAACTTTTTAAACTAAATCTCCACTTTTAGATACTTATAGTTGCTAAACCATGAGGAATTTGAAGATGATACAAACTAGTGGTTTGTGATATTTTGTCTATAGATTCTAAATATATATATTTAAAAAAAACTTTAGAATCAAATTGCATTTATCTTTCCATCTCCGTTGATAGCTAGTTTTTAATAGTAAATAACATATTAAAAGAGTGATGTTTACTGTATAACACAACTTTTTTTCTATGAAGGATAAAATTCTAATTTTTCAAATTTAGATTTGTAATTATGATACCTAGCTCCTTCATTTGGTTTCATAGTGTTTTATTGAATATTTTGTCTTAATTAAGTTTTGAAGTAAAACCAATTATAATTTAGACATAGGTTTACTGTATAACACAACTTTTTTTGTATGTATCAAAATTCATTTTTTTTGTTGGATCAAGGACATCAATACCAAGAGCATAGATATTTTTTAGAATTTTTTTGGCAATCTACTATTTTTCCACATTTTTAGAACAAAGAGCTTGATTTTTGGTGAAAAACTACATTAACAAGAAATAAAAAAATAAATATAATAATCAAATTAAATATATTTTAAATAACACTTTTTGGGAAGCTTATAATAAGGACTGCATACTTACAAAACATAAATTTCAAATGAATTCATTTGATCCTGTATACACCTGAAAACAGTCATCATATTCAATTAATTAAACACAACCTATTTGATTAATACTTCAACTACATATAAATAAGGTCTTACTTTATTTATATTGTTCACTTTCCTTTTAATTCTCCTAATTCACATTCTTCTAAATTAAATAAACAAAAAACCCTAAACATGTTTATTTAATTAACCTTCCTTAATCCTGATTAAGAATTAGAGCACATTTCTTCAACTTTTTGTGTGCCACCTCATAAAGGTCACATGAAAATAAATAAGCCTAATTATAAATTATAATTATCCTCACACACTTCCACCAATGAGAAAAAGCACATGGCTTTATTCCCCCACACTTCCAACAAATTTGGAGCACATGGCTCTTTGTTTCAAACACTTGGGAATCCCATACATTTGGCATGTTTCCAATTGGTCAAAGGATTCTCTTCACACACATGGCATGTTGTCCTTGGTCAAGAGGACAACATCCTGATTCCTTTCATCTCCACCGTCTATTATTTCTCCTTCGAATCTAGAACGTTGATAGGTGCCACCTCACAAAATGCTTGAGAAACCCTATAAATACACCCTCTTGCCTTAGCATTTATCATCCAACTTTTGAGTAATGTTATAATGCTATTTTGAGATACAAATTGGAATAGTGTTATAATGCCATTTTTCATCCACACTTTGAGTATTATTACCATGCAGGTTTTTCGTAGGAGCTTGGAGCTTTCATGGAGTCTTATACTTAGCTTTCATATCATGTGTTACTTTGCATTCTCATTTTAGATTACTTAACTGCTTCATAGTTACATTTTATCATCCCCATTGCATCATAGTTACATTTTAGGTTAGTTTGTTTTATGTTTGCATTTGATCATATGCATAATCATGAATAGTTCACTATAGTTTCATATCATCTCACTCATCTCCACTTGTTCACCTATCATCAACATCATCCTTCATTTATCGTTGCATCCATTATCCTTTCCATCATTTTGTTCCATTTAGAAGCATACCACTAATCCTTCCACCACACATTTGCACATATAAATCATCTTAGCTTGCATATTAAGCATCAAATCTCATTTCTAGGTAATCATTTTAACAACCTTTGTGCCCATAGAAATCTGAGGGCCAAATGGTTTAATAAATCCCTAGAAATAGAGGACAATGATATGTATTTGAAAGGTTTGATTGCATTATGAATAGAGTAGTTTTACTTGCTTCAAACTTTAAATGTAAATTGTCTCATTAAGGTTTGTGTTGACATCAGAATATCTCTCCACATTTGACACATGCACAAAATGGCACCCACCGTGGGGCCTTTGCCTCACTTATTGCTAACTTTTTTGATGATTTCATGATTGTAGGTTCAAGGTTTATTACTTGGAAATGCTTTGCACTGGTTTGGAGGCAATTCTGAGCTGTTTTAAGGCATTTCTGGGCTATTTTTAGAGTTTTGGCGCCTCTTGTATCTGTTTTGGTACCTCTTGCAAGCAATTCAAAGACTATTTTCAGCTGTTTTGAGACCATTTTGGTTTGTTCTAAGAGTTTTGGCACCTCTTTTCAGAGTTTTGGCGCCTCTTGAAAGTTGTCCTGAGATTGTTTTCACCTGTTCCGGGACCATTCCGGGACACTTTTAGAGTTTTGGCACCTCTTGCACCTGTTTTGGTGCCTCTTGTTAGAGTTTTGGTGCCTCTTGCAAGTTTTTCTAAGATTTTTTTCACCTATTCTGAGACCATTCTGGGCTACTTTTGGAGTTTTGGCGCCTCTTGCACCTATTTTGGCACCTCTTGTCAGAGTTTTGGCACCTTTTGTAACTTGTTCTAGGACCCTTTTCACCTATTTTGAGACCATTCTGCACTGTTTTTAGAGTTTTGGCGCCTCTTGCAATTTTTCACCAAAATCAGACACTCACATTCTGTGTTGTGCATTCACAGGTTTTCCCAGATTCGTTGTCAAAGACTCAAAACATAAAATACTAACATATTATAGGGGTTGGACGTTATCTACTTGTTTCCTTTGGTTAAGATAGGAACGTAGCTTAAGTAAAGGGACAATGAACATCATGTTTCCTTTTGGTTAAGTTAGGAACATAGCTTAATTAACAGGATAATGAACACCATGTCTTTTGTATGTGATGAATGGTAGGCATATGCTCTCCCCTTAACTGGGTGATCCAAAAAACTAGACCCATTCTTGTTTATGTGCGAGTGTAAGTGGAGTATATGGCATGAGTTCTCTCTTTATTCCTGCGAAATAAAGATCGATCGAACTATTGGTATACTTGTTTGCTTTTGTTTATCCTAGAGGGCCTGCCTTGTGCGAAAAAGTAATCACCCAAGGGAACAACCCAACTGGTAACACGCTAAAGCCAAGCGACTTCCAACCAAGATATAAATGTGGATACTTGAGGAAAGTTCAAGTATCACAAGGATAATTTTGACGAGATGGATTGAAAGGGACTCTCACCGTATGGATTATCCCCCACGAACAGAATGCCCTCATTAAAACCCTTGTTGTATATTTTCCAAAATCCTTTATCTATTCTTTAGTATAGCAACAGTCGTTGCCAAGGCATCCACATTCTCACAATTTTTAGTAGAGGTGATCGGTTCGCCATGGGAGTTTCATGGGGACAAGAAGCTTGGTTGGCCTGAGAAAAGAGTGCACTATAATGGGGAGCTTGTGCAACCAAGCTTATGAATTCTCCTGCTAAAGATAGTGCGGTTGGGGTAAAACCTGTGTGGAATCTAAAAGAATAAAATCTTACACAACCTTAGGAGTGTATATTCTACTTGATGTGTCTTCAAAATGAAACTAAAAAAAAACACCATAAAAAATGTTACATTTTGAAAGTGAAAACCTTGATTCAGAACTACATTCATTAAGGGAGACAAGTCGATAACCTAGGTCCATCCATCTTCATAAAATCAGTCCTTCCAGTAGTGTTCTACCTTTCCTTAGTAAAAACATAGTCATGATATGTGGTTTACATGATGATTTCACGAAAGGTCAAGATTAGAAAACCAAAGATCAAACCTCTTAGTCCAAAAAAAAATCAAAGACATTTGTCTATGCTTTATGACTTTAGAGAGAGGTTAACCTTCAATTTTTACAAGAGAGCTTGCAAAAATAATCTAGAGTTATACATGATGTACTATTATCAAAATCCAAGACTTTTCCAATGTGTTGAGTACCTTAATTACATTTCGTGAGTCAAAAATTTGAGTCCAAGATCATTCCTTAGATACCTTAGAAGTCTAAACATTTTCGAAACAGACCTATACAAGTAGAACTTTTCAAACTAAACCTAGATCTAAACATTTCAAGGTGCCTAAATCATCAATATCCATCACATCTTTGTTTGTACAACCTAGTTTCATCTTCGGGATTTGTCATTCTATTTGACTTAGTTGTAATCCTTGGCACTATTTCAAACTTAGATCAAAACTTAGTCTAAATCATAACACTTGTATGCTCATCCAAACAAGATCACAAAAGAGGAGACTCAAGGACAAGGAACTTGAAACACCCAACTTTGAAATGAAAAACATAGGAAGTGCAAATAGCGAAGCTTTCGGTATCGAAACTCCCAACATTGAACCTCAAAATAGTGAGATCCCTAGCAACATAGCTAATGCAAAAGAAATCCCTATTCCTGGACTCAACAACACTCAAGGGGAAGAAATAAACGATTAAGATATCCGAAAAGCGAAACAAGACCCCAACTTCCATAAGTTTTTGGAAAAGATTTTTGAAAGAGATGGGGAAAAATACTTATTAATGTTAGCTAATCAAGGAGTCAAACTTTCCCCTGATTTTGACATCAACATCTTAAAAGCACCTCTCCAAAATCCTGAAAAGGAAACAAAACAAATGGTTACTTTAACTCACCAAATGAAGAACCTTCAACAACAAGTTCTAGATATGCAAAGGGGAACTTCGAAACGATACTTTATCGAGGAAATTTTTCCTTATCCCTTTAATCAATCCATCAACATGATTCCTTTCCCTAAACGTAGTGAATTTCCAAAGTATGATAAATACAATGGTACAACTGATCCATTAGATCACGTAAGGGAATTCTGAACTATGAGTCTAGAATTTGCGCATGAGGAAACTTATTTGATGAGACTATTTCCACGAATTCTAGGAGGGACATGCCTTGAATGGTTTTCAAAGATTATACCCCCAATCAACACATTTGAAGAGTTGGTCAATAGATTTCTCACTCAATACTCTTACAATATCCAACATGATATCACCATGAAAGTCCTTTGCAACTTGAAACAAAAAAAGGATGAGTCTTTCCTCATTTTCTTACAAAAATGGAGGAGATTGTTTGCAAGGTATTCTCGTCTCGTGCTTGAAAAGGAAAATATAGAGATTTTCATTGATAACCTAAATGATGAGATGAGTTATAGGTTGGAATTACAATGTCCCCCTACCTTTGAAAAATTGATTGAAAATATAATTAAAATCGAGGAAGCCTTAGTCAAAAGAGGGGTCATTAAAATATACAATGAAAACAACTCATCCACTTCCTCTAACAACTACAACGGTGGGGAAAAACCTAAATTTTGGCAAAAAAACAAGAACGTGGGTAACAATGAGGTCATAACTGAAAATCAAAATACCAAACCCATATTCAACCTAACAACAACTGCCACCAAGACTAGTCAAACCAAAAATCTTCCCAACACTCCAAATGTTAGCCAAAACAACAATTAGACTAATCCAAGGACTAAAGCAACACCATTTCCAAAACCTTCCAATCGATTTAAATTCACACCATTGGGACAATCCTTAGATTCCGCCCTAAAGGAACTTACCGAGGCTAAGCTTATCATAGTGCTAGAAGCATGAAACTGGGATCCACAAGTTAAACCCTTTTGGTGGAACGATGCCCATTACTATGATTATCATCAAAATAAGGGTCATATGACAAAATATTGTTGGCAATTAAAACACACAATTCAAGACCTCATTGATAACAAAAAGGTACACATTGAAGGACCTCAAACAAATAGTGATTAGGGAGTGTTAAAGAACCCTCTACCCAATTATGAAAAGGGAGAGTCCTCTACATCGAATACCAAAGGCAAGAATAAAAACTATGTTTATGATTCTACCATTCATTGTATTGAGATGGCTAAGAATTCCATCCAAGACATTGAAATTGGAAGCCAAGGGGAGGATGCCACTACTAAAATCTAGCACAATGATGACACCATCTCACATCAAACCAATAGCCTTGTACCTAGAAATATGAGCACTAACGTTGACATGAATGACAATCAAATTAACATCATCAAAATCACAAACAATCAAGACAATACACCTATCAATGTGATTAGGAGAGGAAAAGTCAAGGTAACATTGAAAGGAGCTACTCCTTCCACGTCCAAAATGAATATTTTTCCTGTAACTCAATATAACATCGTCAATTAGTTACAGAAGATACCTGCTCAAATATCCATATTGGAACTTCTCAAGATTTCACCGACACACAAGGAAATCCTAGAACAAGCTTTAGTTGCCACCACAGTACCAAACAATTTGGAAGTCTATACATTTGAAGCTATGGTGGGACATTTGACTACACCTCATTGCTTATCATTCTCTGAATATGACGATGCATCCACCACCCATCCACATAACGCTACTCTCCACATCGAAGTCCTAATCCATAAACATCGCGTCAAATGTGTCCTTATAGATGGAGGAGCAGGTATAAATATCTTCACTCTCAAGATTGTTCATGCAATAGGATATTCTAAAAATGCTATTGATCCTAGAAGGAAAATCACCATAAAAGCATATGATGATGAAGAAAGATCCTCCCAAGGATTGATCATCTTACCCATTCAAGTGGGACCAATTGTCAAAGACATAGTGTGCTAAGTGTTAGACAAGGAATTGACATATAACATACTCTTGGGATGACCATGGATTCATGAAATGCAAGCGGTACCATCAACTTATCATCAGTTCCTGAAGTTTCCTTTTAACAGACAGGAGGTCACCATTGCTGTCGATTCTAATAATCCCCAATATTGCAATGCACTCAGAACTAGTCAAGATACCTTTGTACCACCTAATAGAGAATTCATGAACTCTGATCCATCAAACAAAGAAAGTCCAGTAGGTTCTTCGTCAAGACAGTATGAGGAAAAGGCTCAATCAAAAGACAAAGGGGTCGTTGAATCTATTTCATGCAACAATGGAAGCCAGCTTGATGCCTTATCAAAACAGTTAGAAAATATCCAAATAGAAGACAAGGGCATGGGGGAATACTCATTTGAGCAATCTTCATACTTATCACAACTTCCATCTTCTCCTAAATCACATGGACAACCATCCACCTCAAGACAACAATCTTTACAACACATCACACTCTTTGATGGGAAGTTTATAAAAGCAAGCACTCAAGCGGAGGAATCAGAAGATAGGGATGTCCTAAACTGGTTATGCAAAGATGAAGAACCTTCAAAGGTATCAATGTCCAATATATGCACAAGTATGGAAAAGGTCAGACATTCCTGACAAAGATGGGATATGAGGGAAATGGTCCTTTGGGTAAAAGAAAAGAAAGCATCAATGAACCAATACAACTCATCACAATGAATCCCAAAGACAAAACATGGCTAGGATACAGAGAAGACTCAAAAGAGGAAGCTACTCAAAGAGTTGTCGAAAGAATATTACAACTATAGGCTAGTGAGGATCATGAAACAGATTCCAATGAATATGAATGGGACTCCCTCTTAGAAGAATCTTTCCATGACAAAGAGATCGATGTAATCCAAAAGTATACACCAATATGTATGAAAGGAGAATGTTCTGGTTCTAGACCCCTTGAATATGGATCGCAATATGTCATTGACTCAAGTGAATACGATCATTCTTCAAGCAAGATAGACACGTTGGAAGAGAGTAACATCTTAGACCTCATTGGAAATTTTGACATGGCTATCTTGATGCTTACACCTTATGACCTTGGCCAATCTAATGATTCTTTGTCCTTAATGCATCCTGAACTAATTGATTGGGATCAAAATGAGCCACTTGACATATCCACCTTTTCAAATGATGATGCTCTCATGAACTTCCTATGTTATGATAATCTTGACACGTGTTCTACCATTGAATCTCATAACGAAGCTCCTAACGAAGGGGGTGTCAAACCTTTCGGCTACAAAATGAAAAATATAAGAAATGGGTCTAATAGTGAAAACCATCTGATGGCACTATTAAATCAAGAAAAAGCAAAAAAAAAAGAGCGTATCTCAAGGTGAAAACCTCTCTGAGGCACCAAGAGATGGAAGGTTTGACACTCTCCCAAAACACTATCAAGAGAGATCTTCAGTATTGATAGAACCTACACAATCCATCAATGTTGGTACAACTGAAATTGTAAAACCCTGCACTTAGTAGAATCCATAACAGAAGAGGAGAAACCTCGTTTCACCAAATTCTTTAAGGAAAGGAAAATCAACTTTGCTTGGTCATATGCTGATATGCCAGGCATAGATCCAAAACTCATTATGCACCATCTATCATTACCACCCGACACAAAACCAGTAAAGCAAAAACTAAGAAATATGCATCCCCATATCGCCCTTCTGGTGAAAGTTGAGTTGAAAAAGCTACTAGATTCGGGATTCATAAGATCTATTGACTATGCTGAATGGATATCAAACATTGTTCCGGTATCCAAACCAAATAAGAGCATTAGGATATGCATAGACTTCAAAGATCTTAACAAAGCCTGTCCAAAAGATGATTTTCCTCTACCAAATGTTGATCTGATTGTAGACTTGATCGCTGGGCATGAAATGTTATCACCTATGGATGGATTTTCAAGATACAACCAAATAAAGATAGCACCTGAAGATCAAGATAAAATGACCTTCACATGTCCTTGGGGCACCTTTTGCTGGAATGTGATGCCTTTTGGGTTGAAAAATGCTGGAGCTACATATCAGAGAGCTATGACTACCATCTTTCATGACATGATGCATACTTTTATGGAAGAATATGTAGATGATCTGTTGGAAAAATCATACACTAGAGAAGGACACTTAGAGATTCTAGACAAAATCTTCACAAGATTGGAGAAATTCAAGGTGAGGTTAAATCCCAAGAAATGTGTGTTTGGTGTAACATCAGCTAAAGTTTTTGGATATATTGTCTCAGCTAAAGGAATTGAAGTGGATCCTGCAAAGGTCAAAGAAATCATGAAAATGCCTCCTAAAAACATCAGTCAACTCAGATCATTACAAGGAAGGTTCCAATCCATCAGAAGATTCATTGCTTAACTAGTTGATAAAACTCATCCTTTCAACCACTTATTACAAAAGAATGTCTCTTTCAAGTGGGATGACAAATGTGAAACTGCCTTCCGTCAACTAAAGCAGTACCTGATGACCTTGCCTGTGTTGATATCACCAATCAAGGGAAAACCATTATTACTATACATTGCAACAACCGAGAAATCTTTGGGAGCCTTATTAGCACAAGAAGATTCTACAGGAAAAGAAAGAACCATCTATTATAGCAGCAAGACCTTAAATGGTTATGAGATCAATTACACCTTTATTGAGAAAGCTTGCTTAATGGTTGTATTTTCTACACAACAATTAAGGCACTACATGCTAACTCACACCATCAAACTCATTGCAAAAATTGACCCATTAAAGTACTTAATCAACAAAGTTGCTTTAACAAGGAGGTTAGCCAAGTGGGTCATGATATTGAGTGAGTTTGACATCTAGTACGTGGACAAGAAAGCAATTAAAGGTCAAGCCATAGCAGATCAACTAGCTAAAGCACCATTGTCAGATAACAATCCAATGAACATTGAATTCCCTGATAATGATATCCTAACCATATCTACACAACAGTGGCTGCTATACTTTGATGGTTCTTATACACAACATGGATCAGGCACATGAATCTTGTTTGTTTCGCCACAAGGATACACAATTCCTAAATCCTACAGATTAACGTTCTCCTGCACCAACAACATAGCTAAATATGAAGCATTGATAATTGGAATCAAGATAGCTGTTGAATAGAAAATCATGGAATTGCTAGTTTATGGTGACTCACAACTGGTCATTAACCAAGTCAACGATGATTATCAAACAAAGGATGACAAGTTTCTGCCCTACAAGAGGATGGTGGATGATTTCTAAAAGTACTCTGTTGAGATCAAGTTTACACAAGTTCCCATAATAGAAAAAAAAGCTGCAGATGCAATGGCCACTATTGCTTCTCTCTTGCAGATACCTGAACAACGAAGACGTTATGAATTCATGGTAGAACAAGTGTCCAACCCAGCCTATGAAGATCCATAATCCCAAGTGATATGCCATATTGTCGACCCTCAAAATTCCCTCTATGGAGAGATCCATACCTACTTGCAAGACAATACCCTTCCAATTAACTTATCTCAAAACCAAAAATGAAACTTCATTCGACAAGCAGCTCACCACACCCTAATAGCTGATGTGCTTTATAGACGAGGTTTGTATGGTACTCTTCTTCGATGTCTAGAACGTAACAAAGCTGAAACTGCTTTACAAGAGGTTCACAAAGGTATCTGTGCACACATTCAAGTGGCTTAACCTTAGCTAAGAAATTGTTATGATTGGGGTATTACTGGCCGAACATGGAGAAAGAGTCATTTCAATATGTCAAAAGGTGTTTGAAATGTAAAATTCACGGAAACTTGATACATGCACCTGCACAAGGGTTGCATCCATTCACAACTACCTGGACTTTTTGTCAGTGGCGATTGGACCTTGTAGGTAAGATTCACCCCTCTTCCTCCAATGGACATAAGTTTATAATCATATCCACATAATACTTCACCAAGTGGATTGAAGTTGTTCCTCTAATCACCGTCATCGGGAAACAAATCTCATCATTCATCTTGAATTATCTCATATGTCGGTATGGTGTTCCTCAATCTATCATTACGAACAATGGCCGACCCTTTAAGAATCAAGATGTTCAAGAGATTTGTGAAAGATTCCATATACAACATCGATTTTCTACACCTTACTATCCCCAAGGGAACAGCCGAGCAGAGGCCTCAAACAAGACTATCTTGAAGATTTTGAAGAAAACCGTCAATGAAGTTGGACGTGATTGGCATGTTCAACTAAACCTGACATTATGGGCTTACAGAACTAGTATCCTTACCCCAATAGGAGAAACACCCTATTCTCTTGTCTATGGGTCAGAAACTATTCTACCTATTGAGGTTGAGATACCATCCCTGCGTGTGTCACTTAAAGGAATGATTTCAAATGAGGATTACAGAGTATCTAGGCTACAAGAATTAGAACAATTGGATGAACATAGACATCATGTAGTTGATCACCTAAAAGCTTATCAACAAAGGATATCTAGGAGCTAAAATCAAAGAGTAATACCTAGAGCATTTCAGGTGGACGACTTAGTCTTGAAAGAAAATCCCTGTAATCAACAAGATCGAGAGAAGAAGGGGAAATTTGAACCTAACTGGTTGGGTCCCTTTTTCATAGTATCAGTCTTTAGATCAAGAGCATATCAGTTATCCACACTAGAAGGGGATTTTTTTGACAAACCCCTCAATATCTTGCATCTCAAAAGGTTTTACACCTAGATTATCCAATGCATTGGTAAAGGTCCTGGAAAAATACCAAAAAAATAAAAAAATGCAAAAATCCAAAAAAACAATTAGAAAAAGGGTTGAAAAACAATAAAGAAAAAAAGATCATCCTCTAGTGAAAACCACTTCGGTGGCGCTTTGGGCAAGTACCTTGGGTGAAAACCTGGAAAACAGGCACCTTGTGTAAAATAAGCACTCTCCATCTATCTTGGGCTACGTGACTTTCTCTACAACATTCATCCATCATGCTTCCATCTATGCATTTTTCATGCTTCCATGTTCGCACCATAGCTTGATCTAGTGTTTGTATCATGGTATCCCCTGGCATTACTCGACCCATTCTAAAAATTAGTTTGTCTTATCGTATTACACTGGGGGCATGTATTGCATTGGATTGAATTCTTTTACATTCTCAATGTCAGAAAATCAAAAATTTCAAAAACATTCAAAACATATCAAAATCCCAAAAACATTTAAAACATGTCAAAATCCAAAAATAGGTCAAAAAGTCAAAAATTCAAAAACATAGTCATCAGTTGAACTACGTGGTCTCTGCATGTATAATCTAGGCAAGGCTAATCTATTGATCAGCCCCTAAGGCCCCTAGGATAGGTCTTGGTCGTCGTGGTCGTGTCTCACCTTGGACTAGGGGCAAAATCTTGCACTCACTAGGGGCAAATAAACTTTGAGCTTGAACCAACAGGAAAATAGTCATCGGACCAAAGTTACAAACACAAACTTCAAATGAATGATGATCTTTCTGAATCAAGGGTTTATCATGTTAAACATGAAAGTTCCAATTGTTCTACATTGATTTTTGATATCATATCTCTCGAGTCCTTGATGATGTATCGAACTAGAGGAGAAAGGAAGGAGTATGATTTTTCTTTGTCTGTTGTCTGTGAGTTTATCATTATTACTATGCAAGTTGTTGCGAGATGTGTGCTACAAAGTATCGCTGATGACATTTCGAATTTGCATAGGAAAAAGATTAACTCTTGTCTGTTTACGCAAGTGATGCTCAGGTCATCTCGGTTTAACTATACTTAGATGCTTGTGTTAACTTGCAATTTTAAAACATCAAGAAAGTAGTACTCAGGTCATCTTGGTCTAAAACATGCCATTGATGCTTGTACTCACTTTCAACATTTTAAAGGCCCAATGATGATAAAAAGCACAAAAAATTGGTTAATATAAATGACAACTCTTGAAAATGAGATTTGCATAGTTAGGTTAGACTGCATTCATGTTAGTATTGCATGTGTATTTATGGGGCTTTTCAATGCTGAAAAAATTTCACAATGGTGTCATCTCTATTATTAATGGATTGAGTACACTGGACATTAACCAAAAACAAATCATTCTCATTTAGTTGCACATTAGTTTCATCATCATTTGCATATCTTAGAAAACATTCTCATCTCATTTACATTCATACAGTCCATCATAATGTTTGCATTAGAAAATACAAAAGAAAATAAAAAAATAACATACATTGCATATCATTTCCAACATCAAAATCATGTCATCCACTACGCTTCAATAAGTGAGTCTCTTTAGATTTCCAAGAAAGTTGGGAAATATGTCAGAGTTATGAAGCTTAAAATATCAATCTACTGCAGTCTTCCCACAAATTTTGGAAGTTGGACAGACTCACTTATTCAAGATTAAGACCTTGAACATTTGAAATAATCACATTGCATTACATATCATCTAAATCCATTCACATTGCATAATCATAATCACATCAGATTGTATTACATATCATCTAAATCATATCATCATCATCATAAAATATAAATCAAATGCATCCATCATAATCATCATGATCATGATCATATGAACATCATAGTCACATAGATCGATCATAATCATCGCTGCATATCATATAACATCAAAAATCATAATGTCAAAGTGTATGAGGATATCCCAAAGTATGGAGAGATACATCAACACCAAAAGTGGCATTGTATCATAATGTCTCAAATCAAGAGGTACATCATCAATGTCTCAACTGAATCGGTGTATACATCAGGTCTCGGTACATCATCAAGTCTCAATACATTAATAAATCCTATACTAGGGCATATCAATCAATAAGAGAAGTCAAACCACATCACCCAATCAAATTTGAATTCGCCTGCACCAGATGCAGAAATATTCCTATGATCATAACATATTGCAAATCAACAATCTTATCAATCAACTCAACCTCGCCTATCATGAGGTTCATCAAATCAATCAACCTCACCTATCATGAGGTTCAATCAATCAATCAACCTTGCCTATCATGAGGTTCATCAATCAATTGATTCAACCTCGCCTATCATTAGGTTCATCAATCAATCTATCTATCATTGATCCTCGCCTATCATGAGGTCAATCATCAATCTATTATTGATCCTCACCTATCATGAGGTCAATGATCAATCCTATCATTGATCCTCGCCTATCATGAGGTCAATTATCATCATCCTATCATTTATCCTCACCTATCATGAGGTCAATTTTTCTATCAACATCATCAAACATCATCAAATCAAACAATCGGCTGAATGCGATCATCAAACATCAAACACAAGGAGGAAAAGCATGACAACATCTAATCAACTAGCGGAATTAGTATTTCTTTATCAAGAGATAAATCGTCTCTACATCATATCATCAACAAATCATCAAAAATCATCAATTTTTTTCAAGAACTCCAAAATTCACCGATTTATCCCGAGGGGGCTTATGTCTGTTAATAACTAAAAATTAAAGTCTGGGACATCATCTGGGGCATCAAAATCTTACATTGTCTAGGGCATCAAAATTTGACATCATCTGGGGCATCAAAATATTTTCTGAGCATTGGCATCAAAATATTCTGTAACTTGTAAACACATCACTTCAAATAGGGGAAAAATGTATACACTTGAAAATGGTCATCATATTCAATTAATTAAATACAACCTATTTGATTAATACTTCAACTACATATAAATAAGGTCTTACTTTATTTATATTGTTCACTTTCCTTTTAATTCTCCTAATTCACATTCTTCTAAATTAAATAAACAAAAAACCCTAAACGTGTTTATTTAATTAACCTTCCTTAATCCTGATTAAGAATTAGAGCACATTTCTACAACTTTTTGTGTGCCACCTCATAAAGGTCACATGAAAATAAATAAGCCTAATTATAAATTATAATTATCCTCACACACTTCCACCAATGAGAAAAAGCACATGGCTTTATTCCCCCACCCTTCCAAAAAATTTGGAGCACATAGGTCTTTGTTTCACACACTTGGGAATCCCATACATTTGGCATGTTTCCAATTGGTCAAAGGATTCTCTCCACACACATGGCATGTTGTCCTTGGTCAAGGGGACAACATCCTAATTCCTTTCATCTCCACCGTCTATTATTTCTCCTTCGAATCTAGACCATTGATAGGTGCCACCTCACAAAATGCTTGAGAAACCCTATAAATACACCCTCTTGCCTTAGCATTTATCATCCACCTTTTGAGTAATGTTATAATGCTATTTTGAGATACAAATTGGAATAGTGTTATAATGCCATTTTTCATCTACACTTTGAGTATTGTTACCATGCAAGTTTTTCGTAGGAGCTTGGAGCTTTCATGGAGTCTTATACTTAGCTTTCATATCATGTGTTACTTTGCATTCTCATTTTAGATTACTTAATTGCTTCATAGTTACATTTTATCATCCCCATTGAATCATAGTTACTGTTAGAGCACCAAATCTGCACCTTGTTTGCTAAGCTTTTCTAATTGCACTCAATAGATTTGGACTAACATTGGACTACTTTCAGGTTGTGGGTAACCTATTTGAAAGCAGAACTCGAGTGATAAGGGTTGGCTTCCCATTTTGATGCCACCTAACTACTTGATCTTTTGAGATAAGGGTAAGAGTTTGCATAAACTAAATTTGATATTGAAAATAACTAAGGCGATACACCAAAACAACCTAGACCTGCTAATAGCCTTGCACACTCAAATTAATATTTCAAAGCTAACTCACACAATTCCCTACCCAATGCAGTTCATATCAATAATTTATAAAGAGGTCTATAACATTGTTTTTAAAAGGAAAAGACAGATTTCACAATCAATAACACTACTAAACAACATAGTTTATAACCTGTAAACATACATTTTCTGTCAAATGGATGCATGAAACATGGGACAAGTTGTAAGGAAAATGAATTTTCACAAAACAAACTAATCAACCATTAATGACATACCACAAAACATGAAGAGAAAAGGTAAAAATGCTCCAATCTATTAAATCAAAGTGCTTACTGTATATTAGGTCTGTCTGAGTTACAATGCAACTTCATGAAAAATAACTCCAAGACACTACTGGATTTGACACCATTTTTCGATGGGCGTTCGTTAGTCATTTGAAAAATCTTTGTCGGAAGAGTGACGCAATGGCGAAAATCTTTCCGTCGCTATTTTTTCATCGCAAGGCCGATGAAAAATTAAATGTTGAAATAACGGTGAAGAATCGTCAGTCGACGACATCGTGAAATACCTCAGGATTTTGTCAAAATATCGACGAAAACTTTGTTTATCCACTAACAAATTACACCAGAAGTTTGTCGTTGGTTCGAAAAAATGGGTGAGTAGTAGCGTGGAAACAACAGAGGACGTTCGTCAAAATTGCGACGAAATACTCAAGTAGTAGCGTCAAAAGAACACCAAAAGTTCATCGAATGTGCGATGAAATAGGCAAGTAGTAGCGTCAGAACAACACCAAAATTTTGTCGACTTTGTGATGAAATTAGCAAGGAGCAGCATCGGAAGAACACCGAAAGTTTGTCGAAAGTACGATGAAATGGGAAAGTAGTAGCATCAAAACAACGCCAAAAGTTCATCGACTTTGCGACGAAATTAGCAAGGAGTAGCGTCGGAAGAACACCAAAAGTTCATCGAAAGTGTGATGAAATGGGCAGGGAGTAGTGTGTTAGCAACGCCGAACTATCATCGGAAGGGCGACGAAATGGGTAGGGAGTTATGACGAAATCGTCGTCACAGCTATAGCAACTTCATCGAGCCTTTTTGTTGATTCGTCGGTGGTTGTCGTCGAAATTGTGACGAAGAAGCAAATTTTTTTTTTAAAAATATTGTGGAAATGTACCATTGCAGAGGCTGATGACTGATCATACATACAAACTGCATATTGGTTTGATGCTTCAAACGATGCATTTCTTATATTGAAAAGTGCATTACCTTATTGAGCTTCTCTTTGTTTTGAGTATAGTTTAATATTCTCTACTTAACAAGGCCAACCACGTGACGGTGGAAGCTCATTTAGCCCCCCCCCTCACATCACTCTCAATTCCCCATACCTAATCATATAACATTAATCATTGATTCATCCATTAATAACATATAGCATTCATTCATTAACATATAAAATTCATTAATTAACATATTCACATTCATTCATTAACATATAACAATCATTCTTTCAGTTTTTACATATTATCAAAAATATGGCAACTATCATGATATGATTAAAATCACTTTTTTTTTGTTTCTTTTTGAAAGCTACATAAAGCTGAAGTGGAGTATCATTTTCTAAATCAATATATGTCCCCCCTTTAGTTGTTCTACCCTCTGCTTGTGATCTTAATGTATGCGTAGTCGCTGCTCATGGCGTGGATGCGCTTCAAGGGGGGATCCTTTGCATAAGAAAGAAATGTTAAAGCGATATGTTTTATTATTATTGTTACAGTATTTGATTAATTAAAAGAACATTAGAGTGGTTCTCTTTACGATGGGTCCACATCATGTTCACGAACTTTGTTATAGACTCATACTCAACATGTTGAACACCCTCTAAATGTCTGCGGTTGAAACATGAAAGGTTACATTAATTATACACCAATTAAAATTAAATATGTTTAAGAGAACATGAGGGTGGTCCTCTTTACCGGATGGGGCCACATCATGTTCCTGATCTTCTCTAGCCTGATCATGCTCAACACATTGATCACGGTCTACATGCTCTAAAGTTGAAACACGAAAGGTTACATTAATTAATACACGATTGCAATTAAATATGTTTAAAAGAACTTTAGAGTGGTCCTCTTTACCTAATGGGGCCACATCATATTCACGATCTACTCTAGCCTGATCATGCTCAACATGTTGATCACGCTCTACATGCTCTAAAGTACCGGGATGCACACCATGACCTTCATCTTCACGTTCTACTCCACCCTCACCAGGCTGCATTCCAATGTCATATGCGGTATTATCATTGCTTGAATGTTTAAAACAAATAGGCATGTAATTAATTTATGGTGGAAATTAATATTGAATAGATTGCACAAGTATTCAATTTTAAATAAACTTTATTGAGTTTATTTACCTGCGTGTCAGATGCAATGGAAGATTGTGTTTGCCCAATCAAGACTCTTGGGCGTTCAGCCATGGCTCCATAGCCTTGCTAGAAGGCAATCTTCAGGTCCTCTTCTGTGGAAACTCTATTGAATTCAGAGCCCTACATTTTTGCAAAAGATCATGAATTTTACTTCTATGGTGTGATAAAACCAAAATTGTTTTCAATTTATTATAATTTGGATGCAATATTTCATTTATTGATACTTACAATTCGTGCGGCTAATTTCATATAACCACCAGAGCCAAGTTTGTGTTGCCCGTGCTTTTCTAATCTTTCCTTTGTTGCCTTTGATGTGTCGGGCAGCCTATGAAGAGTTTGGAATACGTTAGATTATGTAAAAAGAAAGAGTAATCAGTATATAATTACATTGTTGATAGTATTACACATAGCATACTACTTTTTAAAAAAAAAATTAATGGCATTTCCATAGCATACAAACATTGAGAGCATATAAAATCTGAGTTCAATCCATGAATTATAGAAAATAGATATTTGTTGGTTATATTCATATACGCTGATTACATTGCACAAAACATACTACAGCTACATAAATGTCAGGATGGTGATAGTTGTCTGTATACCACATTTTCATACATTCTACCAAAGCATTTTTATTAAGCGAGTTCAGCGCTGGCGGTAAATTTATTTCAAAGCCTAAAATAGGTGCTTTCGGAAACAAACTATGGATGCTTGGAAAAAAATCATCAAAGCACTCAATAGTAAACAATAGCATGAACAAGGCGTTAATTTGTTCAAAAATGCCTCGAAGAATATTAGGTCTCATGGTGATGGAATGCCGTGATATTCATAACAATTTTTTTCTTGTCATGGCATTCGTTATGGCATTCCATCACCATGAGACCACATTTTAACATTTTCAAATAGTTCACGCTACCTTTTTCACAATACTGCATTTTTCATGCTATGGCTAAAAAGTAAAAACCTAAAACAGGTGCTTTCGAACAAGCTATGAATGCTTGGAAAAAATCTACCAAAGCATAATAGTAAGCAATAACATAGACAAGGCAGTGAATTGTTTGAAAAAATGCCTAAAAGAAATGCAGTCTCACGATGATGCAATGCCATGACAATCCATAAAAATTTGCTTGTCATGGCATTCGTTATGGCATTCCATCACCATGAGAC
>VDFB02000008.1:36746557-36779745 GCA_007258455.2 Sequoia sempervirens | reverse complement strand
ATGATGCAAACTAGTGGTTTGTGATATTTTGTCTATAGATTCTAAATATATATATTTAAAAAAAAATTAGAATCAAATTGCATTTATCTTTCCATCTCCATCGATAGCTAGTTTTTAACAGTAAATAACATATTAAAAGAGTGATGTTTATAGTATAACACAACTTTTTTCTATGAAGGATAAAATTCTAATTTTTCAAATTTAGATTTGTAACTATGATACCTAGCTCCTTCATTTGGTTTCATAGTGTTTTATTGAATATTTTTTCTTAATTAAGTTTTGAAGTAAAACCAATTATAATTTAGATATAGGTTTACTGTATAACACAATTTTTTTTGTATGTATCAAAATTATTATTTTTTGTTGGATCAAGGACATCAATACCAAGAGCATAGATATTTTTTAGAATTTTTGTGGTAATCTACTATTTTTGCACATTTGTAGAACAAAGAGCTTGATTTTTGGTGAAAAACTATATTCACAAGAAATAAAAAATAAATATAATAATCAAATTAAATATATTTAAAATTACACTTTTTGGAAAGCTTATAATAAGGACTACATACTTACAAAACATAAATTTCAAATGAATTCATTTGATCCCCTAAAAGGTAAATCAAAAGTGGTTTTTTATCAACATTTTGATAGGTGTAGAGGAGACTCCATTATAGGTATGGTTTAGAACTAGTGGGGTTCTATCCAAGGGGGTTTGATCAAACCTTCTTCAATTAAAATCCTTTAAATGGAACCTTTCAAGTTTTAAATAATTATATTTTCTAAAAATATGTGATTTCAACAAAAATCAAGATGTCCCAAAAAGTGTAACCCATTATTATGGCAACACCCCTAATATTGAGTTAAGAAATAATTTAAAATGGTTGAGCATTAAATTTTGCTTGATTGTGCACAATAGGACTAAGATTTAATTATCACTATTTCACATTGAATGCTAGAGCAACAAGGAAATTAAGAAGTTAGAGTTTTGAGGAGGTTTCCAAGTTGCTACCTTGCATGGTGGGTTTGTAGCAAGAAGAAAATAAATTCTTGACTTGCTTAATTTTGAAAAATATGGGAAAACGTGCAATCTCTTGTTGTTCTAAAATAGGATTCCTTGAGACCCTTTTAATAAAGAGGTTACTTGGTGGTGGAGGATGGCTAGAATATGGTAGTAAATATACCTTCAAATAAGTATTAAGAGATTAGTATTAAATGGAACTAGATCTCCCTTCAAATAAGAATTAAGGGTTTGGAGAATAAGTATTAAGAGAAGTAATGTTAAATATTTTCACTTTATGATAAGAATATTTGAGTTTCTCTTAATGAGTACATTGGAAAGACATTATTGGTTTATATGAAGAAAAGATAGAGCTTGTGGTATAAAATTAGGTATTGATTTAATTATTTTTACAACCATAGTTAGGGTGTTATGAAATTTTAAAACCAAAAACCTAAGTAGGGCTTAGAATCCCAATATTTTCTACTCCTAAATCGTGAAAATCTTTTGGTTAGAATTGTTGACATTATTATTAGTTGACATAATATATTGTTGTGCATGGGTTGCATTCATTACAAGTTCCTAATTCCCCTTTAATAAATAGTTCATGTGTATTGTGCACACTTTTATTTTCTTTGAAGCATCTTGTCAAACATCTCACATGCCTTGTGCATTCTCTTCCTTTCTTTTAGGTATTTCGTTAACTCATGTGCCTTGAGTACATGTTATGTTTCTTTGAGAAGTTTTAAAAAAAAATCAAGTGACTAAAGGGTCGTAGCTCAATTGGTTGACCACAATCGGTGAGGGTGATGATGTGTTCCTTGATTACACCATCCACCAAGGTTTGAACCTTTAGAGCTATGATATAAGGGATGAGGTTAGTATCATACTTTGAGAGTATAGAAAAAATGAATGCCCCTCAATCTTTAGCTCTTAAGCAAAGATGTATCAATGAAGGATTGTTCTCCCATATCATGTAGAAATATAAACTCATGAATGATATAAAATCCTCCATAAAGAAAAATAAGTTCAAGTTCTTTGTCCATGCCTTTGCATTTTATTGAGAGCTTTTGTCAATTAGTTCACACCTTGTGCAAACTTTTCCATTGTCACATACATGTCTAATAGGGGAATTGTAGCTACAATATCTAAGTAGTATGAAAATTAATTATTTTGTATGATAATCACTGAATTTAAGAAATTTGCAAGCTCAGTTGAGGATGTAGGTATACTAGTGTAGAGCTTTGTGAGAGGTTTGAATTCCCATATAGGGGATGGAGTTCATGTGTTAGAATCAAAAACCTTGGAAGTTGTTGTAGTGAATGCCAAATTAATCAAGGAGAATTCAAATAGAGGCTATGGTGGTTAGGTATGAGTGAAAATAATGGTTCCTTTCAAATTAGGATCTTGAGTTAGGGGTTCTCAACCTTAAAATTTGGGATCTTATACGAAACTTTCAATATCTCCCAAGATTTTTTAGTAACAACGGTAGAGATAAAAGCCTCCATAAGCCCCTCAAAGTGGGTAGGTTTTTGGAGGATATTCCTATAGGGATCAAATAGAATATAATAATAAGAACTTCCAATCTAGATAGCTTGCCCAAAGTGGTTAGCCTAGTTCTAGTTGCTTAGGCTTTCAACAATCGAGTGCACCTCAATAAGTTTTGACTCAAGCTAGGGGACCATGTTTCATGTGTGGACAACATAGTCACTTTGCAAGGACTTACCCTTAGAGGTATATGATAGTTGTTAGCTGGAATCTTGTAGCTTTACATTTGATAGTGGGAGATGTTGGCAAGTCTCAAAGATTGTTTGTGACAGTGAACAACCATCAAGTAGATGATGAAAGTACAATTATAGAGACCTAAAGTTTGTTGGATAGAGTTCATGCTTCTATTTTGTTTGATTCTAGTGCTTTAGATTATTTTAGCTCCCTATCTCTTGTAGCACATTGTGGGTTGTTGTAGAGAAGAAAAATAATAATTGGTAGGTTGAGCTAGCTACTAGTTCTAAGGTGGTTATAGTCTCCCTTGTGCGGGGTTGTCTGTTGGATCTTGGCACCTTCACTACCATTATTTATTTTCATATCCTACCTTTGGGATCCTAAAAGATTGTGGTCGGTATGGATTGGTTAGAGGCTCATCAAGTGAGCATTGATTATTAGTGTAAGGTTGCAGATGTATGGATGATCTAGGTCAATGGGTGGAGATATAATGGATACAGAGACCCATATCACTTCACATTATTTCAAGCATTTAGTTGAAATAGAGCACGTGGAAGGGTTGTCGAATGTTTGTTGTATTAGTGAGTGATCCTTATGAAAGTGAGTGTTGTGAGGCATCTCCTAGCAACCATCCCCTTGTTATGGAGTTTTTTTATGTGTTATTGAGTGATGTTCCTAGTATGTCATTGAAGCAAGATGTGGATTTCTATATTGATCCCGTTGTAGGAGTAGAT
The DNA here is from genome assembly GCA_007258455.2 of Sequoia sempervirens. Lineage (NCBI taxonomy): Eukaryota > Viridiplantae > Streptophyta > Pinopsida > Cupressales > Cupressaceae > Sequoia > Sequoia sempervirens. Next base: position 36,776,295 of record VDFB02000008.1, on the reverse strand, counting down.
CCTATCTCTTGTGCACCATATTGTATGAACACTTAGTTTATTAGAGAGATTCATTTGTAGTTGGAAGAGTTGTTGGAGAAGGAGCACATTCATCCTAATGTGTTCCCTTGTGTTTCATTAGTTACCTCTATGAAAATAAGGATGGATCTATTTTATTGTGCATTAATTACCAACAATTGAATGAGGTGAAGGCGAGGAATCAACATCCCTTTTCAAGGATTTATGATTTATTTGACTAGATGAAGGGAGTTAGAGTATTCTCTAAGATTGAACTAAACTATGAATAGTATCAAATTTTCATTCATGAGGTATACATTCATCGAATTCCATTTTGTACTAATTGTGGACACTAAAAATTTACTATAGTTCCATTTGGGTTGATGAACAATCCCTTTATATTTTAGTTTGATGAATGGAGCACTCCACCTTTTCCTAGGATGATTCCTACTTGTATTTCTTGGTGATATTTTAATTTATTCAAGGGAAATGGAGGAGCATGAGGTCCACTTCTATCAAGTTCTTTAGTGTTTATGTGAGCACGGTTTTTATGGAAACTTGGTAATGTGTGGATTATTCTAGTCTGAGGTGGAGTATATGGGTCATGTTATATCTAGTGAGGGTATCTTAGTTGATACCTCAAATATTTAGGCCATTATGGATTGGCCAATGTTGATGAACATCTCTATGGTTTATAGTTTCATGGGATTAGTGGGTTATTACCACCAATTCATTATGGATTTATCTAGAGTGGCACATCTGATTACTTCTCTTTAGATGAAGGGAATAATTTTTTTTGGTGAGAGAGGTGTGAGTCAAATCTTTAGGTTCTTAAGGAATAGTTGGTTAGTGCACCTATACTTGTAGTACTTAATCCTGCAGTAGATTTTGTGGCTTGCACTAATGCATCATTGGATGGTTTGGGGTCATTCCCTATGTAGGAGAACCAAAATATTACTTATGGTCATGGAATCTCAAGGATAATGAGTTAAATTACCTCAACCACAATTTAGAGTTGGAAATTGTTGTCCATGCGCTTGTGTGAATGAGATTTTTTATGGGTCATCAATTTGAGCTTCATATTGATCATTGAAACTTGTAGTATATTTGTTGTTCCATTAAACCCCAATAAAATTGATGTTGCTAAGGCATGCATACAACTCAACAGATAATCTAATCCTCTATCAAAAAGCCTATTGGATTAGAATATATGCTACATTTATCTTATCAATCCAAGGACATATTCACTTGGTATGGTGATTTTACTGTATGTACGATAAAATATTTAAAGATTTGAAGTCCTAAATTTGTTTATAGTGGGGAAAAACAAGGAAATAAAGTGTTGCATTTAAATAAGAAATTTATTCTACAAATTTATAACTAACTAGAAATTACACCATAATTGCTACATGTTATCTAAAGATGTTGCAAGCTATTGAATTGACCTATTAATTATAGTAATTAAATTTAAATAGACACGTCTTTCTAGGATCATAATAATCTAAACAATTAGGATATATTCTCAAATATAAATTACCTCAAAAGGGCCCTTGCTTGGGTTATCTACACCTTCCTTTTCTCTATTCTTTGAACTAGTAGTTAAATCAATGCTACATTTGAATCATAGCATTAAAAATAATAAAAGAACTTGTGTGATAGGAAAAATACTTTCTCAAGTTATCTATTCAAATCTCTTACATACATGTAGAAAATCTATCTATATACTAGATATGTTGAATTGCACATTATATAGTTCTACTTCCACTTCATACATTTATTGATGGAAAAAAACTAATGATACACTTGTCCAATCTCTACCTATTACATAGGAGGAGGAATTATTATTTAAGAAATAGGAATGAAATTAGGAAACCGAGTCTAAGATAATTAAAGAAGAAAAAGCTTGCTAGGGCACTCGAGCTTATGCTTGAAAGAAGCAATTCATTGATAAATGTAAGGATGGGCAACTAGATTATTCAATTTATTTGCATCTATGACCTTGCTAAAGAATAGGTGTTATTTCACCTATTTGATCATCCCTCTTCTATTGATGAGGTTCCTGTTTAACTACAAAGAAGTGATCATTACTATTGCACAATTGTAGACAATTGTGACCTTGGTTGTAGGAATACTATAGTTTTGGTTGCAGGTTGTCATCCTTAATTACTATAGGAAGAATTTAGTTCATAAAAATCATACTCTAAGATCATCATGCATAGAATAGAATGCTATATTATTTCAAAAATAATTATTTTAACATACAATCATTCATTAAAACATCTCATAGTTAATTATAGTTATTTTGTCCAAATATTAATAAAAAGTCCTTGAGTATGGGAAAATAATATTTATGGGAATGTTCTTTTAAATTAGGAAACATGTATACAAATAGAAATAATTTTAAGCCTCATCACAAATCCCCTAGTTGACTAGGTTTCTTTTAAGTTTGTGGTTGGTGCCTGGCGGATTTAGGCAGTTTCTTTAAAGATGTTCGAGGGTTAAGGCTCGTGTGCTCCTGGCTGTAAAAGGGTTTTTAGTCCCTTCAAATATGATTTATTGCAGTTTGGTGCCTTGTATATCTTTTGGTAGACTACTGATGTTGGGCTGTTGATTGTCTATGTTCTATCTTTTTGTAGCTTTCTTTGTTTGTAAGGGGTTTGTTGAGAATGTGTCTCAAACTCACTAGTGAAACCTTGGTTTTGTTGCTTAGACCTCTGAAAGTGATGGATCCTGCTTGTACCACTGTACTGGTGGAAATTGTGCCTCAACTTGCTGGCTTGTATCTCTATTCAAGTCTACATTGTTGGCCGATCGCTGAAGTTCCTAAGTTTGTAACCTTGTCACGGAGTTTGGAAGTTTCATAACTTCTTGTTGTAGAGTTTGGAAGTTTCGTAACTTCTTGTCACAGAGTTTGGAGGTTTCGTAACCTAGTCGCGGAGTTTGGAGGTTTCATAACCTTGTTGCGGAGTTTGGAAGTTTCTTAACCTCCTGACTAACCGATCTCCTTCGTTGTCACGACATTAGTGTTTTCGGTAACTTCGTAACTTGTTTATGGTGGTTATGAAGTTTGAGTTTTCTCTGATTGGGTGACAATGGTCGCGGGGATTGGTAAATTCGTAACTTCTATGCGGTGGTTATGAAGTTAACATTTTGAGCGACACCCGATGGGTGTTCACTTTGGTGGGGCCATGCTGATGATTGGTTTGACCGTGGGTGTATGAGTGAGTTGGTAATCAAAAGGGCTAACTTGTGGATACCTAAAGTCTTCGGGATTTTGTTTATAAACTAATGATTGTTAATATTCCGCGCTAATGTGGGATAATGTCAATGGTTGAGATTCTTGGCAGTTGAGCAAACCAAATTGGTTTGGATAGTAGATTCCTAGAAATTGAAGGGTCAAAGTGAATATAGCAAGCAGACCGATCGAGATTGAGTGAACCTGAGAAGCCATGAGGCAGTGCTAGCCGAAAGGCTAGCTGTGCGAGTGGGTTAGTGAAATGAAATGAATTTGCACTGTGTGTTGTGTGAGGACATTGTAACAGTGCGAGGATTCTGAATGATGTTGTTGCCTGTATTCTCCAGATGAACAAGATGTAAACTCCTGAAGAGCATAGCTCCGAGATTGTATTGTAACTATTGTTGTTGCTAATTAATACAATTGAGCTGAGTGTTTTGGAGGGTGGGGTTTTTTACTCGAAAGGGTTTTCCCCATGAAAATCTATGTGTTCATTTGTTTGTCTTTCATGTTGGTTGGTTTTGTAATTTGAATCGGTACATAAGTGTTGAATCTGGTTAAGTTTGGATGTACTTTTCTCAGAAGAGTTAATGAGGGAAATCAACTATGCCAGTTTCCACTTTATGACATAGTAGTATGTGTCTTTGAGGCAATTTAATGGAATTAAAATCACTGAAGGCACTGCAGTTCTTAGATGTTCCATTCTAAGATGAACCGATTTTCCCTATAGGGTTTCAGGTCCCCTCAAAACCTGTTTGTAAGGGGTTTCTGGTCCCTACAAAACCTTTTTTTCACTAATCAAAAACATTTTTCCCTAGAAGACAAATTTTTGTAACACTTCTAGTAAAAAGTCACAAGAGACTTTATTTTAGGATTTTGATATATCCAATTTTAGATTCATGCTATATTTCTATTTTCCATTGAGTGGAATACATAACAAATATATATAACATATAGAATTTGTCTTCCTAAGACAAAAACAATTCAATTGATATGATTGATTTTATCAAAAAAGACTAAATTATTAAAGAAAACAATTTGAAAAGGCTAATTGGTCAAAAATACTTAAGCTTATTAGCACTTATCTTCTTAGAAATGAGGACTAGGATTTTTTTAATAATTTCCTTTAGAATATTCTTAGTATCAAATAATTCTTGAACAACTTTGAACACATCCTTGCTAACAATATCCCAAAATTTTAGAAGAAAGATGGTGGAAACCATCAAGTCTTGAATAATTATATGGTTAAAAAGAAAAAAAGTAGCTCTAACCTCCTCCTTAGATACAAAACAACACATCTCCTCCTTATCTATATATGAAAACAAGCAGGTAATGGTAGCCAACAATTTTTCCTCCTTGGAAGGGTCAAAATTAGGAGTGTTATTGAGCATATTGGAAAAAAATCTTACTCCTTTTTGAATTTCCTCTCTAATCAACTTTTTATTTTTATTTTTATTTTTTTTATCTTATATAATGTAACTATTATTATAACTCTTTGAGTTATGTCTAAGTTTATGTGGCCAAAGGAAGGATCAAAAGCTATATCTAATCTTGTAGCCATACGTGTTGATTGTGAATGGTAGAACCTTTGGATAAATAAATATGATTGTTATTTTCACCTTATAAAGCAATGTTCTTATATTAATATTTTTATATTTTATGGGAAATGTGTTTTTTATGATAATATAAACTTTCGCTGTGTTAAGGGGATTTTGTAGATTTCTATGAACATGTTATTTTGTCAAATATAACTATATGAAGTCTTATGGGTCATATATACTTATTATATTGTGACTCTTTTATTATCAATCCAAATATGTGTATATTTCCTTAAGAATTTAATATGTTAATTCTTATTACACACAAGATAGGGTTGCCACCCCTACTACATTTAACCAATTTATGATATCAAAGAGTGATATCATGCTACGGATATAGGTATGATTAGATTTTATCGTACGGATGAATGTGTACATTAAATAATATCTAATGATATGGTTGTGTCATAAATAAGATCTTGATTTAGTGATATGATTGAGTGTTAGTGAAGGTATAGGGAATGGCACTAGGTGATACATTACACATTAGCCTTGAAGTATGTTTAGTATCATTATACATAGTTTTGGATCCTTAACTAAGGGATATCACTATGTGATGTATTGAACATAGGTTATGACTATAATGTTGATATTTATGATTAAAATTGTGTGCATAGGGTGATTAAACCTCAAGGTTGAGTTTTATGCTATAAATGAATATAGTTTTGATTTCCCTTTCAATCAATAATGAATGATTTGTATATATAATGAACCTTATATTAGTACGATGACCTTATTTAAGGTTTTAATTGTTAAAATTTATTTTCTAGAAATACTATATGTACATGATACATCCTTTGATAAAGTTGATGGAGAGTTATAGTAGAAAGTGCTACATATAAAATAAAATAAATAATTGGGAAAGATGATCATAAATGCAATCATTAGTACGTTACACTACTTGTTTTGAAAAATTGAATGTATCCTAGTAACTACATGGATCCCTTGATTAAAAATTATGATTATTGTTAGAAATATAAAATAGGTTGAATAAACCAAGGAACTTTTTAAGAGAAAACCAAAGTTACATAAATTGGAAAAACATAAGAATGCAAACCAAGACTCTGAGAGATTATGCAATGCCATTGTGACAATATTGCATTAAGAGCTTCCAAGCTGAATCAACACATGAGAAAATGCAAACATAAGCTAGGTAGTGAGTTTATATAGAACTAAGGAGAGGATGTAGGTGGCAAATCCAACCAATAGGAATTAGCCACACAAAGTGGAGAAGGACCACCAAAAGTGGAAAGTGTTCCACCGAGTTTAAGGAAGGGGACAACACATCACTTATCTCCTAGTAATAAACTCAATTTATTATCCTAAAAAAGCTTAATAAAGTGTAGGAAAAACCTAGGACTAAGGGAAAATAAATTAACCCACTAGGAAAATAAAAACCTACACCAACACCCCCCTTAAGCACAACTTAGGAGGAAGTAAAAGATGATGGGTCCTGATAAATGAGGCCATATTAGGTACCCATGTACATATCAAATTCCCCCCCAAAGAAGAAAAATCCCCACACAAATAGAGAGAGAACACCCCCCATAATAGAGAGAGAAGAAGAGGATTAAGTAGCCCCCCCCAAAGAGGACACCAACCATACCCCAAGAAAAGCTTGCAAATGAAGGAACTTGATCTCAGTGAAGGGTTTGGTGAAGATTTTTATAGTGTGATCTGATGTTGGATAGTACTTGAGATCAATGATCTCACCATGAATCAACTAATGTAGTGCATATGGATCTTGATGTGCTTGGTCTGTTGATGATGGACCAGATTATGAGAGATCTAAATCACACTCTAGTTGTCACAATAGATGATTGTGGGATTTTGAAAGGGAATGCAAAACTTAGTGATAATGTTTTGAAGCTAGATGGCCTCAGTAGTAGCATTAACTTCTCCTCGATACTCAACCTTTATAGATGAAAGAGCAATAATAGACTGCTTCTTGCTTGACCAACAAACTAGACCTAAACCAAGGGAGAAGCAATACCTGAAATAGACTTGTGATCCTAAGAATTATTTACCCAATCTAAATCTATGTGTTCCACCAAGTCAAAATCCACACTTGTTGCATAATGAATCACATAATTGTGAGTACCCTTGATGTAGTAAAGAATCCACTTAGTTGATTTTTAGTGTAGCTCATGTGGATCCTACATGAATCAAGACCATGCCTACTACATATGAAATGTCGAGCCTCATATGAGTTAGATAGATGAGACTACCAACAAGTTGTTGATACAAAGTGCCATCAACCAAGGGTGAAGAACACTTAGTCTCAAGTTTGACCCTTGAAAAGAATGGAGTCGGTGCAGGCTTACAATCAACCATGTGAAACCTCTAGAGAATGTCAAGTACACACTTAGATTGTGCAAGAGTGATACATGAAGAAGATTGAGTGATCTCAATCCCCAAAAAGTAGTGCAACAAGCCCAAGTCAAACATCAAAAACTGATCATGAAGTGTAGTTTTCACTACCTGAATGGTGGATGAGTGACTTCCTATGATCAACAATTCATCGACATAAAGAACTAGGAAGGTGTGAATATCATCCTACTGAAATATGTAGACATTAGGATTAGAATGACATCAAGTGAACCCCACTTTCAGAGGGAAGGATCCCATTTTGGCACACCAAGCTCGAGGGGACTATTTGAGACCATAGAGAGACTTTCAAAGATGACATACAAGTGAAGGATCTTGAATGAACCCCTATGGCTACTCCATGTATATCTCCTCCTAAAGATCACCATGAAGAAAATAACTCTTCACATCCATCTAATGAACATCACATCCATGTATCGCAGCTATGGAAAGAATAAGTTAGATGGAATTCATTTTGGTGATTGGTGCAAAAGTCTTAGAGTAGTCAATCCATAGAACTTGGGAGAATATTTTGGAAACCAAGCGAGCATTATGCTTGTAAATTGAACCATCTGCTACATATTTTTTTCAATAGACCCACTTGCATCAAACAAGTTTCCTTCTCTTAGGAAGTGAGACTAGATCCCAAGAGTGGTTCCTCTCTAACGATCTGAACTCTTCCTGCATGGTTGCATCCCACTTGAGGACACTAGAAGCTTCCCAAAAATTATGTGGATCGAAAGCTAAAGTAAGGAAGACATGTGGAGCATCCTAAAACTATGATCTTGTTCTCCTATGATTTGAAGGATCCCTTACCCAATCACCTACTGTCTGCAAATTCTAACAATCCTAAAAAGGCCCTATGACTGGAGAAGGAGAGTTAGGAGGAGAATCATCATCCTATGAAGATGAACTATGTGCATCCTCATGATCACTATCATCATTTGAAGTGGAGGAAGAAGACTCCTCATCATTAGATGAAGTATTATGAACCTCTAAAAAACTATCATCATGATACAAGGACTCCAAATTGATGGTGGTAAAAGTGTCGAGAGGAGTAGAAGAACTCTCCTCAAATTGAACACTCCTCTCAATGAACAACTCATGTGTGGTAGGATGAAGGAGCCTATAGCCTTTGACATCATCTAGTTAACCAAAAAATATGCAAGGCTTACTCTATAGATCCATAGCCTTACATTTCTTTGGTGGAATGTGGAACCATGCACTAGAGCCAAACACTCAAAAGTGCTTAATTGACGGTTTCCAACTAGTACAAGCCTAAAAAGGTGTTACCCCCTTCATGAATTTATTGGCAACATGGTTCTAGATATAAAACACATAGTTAATGGCTTCTTCCCAGAAAGGTAGTGCCAATTAAGACTTGGAGTGAATTATACAATTAACCATCTCTTTCAAGGATCGATTCTTCCATTCTGCAACTCCATTCTACTGAGGACTAGATGGGATTGCATGCTTCAAATCAATGCCCTCTGGAGCGTAATACTACACAAACCTATGGTTGACATATCCCCCCCCATTATTTGTATGCAAAACTTTGATAGATTTTATAGTTTGTTTCTTTGCAAAATACTTATACTCCAACAATGAATCAAAGACTTTAGACTTCCATTTGAGAAAGTACACAATGGTGTACCTGGAGAAATCATCAATGAATGTCAAAACATATCGAGCTCTACTAAAAGATGGATGTGGAAATGACCTTTCCAAATCACTATGTACCAACTCCAAAAGATGTGAAGCTCTCCAAGCTTTTCCTTTATCAAACTTCTCTTCAAGATGCTTGTCAAGAATGCAACCATGAAAAAAACCTTTAGAAAAGTGAGTAGGAAATTGTGTAACCATGCCTTATTTTCTAAGCTGCTACAAGTAGTGGTAGTTCAAGTGGCCAAACCGCTGATGCCACAAATTACTCACATTGTCTGAATGAGTGAGTAGAGAAATTGAAGGAGGATTAGGAACAAAGTGAGAAAAAAATAAAGCTAATAATGATGATTTTCTCTCCAAACTACAACTATAGAATCATTGTGCATCTCACGAATCAGGTCACTAGATCAAGAGTAAATTCAACTCTCTTTCCCATACTTGTGTGAGTGATTTGATAGATCGATACAAGCTTGGTTGATAATGAGGGCACACAAAGAACATCCTAGAGTGTGTCATACCCCATATCAATAAACCCTCTCCCACACACCTTAATTGGAGTGTCTTCACCTATCAAAATGGAAGGCATAAAATAAGGCTCTATATATTCAAGTTCATCCTCAGTTGAATCCATGTGGTGTGAAACACCTGAATCAAGAACCCGTGTGGATGGTGGAGAAGCAACTGCTACAAGGGCCTTTCCCTTTCCTTTCCCCTTGCTGTTGTCTTGGGCCTTGTGAGAACCCTCTTCTAAACTCTATTTGATGGAATAAAAAAACATTGAGATTAATCTTCTCAAGAATGTGTGTCAAGTGATCATATTCTTTCTTCAAACATTTGTGCTCATCATGGCCAGGTTTCTTACAATAGGCACATTTGAATATCTCTTTCTTAGGCTTGTCACCTTTTGAAGATGAGGTCTCATTACTTTATTTTTGAGTAGCTAATTTCTTATTCTTCTTCTCTTTGCTATTCTTTTGTTTCTTATCCTTTTTACTACCTTGTCCTCTTTGTTCATTTGTGTCAAGGTTGATAGCCAAGACATGTGACTTAGAAGACTTAAGAGTGCCCATCTAAATTATCTTATATTTCTTTTGTGTGAGAGAAGTAGAAAAATCATCCAAATATGGCATCTTGAATTGAGATCCAAGTGCACCCTTAGTAGCATAGAAGGTAGAAAAAAATACTAAATATTCATAACTTAGCTTTGAGAGAATACTTGGAATCATTTGTTCATCTTTCTTATCAATTCCACATTGTTGTAGTTGTAGCCTTAGTGATTTCAATTTGGTGAAGAAATCCTAGATTGTGTTGAAGTTCCATAGATTTAAACTGATTAGTTCATTCTCCAACATATGACCTCTCATAGAATCTTGATTTCGAAAAGAGATTCTATCTTTTTCCATGTTTCATTTGGAGTATTCAAATATTCAACATGAAAGAGCAAATCAGAAGATACAGACAAACACAATGCTCCATATGCTTGATCACATTTTCTAAACCACTCAGGCTTATCTTCATCTTTAGCTGGTTTAGTTTCTCGTTATTCTATGCAAACCAAGACTTAGTGAAAACTCATTTTTTATTTCCACTCAAAATAGTTGTATGTAGTTAGAGTAGGAATTATTGTTGAACTCATGTTAAAGAGATGCAAAAGGAAATGAAAAAATAAAGTGAACAAAAGAATGCCAAGAACACCCCCACCCTTTTCAATAGTATGAAAGATCACCCCCCCAAATATTATAAGGTTGGAACTTTATAATTCAGTGCATTTACAAAGCCTTTTCCAAAGATACAATGCTCAATAGGCTCAAAATAGACAAAATTACAAATTCTGATACAAAATGAACTTGAGACAAAATATGGAAAAATTATCCTTATGGTTGTGTATTTCTCTTCAATACCTTTCCAATGCCTATTCGTTTCCAAAAATTGGAGCACCGGGGTGAAAGTTATGACCTATTGAAGAAGTTGGCACAAACAACTTCAACTTGGAATATCTGGTACAAAAGACAAAAAATATTCTCAATACCTCTGTAGATGGAAAGTTCTTGTCTCTATCTTTCTAACAATATATTGTTTGCTGAAATCTGACACTCGAAGCAAAAGATATGAATTTTTGAAAAATTGAAGTTTTCCTTTAGGAAACAATTTTTTCTAGTAAAAAACAGTTTTTCTGATTTGATTTTTGAAATATCTACTCACTTTGTGTAGACAATAATAGAAACCTAGAAATATTTTTATGCTAAGAGCAAAACTCAAAAATGTTATTTTAATCCAACAAGAAGAAGATGGAAAAATGAATTTTATTTAACCTTCAGCCTATAGAAAAATGGGTGTGCAATGCTTTTTGGACAATATTTTTTTTAGATCTTCTCAATATATGAAAAAACTAATGGATACCCAGATAGTTTTTTGACCCTAGGAACAAAACCTAGAAATCCTTCTTCTTACCAACAAGTGGAAGCTAGATTTTTAAAGAAAAAAATTAAAATAGCTCCAATAAAAAAATTGTTCGCTAGATCTGAGCTTCAAACCCCATTTGCAACTATGTCAAATGATCTCCAATTTGGATGAATTGAAAGCCAAATTTTACTTTCTCAAGCCTTCTGGATGCATTGGAATAGTAAAAAATACTACCAGTATAACTAGAAATGCTGCAATCACCTGGATCTCACAAAACACATATGCAATATGAGGAGGTTATTAGATCTTTACAAATCCTTTCTGATTTTCCAAATGGTTCAAAACATAAGAGAAGATCATACATGAATTTATAAGATCTTTACATGAAAAACTCAATCTCTCAATTAAGAATCTATGGACTTAGATTTCTCAAAATAAAAGCTCTGATACCATGTTAGAAATCTAAAATAGATTGAATAACCCAAGAAATGTTTTAAGAGAAAACCAAAGTTACATAAACTGGAAAAACATAAGAATGCAAACTAGGACTCTGAGAGATTATGCAATGTCGTTTAGTGATATTGCATTAAGAGTTTCCAAGCTGAATTAATACATGAATGAATGAAAATTCAAGCTAGGTAGTGAGTTTATATAGAACTAAGGAGAGGAAGTAGGTGGTAAATCCAACCAATAGGAATCAACCACAAAAAGTGGATGTGGACTACCAAAAGTGGAAAGTGTTCCACCCTTTAAGGAAGGGAACAAGGCATCACGTATGTCCTAGTAATAAACTCACTTTATTATCCTAAGCAAGATTAATAAAGTGTCGGAAAAACCTAGGACTAAGGGATAATAAATTAACCCACTAGGAAAATAAAAACCTACACCAACAATTACAACCTAATTTTTATTTCATATTCTTATACTTTGTTAAGCATAATTTTTTCTATGCAACATATAATTATCCCTTAAATTGGTATTTATTTTGAGATTCCTTGGTCACACAATAGTTTTTGAATAATTAGCTTTACTTTGGGCTCCTTAGTATGTATTTTAGCAAGACACTTATTAAATCTATAATTAATTGTACTTATAGATACTATAGTTGGTATTGGCCTAACTTAGCAATCCTTGATATTGAATTGTTCCAAAAAATTGAAGGGACTTTAAAAATAAAATTATCAATAAGCTAACCTTAAGAGTTAATATACCAAAATGTTAGTTTTATTTATATAAGATATCACCTTGCATTGCATGACAATATAGGATTATGTTACCATTCATGGGAAGGAGGTAAATGCATGGCATCACCATATTTTGGAAATATTAAATGTGATAGTATCATTAAGTGATATTATAGAAAGAGGATAGGTTATGCATACCCTTTAAATTGTCTATGTTGAGATCGATACCTATTTTGGGTCTACTATACTTTAAGCTATCCTAAATTTGATCATCTATAATTTATCATGCTTAGATGTGTATATAAACTAACGATATAAATAAATGTCATGGATATAAATAGTAAGTCACTATATAATGTATGTCTTAATGAAAGTGTTGTGTGTTTCATAATTAACACATAGTTCGATGAATGGTATGTTGGAAGAATGAGGAGATGTCATTGATTCATTTGTTAGCAACATGAGCATGTGGAATGAGCACAAGGTATAGTTATGCATTGTAATGTTGTCATTGATGTCAACATTGTATCTCGGTACAAAGAATATGGCGAAAATTTGTTTTGGGTTTCATGAGCATGGTTGAAGATGATTGTGAAAGACAATTTTGCAAGAAGGTTTGATCCGATGAAGATAATTATTGAAAAAATTGACTAAGTGTCAATTCAGGTGATTCTATGTATAGGGGATCTGGTAGTTGGGTCCGCATTGGTCTGCTATTGAATATTTTTCTTTGTGCTTCTAGTATAATTTTTTTAGTTAATAAAGGAACCTAATTCCAAAGTTTCATCTTGGTTGGGTCTCTAGTTTTGAAGTTATGAGCAACAAAAGTTTGGCTTGGTAGTATTAGAAATTTCTAGTTCAATGCATATGTGTTGGTGAGTTTGCACGTCTCCATGGATTCAATTTTGGATTTGTGGAGTTGTGGAGGTGTTGATAGGCGTCAAATAAGTGCATATTCCAGTTGGCATGAATTTTGGAGATATGTGTGTCTAGATATGGGTGTATAGTTGGCAATTTCTGTAATTAGGTCACTATTGATGCCGACCTAATGTGTTGGGTGCATTGCAAAGGTTAAGTATGTGTTGATCCATTATGTAGGTGCTATTTTAGGTCCATTCCAAATTATTTCAAATTGTTATAAGGTTTGAATCTTAGCGCGATAAGCTACTTTTTGTATTTTACATCTAGTTAGGCCGACCTAATTGATGTTATAGGTGAAGCGGATATATAAGTTAGATATTTTTTAGTATTTTGATGATTGTGAAATGTGATAAGAGTTAGTGGTTTCTAATTATGTGAATATAGTGTGAATGCAAAGCATAGCAGAGTGTTGATCCATATTATTTTGAGCTTCATTGGAATTGTATTTCATGCATGAGTTAGATGCAATTGTAATAGTTCAAATCTAGATGTGGGCCACAATATATTCTATCCCTTTACTTCTCAGTGGGTAGTGAGTCCACTTGTAGTGAGAAAATTTGTTATATACTATAATCGATTAATATAGTGTGAGCTAATCCTCACTGTGGTTTTTCCCATTTTGGGTTTTCCACATAAAAATCTTGGTGTTCATGTGTTATTTGATGTTGTTAGATGATTTCATGCTTTCCTTCATTACTGCAATTGAATATGTTATTAGTTGAATGGTTAAATGTTTAATTGGTTCAAAAGAATACTGATTCACCCCCCCTCAATATTCTGAGTGTTCAACAATTGGTATTAGAGCTTGGTTCCATGGAAGGAGATTAATTGCTTGTGAAAAATATTGGAGATTGAACACATGGCTCTTACAAGATTACCTACTCCTATGGAAGAGATTCTTGTTGTTGGATCTACAGAAGAAGATTGCATATTTGACATAAATGGATAACTCAAAGTTGCTCTTAAATATTTGGAAAGAACTAAAAGTGAAAATAGAGATTTGAAAGAAAATGTCAAAGAATAAGATGAATGCATCAGAAATTTGAGAGAGCAAATCAAGAAATTAAGAGAAAGGTGTAAGGAGGTCAGTGAAAAGTTGAAGCAAGCAAATGAAATAATCACCAGACTGAAGGTGCAAGTTGAAGAAAGGAAAAGAGTAGAAGAATTCTTGAATACAATGGTGAAAAATAAATTTGAAGAATGCACAAGGCTTGAACAAGAAGTTGTGAATCTGAGATTAGATCTTGAAAAAGAAAGAAGTCATGAGGACAAATTCAAGACGAGTTCTATAAAGTTTGATGAAATTATTGCAAATAAAAAAGGCTCCAAAGATAAAGAAGGTTGAGGATTTGAAAAGGGTGAAAGTCCAAAAGTGATCAAACACCAAATCCTCAATGTAATATTGAAGAAAAGAACAATGGAAAGCAGATCTAGAATCAAATGAATGAAGCTAGAAAACTATCGATTAGACAACCAAATGCACAAAGGTACCCATCTTTTAATAGTTTTTGTTATTCTTGTAATAAATTTAAACATAAGGCTATGGAATGTAGAAGCAAAATGAAACAGAATGTTCCATCTTTTCCCAGTCAATGTTTTGCATGCAAGAGATTTGGTCATAGAGATAGCGAATGCAAAAGTCAAATGATGAATGGCTATAACAATGGTAGAATGGTTCAATCTTTCAAAGGCTATTGTTATACATGCTATGGATTTGGGCATAAAGCTAATCAAAGAAAATATAGAATGAATAGAAGTAAGATTGGTCAAAACAATGCTATATACTACAATTGAAGTAGGCCTAGACACATTTATAAGTTTTGCAGAAGTAGAAATATGAAGAAGGATAATCCAGTAAAGAAGAATGATCTAATACAAAAAATGATCTAGAATAGACAAAGAAGTATATGGATGAGATTTAGAGAAAGAAGGAAGAGATTGAGGTTAAGGATGAATCTATACTAGCATCCGGTGTAGATGTTTCCTCTAGAAACTAAGTTGAGAGATTTGGCTCAGGGGGAGCTTTAATGAAAATCTTTCATCCCTTGCCAAATAAAATGGGGCTAATGCTTCAACACAAGGATATGTGGTGTAGGTCAATATGTTTTATCTATTGGAGAAAATTTTGATAGAAAAATTTGAGATGTAGAAGATTGCAGAGCATTTGAAGTTGACTGTGCAGATAGTTAAGATTCTTACCCGCTTTTTAGTATTCAATGCAAATTAGGTCACAACGGAAGGTTTAGAAGTGATCTCACTTAAGAAAATTTTGTATTCAAGTTTTCATGCGAAGGAGAGAATTTGAGAAAGAGAAGAGCTGTGAAGAAGCAAATTGGAGTGATCGATGAAATTGAGTTGGAGTACTAATTGAAACCCTAGTTGGAAAATCAAAGTGAGGTATTTACAAACTTTGTTGCCCTAATTTTTTAAAAATTTCTTTGAAATCAAGTTAGAAATTGTTGAAATGGCTACAAAAAAAGGTTGTGGATGTGTTTGAGCAATCATGACCTAAATTTAAGAAGCATCCTAACAAATCCACCCAAGTTGATTTGGAAGGTGCTTTCTTGAAGGTTTCATATGGAGTCCTACACATAGAGGACATAAGAATATATATCCACAATAAGCTTAACGAATATGACCATTCCAAAATGGGAGATGTGTAGATAAAGGAACTTACTAGTGATGAATTTGTGTTGAAGTTGGAATATCATAATTTGGTTGCTAAGGGGCTCGATGTCTAACAAGAGTTTCCTAACTTTTTCCTTGACTATGCTTGGATAAGGATTGCTTCGAGTTGCATCCATGATAAATTTGTATGGATGGATATGCCTGGACTAATCACAAAGGAGGTGATTAGGGAAGTTACAGGGTTGTGTGCCACCAGACCTGTTTCGATACTCAAATCTATTAAGAATGAGATTATAATGGAGAGAACATGAGAAAAGTATGATAGGAGGGCTTTGACCATCAAATACATAAGGAATCCTAATGTGAAGTATGCCTCCATGATGATAGGTTACAATTTTTTCTCCAATAGGGAGAATTCAGTATCTACCACTACCATTAACACTACTTATGAGATGGTGGAGAAAGATGAAAATTATGACCTATGTGAATTATTGAGGCAACAACTCATAGAGAATCTTCAGAAAACAAAGGATACAAGGTATCCCTTCAAGTATGGAACTTTAGTTGTGTGTTGTTTTACTTTTTGAAAGAACTCCCCATAATAAATAGTGTAGTTTGGTTAAAAGGGAGACCTATTGGTCATCAAATTAGAGACTTCTTAAGAGGTCCAGGAGATGCAAAGGCACACGAAGATTCCTTTGTGGAATTCTTTGTAGTTTTTCAAAAGAGGATGCAAGTGAGGGAGAGAATTCCCCAGAAGATGGTTGAGAAGTACAAGAAGGATATCATCTTCATGATTTCCAAAGAAGAATGTATCATACAAGTAGTAGAGACAAGAACTATGTGGATCCCAGAAATGGGATATGATATTACTAAGAATGAGATCAAGGTGTCCACCAATTACATTTTAAGGAAACCTAAGGATACCACAAAAGGAAGATATGTCATCTATGAATAAAAATATATATGGAGGTGCATATGGAGCACAAGAAACCACAAATAAAGAAGAATGTTGAAAAGATGACTACAAAGTTTGTAGAGGCCATTGGCCTCACAAAAGAGAAAGTGGAACAAGCAAGAGCAATGGTTGGAGCTCTGGGAAGCTCACCAAGTGTGAGGAGATCTAGTTTAGTAGCTACCACTCCTTCAGATGCTCATAATTCCTCTGAGATTGTCCCCTCACCAAGTGGAACTAAGAAGGAGACTAGTTCTCTTGCAAAGCAAACCAATGCTCTGGTGAAGGAGAAATCCTCTCTAGAAAAATAAGCCAAGAGACCTAAGAAGGAAAAAGCTTCTTTGACAACACACCTAACTGGTTATGTGAGAAGAAGGGTCAAGAAAAAGGCCACCATAGATCAATGTGTGGGTGTCAAAGTTGAAGATGAAGAGGAAAAATAAGGACCACAACTAATCCGAAAAAGAAAAGGTGAAGTAGGTACAAAAAGGAAGACTTTTAATATCATTGACGTGTAGATAGTGAGGAGGAAGAGGAAAAGGAGAAGAAAGCATTTATTCTTCATATGTAGGAAAAGAAAGAAGAAGGAAGCAAAAAGAGGACACCAAAAGAAAAGAAGCAAAAGAAAAAGAATTTGTTAAGATCACATAGTCTGGAATAAAATTTGATGCACTCTTTAACAACATTGTACAAAATGATATGTTAGTAGAAACTACAGGGTTATATAATGAAGTTGATGAGGTGGATAAGGCCACCATAGTAGAAGCTATTGTAAACATATAATTGTTCTTTAAGTTGATATGAGAAATATAGAGAAAAATTTCCTAGAAAGTTGTGGAATGTTTTGATTGAAAGGAGACATGAAGCAATAGAACAATAGGCCAAATTGAAGGCCTATGAATTATAGAAGATAAGTGATCCTCTGTCCGAGGAGAATAAGGCCACATTGGCCACATTATTTAACAAACAACTCAAGACAAAACAAAGGATGACAACCCTTATGAGAAGAGATCAAAATGATCTCGAAAGGCTTAAGAAGGAGAGTATTGAAAAGGCAACTGAGCTAGCAGAAAAGTGGGGGATGACTCCTGAGAATAAGAAAGAGATGCTTGCAGAATAAAATGTTAAAGATGATGTGTATATGGATGATGCTTAACATAAGCATGAGGAAAATGAAGGAAATGCATAAGATAATGTTCCTTTGGAAGTAGAAGGCACAATAGAAGACAATGTGGAGGAGACAACAAAAAAAAATATTGAGAAGAGTGTTGTAGCTACCAAAGAATATGCTTCTAAGGAGGATACTTTGAATCCTCCACTGGTAACTAACACGCATGGTGAGAGAATACAAGACCAACTAGAGATTGTAAGACCCCACCATTGTGGCCTTGTTGATCTTATTAGTCATCAATGATTTATTGCCTATATTTTATGTTCTTTTGTGTTGGAAAATATATATTATTGATTATTGTTCCTATACATCAAGTTGTTTATATTTTTGATTGTTAACTAACTAACTAGTGGTTGTTGTGATTTCATGTGATAGCTAGATGAGGTCTATTCCCTATCTACGTAAGTATGTAATGAGTGAGAGGTTTCATTATTGGTAATATCATTATGTATATTAATGGATTTCATCATGTTAGGTGATTTATATTATGAGTGTGAGTAAGTGAATATAAAGGTAATGCTTGATATTCAATATTTGGTCGTAGTAGTATTGTTATAGATAAAATAGATTATTGATAAGTGGTAATATTTTGATATTAAATAACATGATCAATTATTGCTTGATTCTAAAAGATATTATGCTAGTAGGTAGAGCTAAATTATATGTAGATTTAATTCCTTAGTTGATTATCATTAGAAGATTATTTTTCATATGCTATCTGTTTCAAATACTATTAATTACGAGAAATACTGACACCTCCTTTTGGTTGAGTAAACAGGTTAAAATTGGCCACTATTGCTGAAGGGGTCACATAACTATTTCCCTTACATGTCATTCTTGGAAAATTCTAGTATTGTCAAGGATATGTATTCAACCTTGTTTTGTAAGGGTCAAGTGCATGTGGGAGATGTTGCTTGAGTCACCTCTTTAAATTTCATTATTTATTTTAGATTTTATAATGTGTTTATGTGGTTTTAATTGTTTAAAAGGGGTTATAGGTGGTAGGTCTATAGAGTAGGAGTCTTTTTATTCTATAAAATCACTTAAATGAAGTTTAAAACCCACTCTAATTTCCCACTTATGAAAAGTGGCGAAAATGGGAGTTGGTTGGGTGGTTGGGAAGTTTTGGGAAGTTAGTTACCCTTTTCCCTTCTATATATTCCTTCTTTTTGAAAGGAGAAGCAGATCTCTCTTTTGGGGCTTGGCTTCTCTCTCTTGGCTTGGATTCTCCTTTTTTGTTTTGCTTTTACTTTTTTCCTTGGAATGCTTTTTCCTTTTTGGAAGAAGAATTCTTGGTGGAGATGGAGAGGATGGGAGAGGAAGAATGTAAGAAATAGGACTTGGAGGAGGAGAGGCTATCACCTTTCGGATTTGCACTTAGTTGGTAAGGTCTACCCTTTTGTATATATTTGTTTAAGATGCATGAGATATTGCTTGTGCTTTGAATTTATGTGCAACTTAATGTCAAATCATTTTGAGGTATTGTTGAAATTGTGTGTTTGGCCTTGTTTTGTTGGAGTTCACGTTGTTATAGTTATTTAAGGGTTAGAGTGATGAATTATAGCATGGGTGTTGTATTGTGTATAGTATGTGTGTAATTTGGTTACAAAACCCTTGTGAATAGTGGTGGTGTTTGTAAGGGAAAGCTATGTGACCCTATAGATCGAGGGTGGATTGAATATCAATCCTATGGTTGGAGGAGAGCTTTTTGGCCATATCATCTTTTTTTGAATTCTTCTTTCGGGTGCATACATATGTTGAAATTGTAATCATGGAAAGTCTATCAAACTGAGGCACCAGAATTAAATATGAGTCTTGTGAATTGGGAAAAAGCTTCAAAATCCAAGAGTGGAATTTTGGGAAAATGGAATTGTGTGTATATGGTGGATGGTTCAAATTTGTAAATGTGTTTATTCTTGCATCTAGGTGTGTAAAATCAAGGAAACCTTAGGTATGCTTCAACCTCTAAATATAAGGCATTAATGATGGGGAAATGTAACTTGATATTTATGTAATCATATAAACTATTTATCTTGATCTTTAAGAAAATAAAAAGACTATGTCTTGGACATCAAACTCTTAACTTGTAAAACTTTTTTAAAGGAATTAAATTCTCATTGAGTCTAAATTAAATATTTCTCTTATAGAAAGATGAATACTAGTGAGTATAGATGGTCTCCACAAATCTTAATTCCAAGGGAAATTGAATGCATGATCTATTTATTTTATATTGTATTTCATCTCTAATATAACTAGTTAGATTCTACACTTATTCTTTCATAAAAGATAAAAAAAAATTATATATTTGTATGTAATGCATAAATAGATAAATCATGCATATAGCTATTGTGTAAACAAAATACTTGAAGAGTGAAGATAAAAATCATCACATATTTACCTTTTTCCTTAAATAAATAATAATCCAAAAAAAAAATTATTGAAAAAATTGGTGTTTCTTTTATATCAAAATTATCACCCTTATTAAAAATATAAATAAAATGGCAATTGTTTATATTAAATTTATATTAAAACAATTATTGAAATAAATATTGATATAAATATTAAAATAAATATTATAAAAAAAATTATATTAAAAATAAATATTTTAAAAAATATATATATTATAAATATATATATATAAAAAATATATATTTATAAATATTAAAATATAATTTATAATTTATAACAATCATCTTAGTAGTCATAAATAGCATCATTAAAACTAGGATTCAATTAAGAAAATAAAGAGGACTTAAATAAGGTTTCGGCCTCCCCAATTAAAAACCATTTCTTTGAATGGATGAATTGGGTTGGTTAGGATTAGTTTTTAGTTTTGGAAAAATTGGTTAATAGTTATTTATTTTTCAATTATTCTTTTATTTTTGTTGAAATTATAATTGTAATCGAGAAATTAAAAAAAAGTATTTTAATATAATCTTGGTAGCCAAATTTAATTTTAGTAATATTTTTAATTTGAATTTAAATTTATAAGTGGTAATGAATAGAGATTAGGTATTATGGGAACATCATATGAATTGAGAATAAGAAGCTACAAGGTAGTTATAATTAGACAAATTGATTAGTTTATTTAAAATTAAGGATGAAATTAACAAACTTATAATTAAGTTTGAATTGGTATTCAATAATGTGCAACATATAAGCATATTAACTTAGAGGCGAGAAGTCCATTTCAACTTTGATCATATATTGTTTAGATTTTTTTTTCATAAAGCTTATAATTCATAAATCAACTTAAGAGATTTTGTTATTAAGTTAAAGCTTAAATAGAGAGGGGATTACTAATCTTATTTATCTTTAATTTCAATATATCCCTAGAGGAAATAATAGTTTATTATTTGTAATTAAATTAAATGGAATAAATGTTGTTAACAAATAAATGAATAATTATTGATTAATAATTGAGGTGTTAGTGAACTAGTAGTATAAATATATATTATACATACAAAATTTCATAGCTAATCTTCGAGGGTCTCAATGTTTGTACTAAAGTAGAATTTAATCAATTATGTAGATTTTGTAAATTTTAACTCTCTATTGTAGTATTAACCCAAAGAAAATTAGTAAGATTTATTGGTTAGATAGTCGGTTAGATAGCATCAACTGATCTTCGTGGATACCTGGTCTTTTATGTGTTATGAATCTACCTAAATTTCAATATAGCGCGGACCTTAACTTTAGGAACATAGTGTTGAGATAATATTGTCATTGCTTAAGAATGTGGACAATGTAAATGGTATTACTATTAATATTTTGAATGGTGTCAAAGTTGAGTAGGTAGTGTACAATAGATTAACAGATAAGAAATTTTGGTTTCTTGAATAATATTATTTAATAGTAAGGATGTTAACATTCTTAGGAGTGAATTTGGGTTTGTTAATATTAGAAATATTTATAATTAAATGCTACGAGTAAATTGGTAATAGCAATAAAAGTAAGGGTAATATTTAATCTAAATATGGTGAGTGGCGTTGACATCAATTAGGTAGGGTGGTATTAAGAAAGGAAATATTAATGTGATGTATTAAGATGATATTATTATAATCTTTACTAGCATAATAGACTAATATAGATAATAAAGGGGAATGGTAAGTAATAAAGGTAAATTTAATGCTAATATGAAGGTTACTAAAATCTATGATACTAAGTGTATTTAATATTCACCTTACCATTATGTGACTATGTTGTTTGTGGTTCATAATGTTTAGTGTTCATGCATATTTATCCAAAAAAAGTTGGTGGTTGTGTATTGTTCAGTTGTATAAAATTTGGGACATGACAGAGACTATCCCTCCTCCAGATAATATAGATAAATCTACTGGTGAAGGAGATGACAAAAGGAAAGAAGCAGTGTCACCAATCAACATTAGTAATACTAAGAAGAAGAAGGAGCTAAAAGAAAAGATTGTAGAGGAAGAGGTAAAGGCTACTAGTGAATCCTCTGAAACCTCCAAAGATTCTATATAGAATATATTGAAAATGAAATTGAATTTCCAACCGATTGTGTCAGCACAACTACTACATCTTCCCATAAAGAAGGAAATTTTGACCTTGCCAATATTTCACTGCTCCATAAACTACAACTAAGAGATGCCTTTCATGCATCTACACGGAAGGAAATCATAGAAATTCATCAAAAGAGTGGAGAGCTGATTAAAGAAGCTGTGAAGACCTTGCAGGAGGCCATACCTGGTGCAATAATTGGTAGATAACTCTCTGGTATGGAAAATATGAAGTTTTGATTGATTCTTTTAAAGAGTATGCCTCCGGTTTGAAAGAAAAACTTGAGAAATAAATGGACGAGAGTGGAAGAGAAGAGACTACTAGAGATTATAGAGAAGTGTGCATAAGAACACAATAAATTTCAGGAAAGTTTCAAGGATGCACAGGCTTGTGTGGCTTAGACCAAAGCCCTTTTCTAGTTTTGTATGAAGTGGCCTAGAGCCAAAAAATAGCATCAAAGATGAAATGGACTCAATTGAGTCCCATATAGATAGAGCTTCTAGTGCATATGACCCGACACAAGACCTAGATGGAAGCATAAGATCAACAATAAAAGATTTGCATGAGAAATACTTCCAACTACAAGGACAAAAGGAAAAAATCATTATGTAGTTTGGAAACATAAGGGACCTGGTGAACTCAAAGTTCACATCCATTTCCAGTGCCCTGTAAGTGCTAATAAAGGTACCAAGATTAATCTGATACTCAACACTCTCAAAAAATGTGAAGAATGCTTTATGGAGCTTGAGTCCCAATGTGTTTGGAAAAAACTATGGATCAATATTAGGGATAAAATATCCTTGTAATTCTATCAATTCAGCTTAATACAATCAAATTAATCCTTGGGAATTATGTGTTTGTTTCCTCAGTTTTTTCTTAAGTGTCAATCTAGAGAATGTAATCTTTTGAAAGGTGTAGTGGTCATTTTCCTAAGGGATGTTGCTAGCTAGATGATTAAAATGAAATCTAGAATAAATATATCCTATAGTGCTCAACACACATAAAGTTGTGAAATATGCTATCAAATTGAAGTATTCTGCTACAGGGTCACAGTGTGATGTGAAGATAACATAAACAAAGTAGCAAGAATATGACAGGAACATACCAGAGATATTTTGTTGTTATCAATAGTCTAAAATAAATCTACAATAGAAACTGAAGATTTGCATACACTCAATAGATCATTAAACACTGAGAATAATACATTAATAGGGAATTAACAACAATGCTTTACACATATAAGTTGAACAATATTAAACCTGCAACTCCACAAATAATCAATTTGCAAATTAAATCTTAATAACAAGGATATCGAACCAACATTTAAATAATAATAGTAATAATATTGAAAACATAATAAACTTCACCAAGCATTTTGAGAGTGGGCCCTTCCTCTAGTTCGCAAGGTGAATGAAAGAATGATTATGTTGATTTACTTGAAGTCTTAATTCATATATCAAAAGTTCAATAGAGAGTCATATATCATACTGATAGCTGAAACCATAGCATATTTATAGATGCAGATTTAGTACCGATAAGTCTTAGAAAGGAATACACGATATGTTTGTTGTGGCATCTTTCTATCCTTTTGTCATATTAAACATTTTATAATATTCTAACATAATTAGTGGCATAAGGAAATGAGAAAAAGGCAACAAAATGGATATGGAAAGAACAAAAAGGACTTAAAACATAATACATTCTTCACCCATCATTTTCCCCCCAGCTAATGAATTTGCATGTCCTCATGCAAACACTTGGTACAAACCATACTTTTCAGAGACAGCTATTATTGTTTGTGTTGTAGTATCTCAAACATATGAACCAAACTAACTTCAACTCTTCCACTCCCTGCTCAAATTCATGAACAAGGATATGGAATTCAACCACTCTACCCAATTCTTCCTTCAGTATGTCTATTTCCTCCTATAGACAATTGATTGTAGTAAGCTCTTGTAATTGTACCTTTAACCTGTGATTTTCTTCTTTGAGTTGTTCAACCAAACAACAAATTTCCTTATTCTCCTATTCAAGTGAGATTGTTCAATCTTCCTGCATTGCATTATCTTCATCAGAAATGAGGGAATCATTCAAATTCAAAGATTCCACTACCTTTGGTGGTGAATCACATATATCCTCAATGACCTTTTCTACTTGTTTTGGTCCTTCCTCTAGGTTGAACTCGGAAGAGGGAGATTCTATCTGCTTGGATAGAGAAACATTTCCAAGTAATGGGGGATGTATTCTTGATTTGGCCAGGTATGCAGGGATATACTGACCACTTCTTTAGAAGAGCTTCTTCTTCATGCTTTCGGAAGGAACCTCTTCCTCATGCTTTCGAGAAGGAAACTCTTCCTCATAAACTTCAGGATGAGAATATCATCCTCATGCTTGGGGATATTATCAATGGGTACATTCTCTTGTATAGGATTATCCTAAAATGTATTTTCTTGCTCAAATTGACCGTTACCTTGTGCATCAAAACCCTCTTCATTAAAACCTACATTTTCTTCCTAAACATGGGATTCCATTTGTTCTGTTGAGCTTGTTCTTTTTGTTTTTGTTTCTTTTTCCTACGATGTTCCCTACTCATTTTATCTTTCCCTTTATTATGATTTGAACCCATAATTTCTATATATAATCATCTTAGATTGCCAGATCTAGATTAGCCATGGAGCTATCAATGTTTGGGTCATTAATTTTTCCTTAAGACAATTTCCCATTTTGCTCGGTATTTATTTGTATGTTAGGGGAGTGTTGCCACTCCCACTACCTTTTTTCTTCTTAGAAGGAAACACATCCCCTTAATGGTATAGAACAGGGGACCTCATCAAGAGGTTGGATTGGGATAACTAATTATCAGGGTTTCTAGAGGCTTCACTATTAGAATTTTATTTTTGAACAAAAACATCCCATTTTATAGGAGGGTTTTCTAAACTTAGTCAATGCATAACAATAAAATTAATTAATCTAGGATGGGTGAGAGAATTTATATGCCCATGTTGAACCTCAGTGCATGAATGTTGCAAGGATGAAAATAGATAGAAGGGAACATTAATTAGAACACCACTACAAACATGTAGTATGAGCCTAAAATGGTGAGAATAGATATATGTGTGCCTACCCTCACAAGTGACATATTGAATGAGGAACTTGGAAACATCATCCCACGGTGGAGGGAGAGAGTTTTTCTTTGTTCCCTGACCTTGCACCACTTGGATAGATTCTCCCCTCTGTAAAAATTACTTCCGTGCATACTTAAGGTCTATAACCTTGGTGGAGCCAATAGAAAAGAATGAATCACTAGATCGAGGAAGTCCAGTGATTGTAGCAATAGTCTGCACTATAACAAGAAATGTCTGACCTCTCAAGGTTGCCTTATTTTGACGTAATCCCATAGCAAATTATAGAGCCACATCATCATCAAAACCACATAATTTCTTGAAATAACCAGTCTAGGAAGCTTGCTTGCAAATCTTATAGGCTTCTGAACAGACTCAGATGCCTCATGGAGGTAGGCTCCCTCTGTGTGTGATTTCCTCCCATTGTGTAGCAGGAAGTTTACAAGCAGACTGAACAATGGCTACGACAGTTTTCTCTGCACAGTGACTATGGTGGTACGGAAACAAAACCCATGATGGTAATAATAGTTTGAATAGTACAAAAGGTAGATCGAGTATTGGATAGATTGGATAATGAGGATGGTGGTTATGGGAATTACTGTGGTTAATGGAGGGTGAGGTGGTAGTTAAATTCAAATATAGAAATGTCTAATCATGGTGAAGAACTCATATGACACATAGGATAGAACTCCCTCCCCCCAGTTGAATGATCAACTCGTCTTGGGGCATGAACACCAATCATATTAGAAAATATAAAACATTTAATAAAAAAGAATAGAAAATATTACACATTACCAAGTACTGTCAGATGAGATGGAACTGAAGTGGCCTATAGAAATCTAATGATGGTGCATCACACATTCCACGAGCTAGAGAAAATCTATAGGTAGATATGATGTGACCATGGGAGGAGGGCACCATAAAGAATGATGACGTCAAAGTGGGTGTGAAAAGAAAACAAAAAGGAGAGTGGTGGAGGTATGCGATGAAATCCAGTGAGGATGAAAGATGGAGGTTGACCTCTAACATGTGGAAAGGAGCCAACATGGAGAATAGGTGAAAAGACAATGCCAATTGGATACATGTGAGGGTGAAATGAAGAGTGTAAGAGTAGTGGGGTCATGAAGTCCATGTCAGAAATATTGAGCATTGTACCACAACGAATATCATGAATGGTGTAGGTAGAAGTGAGTTAGGGCCATGGTATGCTGAGTTAGCAAGGAAAAAATGGTAGTGGCACCCAACGACAGGAGCTACAAAGGTGATAAGAAGAATGATGTTCCTGTCACACCATATAATGGTAGTGATAGGAACTATAGCATGTTGCCACACAAGTGGTGTCTTCTTGTGTTTTTATTTCTTATTTTTTATTTTTATTTATCTGATATTGACACCAGACTGTCAATACTTCAGTTTTTAGTTAGATGTCTCCTAGAAATGCCAAAAAGCTAGTTTTCATCCCCAAGATTGTTAGATAGTTGTTACTCGTCGGTACCCCAATTTTCAAGTAAATACTAGCCAAAAATGCCCAGAGGTTTTTATTGTTGGATCTTTTATTTCTTTTTTTAAAATTATTTTATTTTTGGGAGTACCTAGGGGTACTTGAAGAGGTGACAAGAACTCATGATACAACATTGAGTTCCTTTGTCAAATTGGATACAAAATGTTCTTTAGAAATAGGTTGTTTATAAAGTTTCAAGCGATGCCCATTGACAACAAGAGCCATACGATCAAAATCTATGATGCAAAGCTTACCACACTATTATCATAGACAACCTCAATCTCATAGGACCCTAACCAGCTAGTGTGGAACTTTCCTTTGAAGTCATAAAACCTGGAGTCATACAACAATGCCCAATCTCCTGGCTAAAATGACCGTTGTTTGATGAAATGATCATGCCAAAGTGCACATTGTTTCTAAAATACCTCTACATGGAAAAGAGCTTACTTTAAAAGTTCATCTAGAGAATGGAGTTGAGCAATTCAATCTTTTCGAGCATCAGTTAGAATCATCCCTAATTGCAAAGTAGTTTGGAGAGTCTTTATCTCAAACTCGATGGGAAGAACATCTTTCTTACCATAAACCAACTCATACAATGTAAGATCAGTGGTGGTCTTCCACATGGTGTGATATGCCCATACTACTTCTAGAAGTCTTGTTGCCCAATCTTTCTTATGAAGGGCCACAATCTTTGTCAGAATATTATTGAGCTCCTGATTGGTCACTTCAACCTTTCCATTCGCTAATGGGTGATATGGCGAGGACTTGCAGTGATGAATTTCATATTCACGAACTAGAGCAGAGATCAATTCAGATGTAAAATGAGGTCCTTGATTAGTAAAAATATCATGAGGCATGCCAAACCTAGTAAAAATTTAGAATACAAAAATTCAACAAACTTGGTATCTTGTGCATGTTTCAATGCCACAACCTCTACCCATTTAGTAATATAGTTAGTACAAACTAATATATACTCATTATTCTTTGATGAAGGGTTCATTGGCCCCAAAAAATCTAAACCCCATTTTTTAAAGGGTTCCAGAGACAACTAGGGTTGTAGAGGCATCTCATGTAATGCCCTGTCACAAGAACTCAAGAAGCGAACAACTAAAAATGCAACATTTTTTTTAAAAACATAAGGAATGCACTTTAAGTTCTCCTACAAAACAAATGTTTCAAATTGCACATCAAAGTCCCTTGGGGTACACGAGGTGACATTACCAAACTATCCCATAACAAAGTTAACAGATGAACATTAAATTACCAATTACGTATCCATTCATTCACATATCATCATTTAAAAAATTCATTAACGATAACCAAAATGATAAGAATAATCCATATAAAACCATGCATGCAAATACAATAAATTAATCGTGGAGATATTAAGTACATATTTCCACATATACAACATAACATAACAATATTAACAAATGGTAGTTCAAGAATGATTTACATGGTATGATAATACATTACATCAATCTGCTAGTACATCTCAATGAAAACATTTACAAAATTACATTATAAGTCTTCCCAACACAAGTGGGAGTGATACATCAATATATAAAATACATCTGGTAACATATGAATCCTGGATCAACTGCATCTGCAAAACTCTACACTGAATTTGGTACAACTACATCACAGGGGACCCAATGGGGTGCGTAGCACGTTCCACCCAACCACCCTTGTGCTGGGAGTAAATAAAGAAGGATCCTTGACCAAGAACATCCAAATAGTAACACAAGACTAAACTCCAAACACGAGAATCAAGAGAACACAAAGAAATATCTCATAACAACAATAAATCTCCAAAACATAACAATAGACAACTTCTATAGGATTTCAATAAAACAACTCAAAGGGAATGCTAGAGGAGAGTGTCACCACATGGCCTTACATGGATTATCTAGACAACCTATCACAAGGTGTCACCTCCATCTATGGTTATCCTAACTTCCTATCTCAAGGCATCGCTCCATAGGGTAACTCATGCAGAACCGTTACCTCTCGTGAAGATGAGGCAACAATCATGCCAACCACGGCCTTCTCGGCCCACCTTTAGTCTATGAAAGCCCTAACAGGTGGACGAGGCATCCATAATTATCTTATTAATGTTTTACTACCCACCCCATAATTAATTAATTAGGTTATCACTTATTACTCTAACTCTAACGTGGGTTATCCTGACAGCCCCTTTGTGTGCTAGCACCCACATAGAGCCACTCTCCCTAGAACCCAAAACATAAAAATCCAATTCCAAGGAGTTGTACCAGCAAGAACATTGAACCACAAATGGAACATCCACGAGGAAAAACCATCTCACCAAAATCATATGAAACAATATCCATAAAAATGGTACAACCCATGTGTAAACTCAAGTCACAACTATAGCCAAGAATAGGGACAAATATCAATTTAAAAGATCAAATATAAAACATCAATTTCCCCACCTCTGGAAGTCCCTAAC
>VDFB02000008.1:36622359-36746457 GCA_007258455.2 Sequoia sempervirens | reverse complement strand
CCCTAATCTCTATTCATGATGATAACCCTAACCCTAATCCTATTAATTATTATAAGCCTATTGGTGATGATAACCCTAACCCTAATCTTATTCATGATGAAGAACTTCATTGTGATGATAACCCTAACTGTAACCATAACTATAACCATAACCCTAACCCTTACACTAACCCTAACCCTAACCCTAACCCTGATCCTATTCACGATGATAAACCTATTTGTAATAATAACC
Organism: Sequoia sempervirens; assembly: GCA_007258455.2. NCBI lineage: Eukaryota > Viridiplantae > Streptophyta > Pinopsida > Cupressales > Cupressaceae > Sequoia > Sequoia sempervirens. Next base: position 36,746,226 of record VDFB02000008.1, on the reverse strand, counting down.
CCAACCCTAATCCCAATTTTAACTCTAACCCTAACCCTAACCCTAACCATAACCCTAACACTAACCCAAACCAAAATCCCTAGTCATGATGATAACCCTAACTCCTATTCATGATGATAAATCTATTTGTGATGATAACCCCAACCCCATTCCCAATTTTAACTCTAACCTATCCCTAACCTTAACCCTAACCCTAACCCTAACCCTAATTCCTATTTGTGATGATAAACGTATTTGTGATGATAACCTAAACACTACTACTAACCCCAACCCTAACCCTAATTATAAACCCTAAATGAATTATAAACCTAACCCTAACCCTCAATAAACACTAATTTCAATCATAAGTGTAATCAAACCTTAATGATAACCTTGAATCATAATTCTATTTCAACCCTAAACCTAACCCTAACACTAATTTGTTAAATATAGTATGGTAGTTTTAATATATTAATTTAAAAACTTATGATAAAATTTAACCCTAACCGTAATTGTAGTTGTGCCCTAGCCCTAATTTAACCCTAACCTTATTTGAACCCTAACCTTTAATAGTAATAATAATTTAACTCTATAGCTAATCTTTTTAATTGAACCCTAACTCAGAATTTAAACCTTTAATCTTTACTCCTAACTCCAACCCTAATTTAATGCTACTAGAATCATATAATCCTAATTAAGTTCCTACTATATAACTTACATAACATTAAAAATAAATTCCATAAATAACCCTATCTTTAATCAATTTTATTATATGTAACCTAATCAAAACCTAACATTAATTGAACTTAATTAAACTCTGTCTCTAATCCCAAGTGAACGCTATTCCTAACCCTAAATGAACTCCTAAACTTAACTAAAATGTAAGCATTATTGCTAACCCAACACTAACTCCTAACCCTTATTGAATTGTAATAGTAATTCTCATTGCAACCCTATATGAACCCTAACCTTAATTGATCCTAGAACCCTCTACACAAATCTAACCTAACTCCTAAATCAACCCTAATCATAACCATAATTGATTTGTAAGACTAATTGAACCCTAACCTTGAAAAAATGTAATCCTAACCTTATCATTATAATAAGTTTTAGAGTTATAGTTAACTTAAAATAATAGATGTCTATTATTATGATAATAATTATAGTTAGATTGTAGTTAAGGTTATAGTTAAAACATAATTTAATAAATTAATCAGAGTAATTATTTATAGTTAATCATTATTAATTTATTGTGAATTATGTGTAACCTAATAATAAGTTAACCTTGATTAGAAATTAATCAAATTTATTATTATTATAATTATTAACATTAAGGTTAACTTATGATTTTGATTATTATTATTTTAATTATTAATAGTAAGGTTAACTTATTATGATTTTGATTTTTATTATTATAATTATTAATAATAAGGTTAACTTATTATGATATTAAGTTATTAATTATAAATATATTAATTCAAATTATCTATTATGATATCCTTCTCGAGGCGCCTAATTTTTAATCAAATTTTTATTATAAAAATTGAATAGGCGCCTTGAGAAGGATATCTCTCAGCGTATTTTATATATATTATTAAATAAAACATTCATTAAAGGGAAAGGGCACATTACTAGGCAAATGGAAAATTTCCTCAAGCCCCACCTTGTACAGTCCATGTGGCAGTCGCCCGTGATTTCGCAACCAACCAAGGCACCATCGTGGGATGGCGGGGAACGGCTCATATCAAAGGCCAGTTGATGAACAGTAGTGCAAATTTGATCCACAGATGGGACACGTGTCGCTCACCCACGATATCACCATCCTACAATTCCCGATCACGGGATGGCAGGCAACCGTTGATCTTGAAGGCATTTGATCAACGACAGTGTGAATTTCATCCTTCTGAAAAATAAAACATTCATTAAAGGGAAAGGGGACATTACTAGGTGGATGGAAAATTTCCTCGGACCCCACCTTGTATAGTCCATGTGGCAGTCGTTCGTGGTTTCGCAATCAACCAAAGCAACCATCGCAGGATGGCGGGGAATGACTCAGATCAAAGGATAGTTGATGAACAGTCGCACAAATTTGATCCATAGATGGGACACGTGTTTCCAGCCTACGATATCACCATCCTACAATTCCTGATCATGGGATGGCGGGCAACCATTGATCTTGAAGGAATTTTGATCGACGGCAGCGTGAATTTCATCCTTCTGAAAAATAAAACATTCATTAAAGGGCAAGGGGACATTACTAGCGGATGGAAAACAATGACATAAGTTTTTTTAAAAGCGTTCAGCACAGGGCCAACCAGGACTTAGGAAAATAAAACCCGCTGAGGAAATAAACTATTAAGACCAAAGGGACCAGGCCTAGATGGAACAATGGGCATAAGATGTTTTTAAAACCCTTCAAAAAAGGTAACGGTGAAATAGATCCTGACCAAGGCATTACGTAAACACAAGGGTTTAAGATGAAGACAAAGCTAAAACCTCAGCCCTAAGAAATTTTCCAACACCATGAAAGCCCAATGACATAAGGTAGGGCATGAGTGAAACATTAGGAACAAAATTTGAAGTTCCATCAATACAAGCATTGGATAATTTTATATTAATAGTTTGTCCTATTACAAATATAAAAGGTGAGCACAATAAATAACATGTATTTTCCCATTAAATGTGAATGATTTTCAAAAAGTTATAGTGTTCAACTATTGGTCATTTTTTGTGTTCAACTATTAGTCCATATGTGTTGTTTTTATAAAATAGAACTTTTCGAGAACAAAACTTTGAAGTTCCATCACTGCCCATAACCCCTAAACCTAAACCATTAACCCTTATCTTAAACCCTCACCCTCTCTCTCTCTCTCTCTCCAGAGTCTCTCCCTACTACCCCTCTCCCTCTCGGGTCTCTCCCTCCACCTTCTCACTCTTGGTCTTTCTCCACTCCACTCCTCTCTTGGGGTCTTTCTCTCCACTCCTCTCTCTCCAACTATCTTCCAATATCCACCCCCCTCTCCCTCTTCTCCACTCCACTCACTCCCTCCACCCACCCTTCTTTTCCACTCCTTCATCTACCACCCTCCTTATTTATCTCCACCCCTCCCCTCTCTCTCTCTCTCAAGTATCTTATTATCCACCCCTCTCCTCCTTGGGTCTCTCTCTCACTCCTCCTCCTCTATCTCTCCTTAACCCTAAACCCTAAACCCTTAACCCTTAATAAACCCTCTACCCTCTAGGGTTATGGGTAGTGATGGAACTTCAAAATTTTGTTCTGAGTGTTCTATTTTATAAAAAACAACACATATGGACTAATAGTTGAACACAAAAAATCTATTTGTTGTTATAAAAACAACACATAATGATTTAAAATACAACTTATATTGAACAAAATGGACCAATAGTTGAATCTTATTTTCCCTCTATCTCATTTTCTTATTGTTCCTATTAGTGGCTAATTAAATCTTCATTGAAAACCTACAAAGCTTGGGTCCTTCAATCTCAAAGCTTGTCCTAATTTCTTGATGAGAATCATTCATTAATTCCCAATATTGTGCTCAGATTGCATGATACATTTATAAAATGCACTTGGTAATTTAGTATGTGGTTGAAATATTAGAGTAACGACAAATGGTTCTTTTCATTTTTGGCACATGATTGACCATTTTTACTATGTTAAATTTTTATTTTCACTTTTATTTTCATGGTTTTCATGTTGTCAAATTTTCATACATTTCTTAGTCTTTTTAAAAAATAAAAATGAAGGTTCTATTAGTGTCCCCAATCTTGCTAAAAATCATGTATAGAGAGAGTACAATATATAAACTATTAATTATAGAGTATAAAAACAAAATGAATTTAAAAAATACTACATAGAAACAAGGTTTAGAATAATTCAAAATAGAGATACCATTCTCCTACAAATACTATGTATAGAAACCCTATATATGTAGCCACACTTTCACCCTCAAAATCAATAGAATAAATTCTCATACATTGTTTCTATAATGAATTTAGAGAATAAATTATAAGATTTAAATTCAATAATGAATTTAGAAAATATTAAATCAATCAAAATTGTTTCTATTATCCAAAATACTATATAAGTAAATCTTAAGCTCAATCTTAAGCCTAACAATAACCCTAAGTGAACACTTATCCTAATTCAACCTTAACCCTTATTTAGCCCAAACCATAACCTTAACCCTAACCCTAATTGAACCCTAACCCTAATTAAACTCTAGCCCTGATTGAAATCTAACCCTAATTAAACTCTAGCCATAATTGAACCCCAACCCTAACCCTATTTGTTCCTAACCCTAGTATCTCACAAATACAGGATCAAGACCTTGCCAACTCTGGTAAACCTTATTAGATAGTGATAAAAGCTACCTTATCTTTCATTAAGGTATAAATTTTTTGTTATACAACATGCCCCTTGAAAATTGGAGATAGGCACTGCAAAAAGAAGGTAAACACTAATGAAAATGGTTAGTGGTATTGTGGAAGATGTGATAAAACTTTCCCTAAATGTGATGATGTAACAACAAAAGAATTGAACATTTTTAAGCATGAAAACAAGATGATGTTAAAGTTTTCACACATTATACAAAAAGGTCCTTTTCCTTGAATATATCTAAGTTAGTTAATGCCATTTTGTCATGATATCACAGTATAACAACAAAATGAATTTAAAAAACACTACATAGAAACAACATTTAGAATAATTCCAAATAGAGATACCATTCTCCTACAAATACTATGAATAGAAACCCTAATGTAGCCACACTCCTCTCTCCCACTCTCTCCTACTCTCTCCCCACCCTCTCTCCACACCCTCTCCCTCTCTCCCTCCCTTCCCTCTCTCTCTCTCCACTCTCTTCCACCCTCTCCCACCCTCTCACACTCTCTCCTCCCTCTTACTCTCTCCCACTCCCTCTTACTCTCTCCCTCCCTATAGAGATACCATTCTCCTGCAAATACTATGTATAGAAACCCTATGTAGCCACACTTTCACTCTCTCCCACTCTCTCCCACACTTTCCCACCCTCTCTCCCACCATCTCACACTCTCTCCCCCTCCCTCTTACTCTCTCCCACTCTCTCCCACTCTCTTCCTGCCTCTCTCCCCCACTCTCTCCCACTCTTTTCCACCCTCACTCCCACCCTCTCCCACTCTCTGCCACCCTCTCCCATTCTCTCCCTTCTGCCCTCCCTCCCTCCCTTAAGCCCACCCTCCACCTCCTAATTACTCTCGGCTATATAGAGAGGAGTAAGAGGGAGATAAAAAGAAATAGAATAGAGATATAGTAGGAGATGGAGAGGAGAGACAGATGATGAGAGAGAAAGGAGAGGAGAACGCTCAATAGATGGGGAAAGAGCGAGGAAGTGACTTATAGATGGGAGATATAAACTTGAGGGAGAGATATATCAATCACCCTCCTATCTCTATCTATTCATCCTTATCTCTTTATCTCTCTACCCCTCTCATCTCTTTGTCTCCTTTCTATTTGTATGTTTGTCATTATACTCTCTCTCTATATTTTCTTCCCTATATATATTTATCTTTGTCTCCTTAAGTCTTAATGGGTACATTAGAAGAGGTCTTAAAGGAGAACTATCATATCTTTAATCAAATGGCATGCTACCTTGAGCATAGCTCCCAGGGCACATGCCATCCTTGGATTGTTGACATGAAACAACCAATCAAAATTTAGTTTCTCTCTCTATATTAATATATATTACTATTATATTAAATATATATTATATTAATTATATTTTGTATTATATAAAATATACTTATTATTAATTATTAATTATAATAATTTTTATACATATTTAATAATTTTTGTTAAAGAATATAATATCTAATTATGATAAGTTGAATAATTATATTATTTATTATGTAAAATATAGCTAAAATATACTTAACTATATTGTAGAATATTAAAACCTAGCTAAATGGCGCCAAAATTTTGAACTTAATTAACATATTGTAAAAGCTAACGAAACTAGGTTGTAACTCATCAAATTGGAGAAGTGAAAGGTCAATGCCAGTGCCGAGGAAGAGTTTGGAGTAGTGAAAACAAGGTCAATGCCAGCGCCGAGGAAGAGTTTGGATTTAAAACAAGGTCAATACCAACACCGATGAAGAGTTTGGAGGAGTGAAAACAAGGTCAATATCAGCATCGAGGAAGAGTTTGGAGGAGTGGCTCAAAGGTCAATTACCCGGCCCAGGAGCCCGAGGTTGAGAACTCCACGAAGAAATCGGCGACTAAGGGCAATGGAGTGCGTAAGTTTGGCACCCCCATTCTCTTTAACCTTTCATTTCAATACTTACCCTAGTTTCAAGATCTTCTTGTACATTGGCACCCCATTCTTGTAAAAATGGTATAAGATAAGATAGAAAAAATAAAATAAGCTTATCACGAGAACATATCCACCTACAACCCCATTCAAGAATTTTAATTAATTCCTTGAATTAAACTTAAAACAAGAATCATACACACCACAACAGTGAGATGAACGAAACAAACCTTGATCATTTTATTCAAAATTCAGATATGCTTGTACAATGGAGAGACATGAGTTTGAATTAATCATATCAATTCAAATGCGAGTACTGTCATAAAACATCAAATCCCATGAATTCAAAACCTACTACAGAATGACTCAAAACCTAAATTGCATTTTCCCTATAACCATCTGCAACTTCATCTAGACTCAACCAAAATATCTAACTTGCTAACCCATACTTCTGGCCTTGAAATCCTTCTTATAGAAAAAGAAGGAGAAAAAAAGTATCAGGCTAGAAAGTACATGTGTCATCAGCCAATTGGACCACTTTTTATACTCTTCATTAGTTGGCCAATCAAAACTTATCACCTCATTCACCTTGACACTATAAGGTTTGTACTTAACTACCACTTGATTCACTTCTCTTTCAAAAGACTCCAAGAATGAGCTGGTGCTAATGATTTTGTCCATACAGCTCACCAACAAATCATAATCTGAGTTACCCTATTTTTCAGGTTTTGTAGTCCAAACATGAGTAAACATGAAAGTGGCTCTTACAATTTTGTGATTACTGTAGCTTGTGTAACAAGCCCCGTGGATACTGTTGTAATTGTAGGATGCATGAATAGGGCTTAGGTTTCAACAAAACATGTATGGGAGATCTTATTTTATGAATTTTTATCCATGTGCAGACCTAATGGGTTGTTTATAAAACACTGAATATAAATGACACACACACACACACACACACAGATATATATATATATATACATATATATATATACATATATATATATATATACATATATATATATATACATATATATATATATCTGTATATATATATATATGTATAAGTATTTTTAAATGTAAATGTAAATGCAATTATTGGATGCTCTCCTAGAACAATAAATGCAACATATCAATCATTAAAGAGATCTATATCTATGTATATAAATGTGTATTTCTAAATGCAAGTGTAAATTCAAAGAGCATATGGTTTTGTAGTGTTATAGATACAACATATCCATAAATTAATGTAATTGAAATTCTAAATTCTTCAAAACATATAATATGAAATCAATCATGTTGGTGTTTTTTTCCTGTAAACTAGGTTGGTCTTCTAATCTACCTATGGAATTGCCAATTCCAATCAAGGGCAGCTCGAAGGACCTGGACCAACTGACGAGGATTTTAATAATAACCTCCTACACTTTGGGCTCTGCAAGACCCAGGAGGGTGGTCCCTATAATGTGTTTATGATCTCTGCACCAAACTCATAAACAATCATTAACAATTAACAGATAATCCCACAAATAGCTCAACTGAATAGGATAACACTAAAATGAATTAGCCTTTCACCAATAATATCAACTACTTGGAGCATGAGATGATTACAACATTATTTCATAACTTATGATAGTCATTTTATTTGCAATTTGGCGGCAAGCCCTAAGCAAAGACATACAGACATAGGGTTTCACAAATTCATACAATTTAGATCAGTGTCATATACCATTTGGGAGTCAAATTCACAAACATTCATGACTCAACAACAGATTTAAATACTTAGCACGCATGATCCCTGGCAATATTGCATTACAATAGTGTCAATTCTTGTCCCAACCCAATACTTCTTACTAAATCCCTCTACAAACATACCCATCCATGATTCCATCCAAGCACTTTAATTAATTCTTTGAATTAAAGCCAAAATGGAAAACACACACATCAGAGCAATGAGATGAATGTCATAATCCTTGATCATTCTATTCAAAATTATGATATGTTTGTATAGAGGAGAGACATGAGCTCAAGATATAACATCATAGCTCAAATGCTAGTGTTGCTTATGAAACATCAAATCTCCATAACTTTAAAACCCATTACAGGATAACCCCAAACCTAAATTGCCTTAACATTCAAAAAGGTTCTTACAATCTGCTCTGCAACTATACCTAGACTCGACCTTCAAAATATCTGACTTGCCAACCCTTATTTCCGGCCTTGAAATCCTTCTTATAGAAAATGAAGGAGCAACAAGCATCGGGCCAGAAATTACACATCTCACCGGTGAATTGGACCGCTATGTGCCAATTCAAAACTATGATCAAAACCACCAAGTCCCAGAGCATCTTTTCGTTGATTTCTACTCATTACACAATAGCTGCAGCATTTGTTACACCTCAGAACCTGTGCCCAAAGCCGCCATGGAAACAAAACCATAATCAGTTATAATATAACCGCTGAGCTATCAGTTGCAGTAATAGACACCATTTCACTCCTCTTTGGTTAAGTACTTGTCCACCCAATTCTGATATTCCTCATCCGTTGGCCAATTAAAATTCACCACCTCCCTCACCTTGGTATTGTAAGGTGTGAATTTCACCGCAACCTGGTTGGCCTCCCTCTCAAATGACTCTAAGAACATGCTAGTATTAATTATTTTATCCATGCTGCTTACCAACAAGTCATGGTCTGAGTCATCACAAATCAATTTGATTTGTGCATTAATAACCTCTTCTGCCCTATCTTGCCACTGCTGCAGTGTCTTAATATTTCCTTGTGCATCTATTACATCTGGCAGAAAAGTATCATTCCAATCATCAAAACTCTTTACTAGTTCTCTAATTTTCCTACTCAAATCATCAGGCAGGGCCTAGAATCCCTTCAATGATTTCACAAAGATTTGAGTAGGCTTTAATAAATGGGGCCTGTTATTTACATTAAATCTGGAAGCCTTAAACATAACATCTAAATCAGTGGCCCGAGGGATCCACTTCTCAACTAGAGGTAGAACCACTTCCCGATCTCTGTTAATGTTTTGTATTCTACCCAAGAATAAAGAATATAAAGAATGTACAACTGGCAATCTAGAATCAACCTTCTCATTTAAATGCCTCAAAACAGTGTCAACCACCTCATTGTGTTTAGCCATAGCACCATCCTCACTTGCCCTTAGGGCAGCCTATAATTCTATGATTTTATTCATCATCTACTTTTTGGTAGGATCTGCAGTAGGATCTGCAGAATACTCATCTTCCTCTTTGAATGGCCCTGGTGCAGGGCTATTAGCAGGTGTCTGAATTGGGGATACAGGAGTAGAAATGATTGGGATAATAGGGGGAAATGACCCCGAAGTAGTAGGTAATGCTCTGATAGCAGAGGCACTAGAGGATTCTCCCACCTGCCTGTATCTCAATCTATCTACTTCAGACTGCAGCTCAACATTTTTTTGTTGCATTCTAGTATACTCCCCAATTATTGCATTGTACTTTTCCATCAGGCTTTTCTTTTCAGCTTCATCTCTTTCAGCTATCTTCTGGGCCAATTTGGCCACATTCAGTGTCAGGCTTATGGCTTCTGTTGTTGAGGTTTCAGAAGCTCTCTTGATAATGAGCCCCCCCTTAGACTTGGGCTAATATCAGCCACATTTGGTTTTCTACCTTGAGGTTCCAGTGCCCATATGGCTAAAGTTTCATATTCCTCACTAAAAGCAGAGTCTTGTAGAGCTGTCTTGACTTCTTCTTCACTGTTTTGCATAGGATGCTTAGATTGCATAATAGAATTGAATGCTACAGCATCAGCTATGTCCCATTTAGGGAGGAGGAAGACACCAGTCTGACATACAAGTTTCCTTCCTTCATCAGGAGTGATGCTTTTGAATTGCTCCATTAATTTAGCTTTGACTTCATCATCATTCTCCTGGTCAGACCTATCAGGTTTTGATTCCCTCCTAATATTGCATTTATCCTGATATTCTTCAAGTTTCATCCTCCAGATCATCTGCAAGAACACAGGAGTTTTCATGAAGGCATCATCATCCAAGAACACCTTGCAAGCCACCATCCTGGTGTCCTGTACACACTGCCCCTTTATATCCATATCAGTTAACACCAATTGTGCTGATCTAGGAGGGGAGGGGATACCAACCTGCATGTCCTGATCAGTTACGATTATTTCATCCACCAGTGCCTCTTGTGACTCCTCAACTCTTCACCTCTTAAGGCTTCGCTCTGATGGCAGCTCTACAGGGTCATTTCTAGGTGGTGAATCTAGATCCACAATCTTTATCCCCCTAGGTTTCATAATCCCATGACCCGGTTGTGATGATGTTTCATTATTTGTTTCCCTTTTTTATCTCCTCCTTCTTCATCACTGCTATCATCTCTCTTCCTCCTATATAGAGGCCTATCCACTGGTGGCTGATAGGTCGGCATTGTTTCTTCAGGCCTCACCTCTAATCCCTGAATTTCCCAATCCAGTTCCAAGTTTTTTTTCTTGGTTCTCAGGGTGCTCATGATTTCTTTGAAATTATTCATCAAGAAATCAATTCTTTTATGAAATGGAGTGAACTCCATTAGTGGATCATATTTTGGATCCAGTTTATGCACCATGGCTAGAATTTTCTCATAAGCAATCCACTTCACTTTATTTAATTCCTTCTCGCTCAAATCGAACTCATTTCTAATCAAATCCTCAAGAAAATTGAAAACATGAGCAAACTTGCCACCCTTAATTCTTTGCCTAAATAGGGCAAAGAATCCCTCAGGGTCATGTTGCCTCCTACATCCACTCTTCAAATGGTAGTCATCAAAATATCTGTCAAAGTGAACCCATCCTCCCTTGGAAAAAACAAAGTCTGAAACAACAGTATAATCAGGGAACAAAGTCCCTTTTCCTTTTCCTGTCAAATTATCTTCATGAATGCAACCTAGTTGCCACATGACCCTCTGTAAATCCCATTCTTGATGGTACATTATATGGGAGAATATGAGGAGCTCCCTGGAAACCATAAACCCTTAGGACAGTGCTTACAGGGTATAGAATGATGTCACCCCAATTATGACACACCTTCAAATCAGGCTTCCTCACTTTGGGTCGGAGGAATTCATGCAAATCCTCAGGAATCCTTGGCACATTCACCATCAATCTAGCTCTGAGCCTGGAAGCAAAGCAGTTATCAAACTGCACAAAACTGGCATCTCCCTTGTTGTAAGACAAGTCTGCACTCCAAGCCTGCACTGGTAATTTTTCTCCATTCATCTCCTGCCTCAACTCCATTTTCTCTGAGAAGAAATCGGCATTCTTGTATAAGAACATATGCATTAATAAGTAGTACCAAAAGAAAGGAGTACCAGTGTCCCCGACATACAAGTTCAGCAAACCCTCATGTATCCTTTCAGCAAGGAAAGAAGCATAGTCGTACACTACATAAAAGTTAGGATGCTGAATTTGAGCCCCCATAAACATATAAGCAATGGGCATCTCGGTATTAGGGCTGAAACCTAAAATTTGGAAAAGTGAATAAAAAATTGCCAAGAAATGATCAGCAAAACAACTCAACCTAAAAGGTTCCCGGTCAGTTGGGCTGATGTGAATCGTTGAACTACCCACCCTGGTTAGATAAGGAGGAAGCAACTTTAATCTGAAAAGAGGTTGTGCCCTAGCATATTCATGCTCCATTTCATCAAGGTCTATCCGGACCAAGAATGAGTTGTATTCACTTAAGTCAAAAACCTTCTGAATCTCATCTGCATTTATATTCAGTAAAACCCCACCATCATTATCCCTGATAATCCTTGTGACGAGATCATATCGTGCAGCCACTGCCCTGAGTACGTCAACATCAAGAAATACATTTGGCACCACAAGTTTTCCCATATCATATCTCCAACCATTTGAAAAAGGATGAGACATATTTCGCTGCCCATACCATCTCCTAAACATTTCCAAGCCCGTCATTTCTACCCTAGCATCTGCAATGTTATAGGTTTTATATCTTAATCCCTCACCTAAGGTTGTCCCATTTATTAAGATCAAACCCCTCTTCTTGTCATTTGTTGACAAAGGGAATTGGTCAAGGAAATTTTCGTATGGATTCCTTTGCAAATAATCAATATGGCCAGAATGTTGCTTTAGTGGCACCATTTCAAACAACCAAGGCTTTTCCTAAGATCAAATTTGTGAACAAACTAGGGCTACCCAAAACAAAATTACAGTAGAATTTTGCAATTTCCCACAATTCAAAAGAACCAGTAACCCTAGAACCTTAATCTAGAAAACCGCTGACCTACACAAAACAACCCTCCACAAGAATCGCATTCAAACAGAAACAGTGATAAAGAAAGTAACTCACGGGATTTTGCGCCCTGCAGAAAATCAAACCCTACTGTAATTGCTTTGAAAAAACTCTATCTTTGGCTCTAGACCACTTGGAAAACACTTGAATGCCCTTGTGGTGAAGATAGCCTGAAATTAAGCACTTAGAATTTATGAGAAATGGCCAGAATACATCTCGTCCACCATTAAAGCCTACTTGCATGCCGCGCCAACGGCTTCAATTGTATTTGACGCAAATTTAAATCTTCGTAGTCGATCTCTTGTTTCTATCAGATTATCGAATGGTCACCTTCAAAGAAGGTGACAACATCTCCATGTCATTATCAAGGACCCACCATAATATGCAGTGCCAAAAGAATACACGTGGTGCCCACCCGCGATATCACGATCATTAAACTCCCTTAAGTTTAGGATCACGCGATAGCGGGCAACCGTTGATTCCCTTCATCGGTGATCATGATCATACATATCAAGGAGCAGCATCAATACCTATCCGTCGAGAAACTTTTTTAAACAAGGTTAAAACATCACCGTTGATCATGAGCACGTGCATCTCACATGTGGTTTAGTAACCCGCTCCATAATGCACTAAAATCTGATACACATATTAAACACTTTTTTTTACTCTTTTTAGCATCGGCAAACTGGGACACATGGCGCCCGCCTGCGATATCGCGATCACCAAATAGCCAGCAGTGGTGTCATCGCAAGATCGTGGGGAGCGATCAAAATCAATCGTAGGGAAATCGACGGTCATCAAAATAACCCCTGCAAAACATTAAAAATACTTAGAAGAAAATAAGGGGAAAGGGACACTGCCTAGGGCAACGACAGTCGATGACTCAATGTTGTTTTAAAAGTGCGAGGCATAGACCAACCCAGACTTTAATAAATAAAAGGGGCAGGTGAAATATTTAGCATTTTTATTAAAAAGGGGCATGGCATAGACAATTCAATGGGACATAAGTTGTTTTTAGAACCCCTCCTCTAAAGGTAACGACAGAAAAAACCCAACCCAAAGATAGAACACCAAGGTTTCATGGAAGCAAAGCAAAATTCCAGCCCTAGGTACCTTCTGAATAATCAAGACAAACTAGTAACAAAAGGAAACCAAGGACTTAAATTTGAGGCTCTATCAAATCAAACTATTAAACTACATGAGAAATAAATGAAAATAGTAAATGCATATGTATGTGTATTTGTAGATGTAGGTGTAAAATAAATAAGAATAATGAAAATTATAAAAGAATATAAGGAAAGGTCTCCTCCCTTCTTGGTAGTGATAACCACCTCCACACACAACCCTTAAAAATTATGAATAGAGGAATATAATCTTTGAAGAACTCAAAGTTGATTCTCTCCTACTTGATGCAATTAGTCATTTTATCCTTACAAACATTTATAGTGATTACTAGAGGCACATAGACCAATTCTTCATAATAGAAGAATTTGATCATACTTTTCCAATGATGGCATTATGAGAAAACCTTAGGTTAAATGAATAATTCCTAGCTAAGTTCTTTAAATCATGTCCAACCGTATAAGAGAAGACCACTGCTATGTGTACCTGGATACCATGGAGAAAGGCTAGTCTTTGGGCTCTTTCATCAATCATCCTACCTTAAAACATACCAAAAATCTCCTAGCAATTAGACATAGGAAGATTTAATATGACTTAAAAAAAATTATTGCCAAAGTGTAAACTTATGATAACTTAACCAGGCCTAGTACACACTCCTCCCTGTTAACCACTTAGACATATGGAAATTAAATGTTAATTTGCTTCTATTTTTATTCATGTAGGTGTCCAATAAACCACTTGGTGGTGTTTCCCTTCAAGTTTATTTACTTGAATGAAGAGAAAAAGTCCTTTGATTACAATTAGAGAATACATTTGAGGCCTTGGTTGTGTAACTTGGACCATAGTCACATTTAACACTTGTTACAAAGTTTGGGAGTTAAAATGTTAAGTAGTTTTGATTTGTGATGGACACATTTGGATGGTAGTAACAATAGCTTGCAATCTATCAAGACTTGACTACCTTATAACCTATGAAATTCTAGCGATGAAATGATAGATTAATCATAATGTCACCTTGGGATCACATCACCATGAAAGAACTTCATCCAACATCCTTATGAGTGTAGGTACCACCAAATAGGTATTTGTCAGATATGTCTTCCTCGAAAGGGAAATTCAGGAAGAGAAGAGGAAAGCGACATGTAGTATGTCTAAAAGAGGGAGATCAACTAGAGGTCAAAAGATTAGAAGAAAATTCTGTAAACGCATGGAATTTTTTCTTGCTTGAAGGGGGGTCATGTTCTTATGATGATGAGAGCATAGGCGACGTCGAGGTGCCCTTGAGGTACAAACATCTACGAAAACAATGGGTACCAAGGAACTTCCTCCAATAAACACCGATTTTTGTGTCAACGAGAGGATATATCGCATAGCACCATCGTCATTACATGGTTTGGGCCTATTTTGCATGGATAGCATAAAGGTTTGTTACAACAAAGTTACTGAATTGATGGAGGATGTTGGACCCTGGCGCTAGCAAACATTGATGTAACCGCCCGACATAATAACGTAAGCATGCATAGGTATGCACCGTCAGCAAAACTATATACAACTAAAAAGATAAGGATCAAAATAAAGGAGTGGCTATGTACATTGACTAAGGCCAAAAGCATAAGGAATACCGTATATTTATAAACAAAGATGATGACCGGGTCAACAACTACAAACCCAATTGCATATTCGAGATGCCAAATAGGAAACCGCAGCTCAGATAAAAGGAGTAAAAAATAACTGCAGGGAAGAGTTACTAATCGATTACAATTTGAATCGCTTAGTTACAAACATAGTTACTATGGGGGTGGTACATACTATGTACCATTTTACCTAACCTCCAATTAATGACTCCAATATACCATTTTATTCTTATGTTTTTTTTCATAAGTCTATTGGTTTCATTTTGGTAATGTTTTTTTATATTTAATTTTTGTCACAGGGGGACGTTGATTGTACGGAGAAGGCTCTGGCCCAGAGCATAGATCCTGATGTATCTTCAGCCACTTCTACCCGACAGGTTTACCTCATTGTAATTGTACAAATTAGATACAAGGAAAATGTTTTATTATTATGTTTTTTTCATAAGCTTTTTGGGTTAATTTCGATAATATTTTTAATATTATTGTTGCATTCGACTGATCGGGGAAAGGCACCAGCAGTAGAGGAGAGCATCCATAGTGAGGTGCAATCAATATTTTCTGATGATGACATGGCTTATTCAGCAAACCCTTTCGATACGATAAAGAAGCTCATGAAAATATACAATGAAGAAATGACTCAGTTGATGTTCAAAATGCCTCAAATAGATGAGATAAGAGACAGGGTTAAAGTATTGACAGAGGGATTACAAAACTTGCAAGTAAGCTATCATGAGGTCTTTCTTAATTATAACATAAGTTCATTCATGGTTTTATATTTTGTAATTCCTTTTTATGTCATGAACTAAAAATATGTGTTGTTTTTATAGGGTTATTTGCCTCCCTCATGATGCTCCCTCGGCCATGATCGTGGTAATCTGGGGTGCTTCCCGAGGAGTAAGGGTTGGTACAAGTGTCCATCCTGATCTTCCTAGGCATACATCACATTATCTAACCCCATCATCCGTGCCTATATTGTCGTTTGAAATGTCGGAAACACATACCATGCAGGCATCTGTTAACGTACCCTCTGGCAGCGAACACATACTAGAACATGTGTTAGGACATGTACCTGGGGATGCAGAGGCCACTGCTACTGGTGATGTTTTAGCAGCATTTCTTGGATCTTCACGTATTACTAGTATGGGAACATTTCTGGTCACACTTATGGTGACCGAGGATTTCGTTCCCATAATGATAGAGAAGGTCCCAGGTACTTTAAAATGTTTTAATTTTTTTTTTTTGATACACACGATAGATAATTTATATTGAAATAAAAGAGAACTACAAACCTCTGCAACGTAGGAATAACCATCCACAGACACCACCAAGCAAGATGACAACCCAACCGAGACTCAAAACCAAGGTTTCCATAGACCTGAACATGCATCAATGACCACCCATGAAAACTTAAGGGTAGAGACGAGGGGTCACAGACCAACCCACAACCATCATTAAACAAAGCTGCCAAAAAAGTGCAGAAGACAACAAAAAATGGCTAGTAAAGACTTCAGACACAGAGCCAACCCTTACATGAAACCATTGAATTCCACAAAACAGACAAAGCCCTCCAACCAGTCAATTCCCTCCAACGGAACCAACTTTAATTTTCGTTTCAAGAACTCCACGGCCACGTCTGCAAGCTTTCTGTGGCGAGACAAAGCTAGCCCTTTGAGATCAAGGAGGAAGGGATACACCTTGACAACATCCTACATGTCCCATAAGAGAGACAAGTCAGTCGGACGCGGAATGCCTTTTCCTAAGAAGGCCGCCTTCAACGTATCTTCAAGACCACCAAGTAAATCAATGCAAAACAAGCGCTCCATCATCTCCCTTGCCATCTTCTTCAGGGTTTCCAAGTCCAATAACACTGCGAGAAAACGAGAGGAGACATGGGCATTGTCTCTAGCGTACTCCCTTCTAAGCAAGTGTTCATTTCCCAGAATCATCTTAACCACAACCAATGACACAGGATCGTCCTCGAGCAAAATACGTTTTAGTCTTTGATCTGTGACTTCTCTGAAGGCAATTTGTCTCTCTGTAGCGACTAGAGAGACCGGCGTATCAACACCGAAGCATTCCAAACCATCCAGCGAAATATGTATGGTGAATTTTTATTTTTTTGACCCCTCCATGATAACTTCTACACCCTACACAGGAACAAAACAAAACCAAAATGCAAATACCAAACACCAAAATGAATTTAATGGATCCAAAAATAGACCCGTGAGAACCCGCTTAGCCATTGCACAAGTGCCGAAATAATGAAAGGACAATCTTCGCATCCTTGCTATGAAGAATGGCTATGGACGTAATCCATACTCCTTAAAACCATAATCACTTCAAGTGAAGTGAACCGCCACCCGGCCAAGCAACAGTCTTGTCAATGGTTGCCGTACACGATATGTCACAGAATGGATGTCTTGAAAGCAAAGCCAATCCTCCTTCATGATGAACATTAAGGCTCTGCTAAAATCAAACCAATCTCATTAAGAAAGCCAACATTTCCCCTCAATGAAATAAGGGGGGCCAAGAGATGACGTGGTAGTGTCACCTCAGCATACTCTCACACCGTCCCGAGGCCAACTCACACACCCCCAAGATTGGGTGTCGAAAAGAGAGGCAGGGGAGGGGCCCACCCATCTGCCCACTGGAAGAAGCTAAAGATGACATTCTTTTAAACCTGGACCAGTAACCCCCAAATTAGATAGGAGGTCAGCCTCCATGTTGCCTTCCCTTCGGGTATGATTTAGCATTACTTGTTCAAAGCTGTCCATCAGCTCAATTGCCACCTCCAAATACACACCTAATTTCTAGTTGTGAATTTGTCTTGTCCTCAAAGCATTAATAACTAATGTTGAATCACCTTCAATAATCAAACTTTTGATTCCTAATTCTTTACTGAATTTGAGTCCAAGCACTAAAGCCTGAAATTCAGCCGCATTATTCGTACCATCCATAAGAGGCTGAGCAAGTTTACCAAGAACCACACCAGTGTTGGTTCTGATAATGCACCCCGCACCTGACGGACCTGGGTTTCCTTTTGAGGCACCATCAAAATTTAATTTGGCCCAACCTGGTTTGGGAGGGAGCCACTGCGTCATTTTGCGTTGTTCCATAGAAGCTACACTTCCTGAACAAGCCATAGGAGGGGATTTGATACCAAACCATTGTTTCAGAATCCATGCATCCCATTTAGTAAAATTGGATTTCCTCTGTTTCACCAACAGCTGAGAGTTAAAAAGTTCTACGATGCAAGCCTCTACCTTTCACTATCACCTTGGGATCGATAATTCTTTATCCTAAAATAAGCACCTATTTCGCTCCTTCCAGACTTCCCAGATGAGAATCGAGGGACTCATTATCCATAGGTCGCCAAAGATGGCGTTGTGCTTGTTGCTTGGCCACGAGTTTAGGCATTCAAGCAGAGTGTTTGGAAAAACAGTTGACCACTTCAGTTTTGTGCACAGCCAAGACCACATTTGATAAGTAAAATTGCAATTCAAAAGTAAGTGATTCACACTCTCCTCAACTTTCTTACACAAGGGGCATCTGGTTGGACCAAGATAACCCAACTTAGAAAACCTATCGCCTGTCAGAATTCGGCCTTGGGCAGCAGCCCAAGTGAAGAGCCCTACTTTCGGGAGGCATACCTTATTCCAACATAGATTTAGAGGAAGAACTGCAGAGGATTCAGGAGAAGTTAACATATTATAGCCAACTTTGGATGAATAAACACCATTTGAGGTAGCATCCCACCAAATACTATCTTCCCCTTTTCTGACCTAGATCCTATGTGCTTCCATTACGCGCTCAAATAAATCCATTTCATGACTTTCCACATTCAAGTTACGCACCGATTTCCACTTCATAAAACTACCCCCTGAAGCTTCTTCAAGAACAAAGTAATCCCTGACTTTTAAACCCCAAGATTTTTTAGTCTTCTCCATTATGTTTGAGAGTTCAGGCATGTCTACTAAGACTAGGTAACCTTCCCATGAATCATCCCAGAATAAGGCTTCCTACCCCTCCTTAACCTCCCATGTAATAAAATCTGTAATCAGTTCTCTGCAACTTTTAATGAAATTCCAAATTCGAGACCCAGATGGGAGAGTATTTGCATAAAAAAAGTAATACGGATCAGGTTCCAGATATTTTGCTCTGATGATCTTAACCCATTTGAGATCTGGCCGGGAATGGATTGTCCAAGCCAATTTTGCCCCCAATGCCTTATTTTGCTTTAAAATGTTTCTTAGCCCAGATCCGTCATTCTCCCTCTTCTCACAAACCTTTTGCTAGTTAATAAGGGGATTTTTTTTTTGTTCAGAGCCGCCTTTCCAAAAGAAGTCCCTCATTACTTTATTTAGATCTTTGGTTGCACCGCTATTTAACTGGAGACAGGACATCAGATATATTGGCAGGGTTGAAATAACTAATTTCAACAGAGTTAATCTCCTAGCCCAAGAGAGCCATCTATTCTTCCATGAAGAAATTCGGTCTTTACATTTGCTCACTATTGAGCTCCATGCATTGTTGCTTTTGGTGCCTTTATCCAATGGTAGGCCTAAATATTTGTAGGGAAATTGCCCCATTTTGAATCCTAGAATTCTCAATATTTGAACCTCATTGGGGCAGGTTGTATTAAAGAAAAAGACCTCTGATTTGGCCTTGCTAACTTCTTGACCGGAAGCCCTAGAAAAATCTTCGAGCAATGTTTTTAACTGTTGAGCCTCCTTTGCCGATGCTTCACCAAACAACATTGTATCATCTACAAATTGTTGATGTGTGATATTGGGGAGGCTGCTGGTGACTTGCAAACTTTGAATCTCCCTTGACCGTCTTGCATTTTCAATCGATCTCCCTAATGCTTCTACCATTATTATGAATAAGAACGGAGATAGAGGTTCACCCTGCCTCAGCCCTCTTGAAGCAGTGAAAAAGCCTTCCAGAGAACCATTTACAAGCACCGAGAAACGCGGGCAGGCTACCCAACCAAAGATCCAATTCAACCACTCCTTCTGAAAACCAAAAGCCTCCATTACTTTAAAAAGAAATCTCCAATTCACTCTGTCATACGCTTTTTTGATGTCCAGCTTCAACAGCATGCCTGCTTTTTTTAATTTTTGAATTGAATGAATGACTTCTTGAGCTATGATCACCCCATCTAGGATAGAACGCCCAGGAACAAAGCCTGTTTGTTCTTTAGAGATAATAGTGGGAAGAACTCTCTTTAATCTGTTAGCTACAACTTTAGCCAAAATTTTGTAAACTGTGTTACAAAGCGAAATTTGACAGAAGTCTTCCCATCTATCAGGTTTATCTTTTTTTGGAATTAGAGCGAATAAGGTATTATTTTCTTCCTTTAGAACCCTTCTATTTAGTCTAGAATCTTCAATAGCTTCCCAAATATCCTTTCCCAAAAAGTGCCAACATTTCTAAAAGAAACCGGCTGGGAACCGATCTGGTCCAGGGGCCTTCTGTAGCTGCATCCCAAAGATTGCCTCTTTTACTTCCTCTTTAGAGAACTTTGCATTCAATGCTTGCATTTGATTTGGGGAAACCAATTTCAGAATAGATTGCAGGGAAGCATTATGAGCTTGCCAATTTGAACCTTCCCAATCATTAAGCAAATTCTGAAAAAAAGAGACCGCAGAAACCTTGATTTCCTCTGCATCTTCCAACATTCTTCCATCCCCGTCATAAAGACAAGTGATTCTGTTGAATTCTCTTCTTGCCTTTGTGGAGTTGTGGAAGAATTTTGAGTTTCTGACCCAGATTCTAACCAAACTTCTTTGGATTTTTGACGCCAAAAGATTTCTTCTTTGGAAAGGATGTCATTCAACTTTTTGGATAATGCCTTTTCTTTCATGTAGCACATTTCATTCATACCATTCTTCATAATTTCATCAGCTAAGGAATCTAATTCTGCCTCTGTTTGCTCTTTCTCTTTGAAGATATTTTTAAAACTCTCTTTGTTCCATTGTTTAAGACGCTGCTTTAGGTATTTTAACTTTGTTATTACATTAAATAAACTTGAACCTCCCGGAGAGCATTCCTTCCACCATTGTTCAAGTAACTCTAACACATTGGGGTCTTTAAACCACATCATTTCAAATTTAAAAGGGCATCTGATCGGACCTTTCTCACCAGTAATATGCAATTGCACTGGAAGATGATCGGAACCAGTACCAGAGTTTATCTTGCTCTCTAGAGAAAAAGGAAAGGAGCCCAAATTTCCTTTGAAGAAAAATCGATCTAATTTTTCCGTGATACTTCCAAACCCTTTCCTTCGGTTTGTCCAAGTGAAAAGACCATTGCCTGTGGGAATTTCCAGAAGAGAGTTTCTCTCCACGAAGTCACATAAATCTTTTTGAGACTACAGGGCTTTCCCAATTCCCCCTAACTTATCCTCCTTCTTAAGAATGGCATTAAAGTCCTCCCCTAAAAAACTACAATCTTGGTGCAGATCTTGCAAAACAACATCCAACTCTTGCCAAACTAATTTTTTCTGAGTACCCAGCAAAGGGCCATACACATTTATTAAATTGAAATGAAGGTTTGAGGTTAAACTTCTTACCTTACACACCATCTAGTGTCTACTAATCTTCAAAGCCTCCAGAAAGATTGACTGAGGTTTCCAAATAATCAATAAACCTCCCAAAGCTCCTTCAGCTTCCGAACCAAGCCATTTCCAAGACCTTAACTTCTTGCCAAATTTTTCCAAATCCGACTTATCTAGTTTTGTTTCTTGAAGAAGACAGATTTTGACTTGACACACTTCAATGTGGCACCTAATTAGGTTCCACTTGTTAGGGGCATTTAAGCCCCTAACATTCCAGGTTAAGATTTTCATTGCTGTTCAGGAAGGGCACCACCCTTCCCTACTTTTATCATAGTGTCAATTTTTTTTTGGCCGTTGGCTTCCCCGTCCATCTTTCTTTTCTCTTGATTAGGGATCCTACCCCTCTTTTTTTGATCCCCACAATTTGGAGTTAATTTGAGGATGTCCCTTCTGTGAATACCTAAACAAGATTTCGCTGCCTGCAGATCCTCTACTAGCTTCCGCTTCCTACCTAATTGTGGGCTTAGCAATTCTAATGTGGCTTGTTCATCTAACTCCCAATAATCCTCCATTCCTACCAGACTAAGACCAACCTCCATCGATCCTGTCCTTGATTTAGCCGCCTCTGCTAGTTCCACAAGTTCCTTCCCTACTTCAATCAGAGAGTCCAGCTCCACATTCATGCCACTATCCCCCATGAGAGCTAAGGTCTCTGAGATTTTGTCATCCAACTCTTCAAACTAGACTCGCTTCTTTGCCTATTCTTCTTGAATAATCTTCCTACCTACATCTTCATCCATGGGGATAGGAGTTGGAGTCCCAGTCAACGAATCTCCACCCATGGGGGCCATATTGTCACTATTTGCTTTTGGAGAAACCCTAGAGTCCTCTATCAGTGACTTCTCACGCCTGTGCTTTGGTGATTTTGGAGTTTTAGAGAGGATTCATGACGCTGCTCAAAGGTTTGCCGAAGGAGTCTCCACCATGCTGGATTTTCCTGCCACTTCATTATGGGTTCTGCAACCTAGCGTGCGTACCATGTTGTTACGCATTAAAGAGTCCCTTACTAATTTTTGAACCTGAACCCCATAATCTGTTATAAGCTCAATCTCACTCCAGACCAATCTATCCACAATGTTTTCCACACAAATGCGCACATAGGTTTGATTTCTCTTCACCGGTTTCCTTTCTTCTGCACAAACAAATGTGCCCAACTGGTTTGCAATTTCCTCAAGAATGGAGGGCGCCCAGTACTCCTGTGGGAGATTTGGTAAGCTGTACCAATCTTGAATAAATTCCATTTCATGGGCTGAAGGATCAAAACCGATAGACCACTTTCTTAAATAAAAGCCGCAGCCATCGAGGACCCAAACCCCATTTACTATTTTATCTCTGATAATACGGGATGGGCAAACGACTAAGAAAAAATTGTTTTGAAGCATTTTAAACTGCAACTCCTCACCCCAACGCTCTTTCCACCAGCTCACCAAATAGTCCCAATTTAGATTCTTCCCAAACCACTTTCCAAACAAACCTAATTGTTCTAACCTCAGGACTTCCGCTTGCAAAATCGAAGAGCTGATAACAACTTTGGTTCTTCCACTTTTAGCTTCTTTGGACATGAAAGAGACATGATTGTTCTGTTCTTCCTTTGAACTTTCTTCCCTGACTTCCTCCCATACCTTTGTCAAAATTTTTTTTTGCCATTCCATTCCTCCCTTCCCATTTCTGGAATTAGGGTTTTTTTGTGAAGTTGGTCTGCTCGGCCATGATGGGATATTTTGCCCGAGTTTTTCTTCATTCTGATAACGAGGTCTGTGAAAAGCTTCGTTCCTATATTGACTATACTTATTCCTACCATGAGAAGGGCCCGCAGCCTTGTTCTGAAGATGCCTGTGACCCTTACCTGCAGAAAAGCGACCGTGCATGACATGATTCTGTGGTCGGGCCTAGCGGTCCTTCCTCCAAACATGTTCAAGATCCCTAGACCTGTTCGCAATGGGACCCCCACGACCGCTGCTACCACTCCGAAACTTTTTCGGCCGTTGCTTACCGCCATGACCGTTGCAGAGCTCCATTTTTTCCACTGAAACAATCAATATCTTTTTCCTTCTTCTTTGTTATTGTTTTAAAATGTTTTAATTATTATTCTATATAATCCAATTTAAATTTACTTATTGATCACTCTTTTTAGACTATTGATCCCATGATCATTTTGTAGGAAATGATATTTTTTATAAACATCTAAGTGATATTACATTGGAGCTCTTCGGGCCCACCATATGTACACGGTGGAATGCCCAAAATGAAGATTTAAAAGATGAGGTCATTAACCATTTAGTTGTGCTGTTCGGTGATAAAACATTCAACCGAACCAAGGTCCTTAAGAAAGTTGGTACCTATCTAAAGTATGCGAGGGACCAATATAGGTCACATTTAGAGAAGAACAAAAAGTACGAGTGTCCCCCCATGACCTCGGATAGGGAGTGGAAGGACCGTGTCCGGCGGAAAGGAGAAGGCCGAAAAGAAAAAGGAAAGATAGCACCAGTGCCAAGGTATGTGATATAGAAGCATAAATCTGCAAAAAATCCTGATTAATTGATTTAAAAAAAACTACAGTGGACGATTTTTTCCGATTTTTTGAAAAAATCATTGAATTTTTGGTCAATGATTTTTTCCCATTTCAAACTTCAAAATCGCCAAAAAAACGTGTTTAAAATTTGCAAAAAAATGTGAATAAAATTGAGCTGATTTTGTGCAAAAAAAACCATGAGACCATGGCTTGTTGCTTACTATTATGCTTTGATAGATTTTTTCCAAGCATCCATAGCTTGTTTGAAAGCACCTATTTTAGGCTTTTAGCCATAGCAGCAAGGAAATGAACTGCTTTGATAAAATGCTTTGGTAGACATGTATGAAAAATGCAAGCAGTACAGACAAGGCAAAGGAACGGTTTGAAAAAATGTCTCAAAGAAATAGAATTCATGGTGATGGAATTCGACAAGCAACAATGGATTGTCATGGCATTCCATCACCGTGAGACCGCATTTATTTTAGGCATTTTTTCAAACAATTTGTTGTTTATGCGTCAAGTAACTAGGTTTGTCTCTTAATCTACCTATGGAATTGCCAATTCCAATCAAGGGTAGCTTGGAGAACCTGGACCAACTGACGAGGATTTTAAAATAACCTCCTACACTTCGGGTTCTACAAGACCTAGGAGGGTGATCCCTATAATGTGTTTATGATCTCTGCACCAAACTCATAAACAATCATTAACAAAATTATAGATAATCTCACAAATGACTCAATAGAATAGGATATCACTAAAATAATTTGGCCTTTCACTAGTAATGTCAGCTACTTGGAGCATGAGATAATTACAACATCATTCTGTATCTTATGATAGTCATTTAATTTGCAAATTTGGTGGCAAGCCCTAAGCAAAAACATATAGACACAAAGATTTACAAACTTGTACGATTTAGATCAGTGCCATATACCATTGGGGAGTCAAACTCATAAACAGTCACAATTCGACAAAAAATTTAAATACTTAGCATATAGGATCCCTAACAATGTTGCATTACAACATTATCAATTTCTGCCCCAACCCAATACTTCTTATTTAATCCTTTTACAAACATACCCATCCATGATTTCATCCAAGCATTTTAATTAATTTTTTGAATTAAAGCCAAGATAGAAAACACACACATCGAGATGATGAGATGAACATCATAATCCTTGATTATTTTATTCAAAACATGATATACTTGTACAGAGGAGAGACTCGAGCTCAAGATATATCATCTTAGCTTGAAATGCTGGTACTGTTATAAAACATGCGGTCTTCATAAGTTTAAAACCCTTTACAAAACAACCCAAACCTAAATTTCCATAGTATTCACAAAAGTTCTTACAATTTCTTGCTCTGCAACTTTACCTAGACTTGACTACAAAAAATATCTAACTTGCTAGCCCTAATTTCTGGCCTTGAAATCCTTCTTATAGAAAATGAAGGAGCAACAAGCATCGGGCCAGAAATTACACATCATTGATCAATTGGACCGGTACATCCCATTTCAAAACTGAAAACACAACCACCGAACCCCAGAGCATCTTTCTATTGATTCCACTCATTGCAAAATAACCACAACATCTGTTACTCCTTGAAAAATGTACCCAAAACTACCATGGAGCAAAACCAAAATTTAGTTATACATAACTGTTGAGCTATCAGTTGTTGGTACTTTACACTGCTTCACTCCTCCTCAATTAAGTACTTGTCAACCCAACTTTGATATTCCTCATCTGTTAGCCAATTAAAATCCATCACCTCCTTCATCTTGGTACTGTAAGGTGTGAACTTCACTGCAACCTGGTTGGCCTCCCTTTCAAATGATTCTAGAAACATGCTAGTATTAATTATTTTATCCATGCTATTTACTAGCAAGTCATGATTTGAATCATCACAAATTAATTTAATTTGTTCATTAATAACCTCCTCTGCCTTTTCCTGCCATTGCTGCAATGTCTGAACATTTCCACTTGTATCCATTATATCTGGCTGGAAAGTGTCATCCCAATCATCAAAATTCTTTATTAATTCCCTAATTTTCTTACTCAGATCATTAGGCAAGGCCTGGAATCCCTTCAATGATTTCAGAAAAATTTGAGTTGGCTTTAATGATTGGGGCCTATTATTCACATCAAACCTAGAAGCCTTAAACATAATATCTAAATCAGTGGCCCTAGGGATCCATTTTTCAATCAGGGGCAGAATCACCTCCTTGTCTTTGTTAATATTTTGAATTCCCTCCAAGAATAAAGAATACAAAGAATGTACAACTGGCAGCTTAGAATCAATCTTTTCATTTAAATGCCTTATAACGGTGTCTACCACCTCATTGTGCTTGGCCATAGCATTATCCTCACTCGCCCTTAGGGCAGCCTGTAATTCTAACTTTGTTTATCATCTGCTCTTTGGTAGGATCTATAGAAAACTCAACCTCTTCTTCAACTGGCCCTGGTGTAGGGCTATCAACAGCTATGTCAATTAGGGATCCAAAATAGAAATGATTGGAACAACAGGGGGTAATGACCCTGAAGCAGTAGGTATTGCTCTAGCAACAGTAGCATCGGAAGATTCTCCCACCTGCCCATATCTCAGCCTATCTACTTCAGATTGCAACTCAACATTTCTTTGTTGTATCCTACTATACTCCCCAATCATTGTGTTATATTTCTCCATCAAGCTTTTCTTCTCAGCCTCATCTCTTTCAGCTATTTTCTGGGCCAATTTGGCCACATTCAGTGTTAAGCTTGTGGCCTCTATTGTTGAGCTACATTTGGTTTTCTTCCTTGAGGTGCTAAAGCCCATATCGCCAAAGTTTCATACTCCTCACTAAAGGTAGAGTCTAGTGCTGCATTGACTTCCTCCTCACTGCCTTGCATAGGATGCTTTGATTGCATGATAGCATTAAAAGCTACAGCATCAGCAATGTCCCATTTAGGGAGAAGTAGGACACCAGTTTGAGACACAATTTTCCTTCCTTCATCAGGGGTGAGGTTCTTGAACTGCTCTATTAGCTCAGTTTTTACCTCATCATCATTTTCCTGATCAGACCTGTCAGGCCTTGTTTCTCTTCTTTCCTTGCATTTGTCTTGATATTCTTGAAGTTTCAATCTCTAGACCAACTGCAAGAACATAGGAGTCTTCACAAAGGAATCATCATCCAGGAATGCCTTGTAGGCCACCATCCTTGCATCCTGAACATTCTGTCCTTTTATAGCTATATCAGTCAACACCAATTGTGCTGACTTAGGAGGTGAAGGGGTGCCAACTTGCATGTCTTGATCAGTGACAATTATTTCATCCACCGAAGTGTCTTGTGGTTCCTCAATTCTTTGCCTCTTAGGGCTTGGCTCTGGTGGCAGCTCCATAGGGTCATTTTGAGGTGGTGAATCAAGATCCACAATCTTTATTCCTCTAGGCTTTCTAATCCCTTGGCTAGATTGTGATGAGGCTTTCATTATTTGTTTACCTTTTCTGTCTCCAACCTCTTCATCACTGCTATTATCTTTTTTTCTTCTGTATAAGGGCCTATTAATTGGTGGCTGACAAATTGGCCTTTCTTCTACAGACCTTACCTCCAATACCTAGATTTTCAAATCTACCTCCAAGTTTATCTTCTTGGTTCTTAGGGTGCTCATGATTTCTCTAAAATTACTCATCAGGAAATCAATTCTTTTGTGAAATAGAGTGAACTCCATTAATGGATCATACTTCAAATCCAACTTATGCACTAGGGCCAACAATTTCTCATAGGCAATCCATTTTTATTTATTCAATTCTTGCCTACCCAAATCAAATTCATTCCTAATCAAATTTTTAGGAAAGTTGAAAACATGGGCAAATTTGCCACCCTTGATTCTTTGTCTAAACAGAGCAAAGAATCCCTCAGGATCATGCTGCCTTACGGATCCATTCTTCAAATATTAATCAATAAAAAATTGATCAAAATGAACCCATCCACCCTTGGAAAACACAAAATCTGAGACAATAGTATAATCAAGGAACAAAGTCCCTTTTCCTCTTCCTGTCAAGTTATCTTCATGGATGCATCCCAGCTGCCACAAAACCTCTGCAAATCCCATTCTTGATGGTACATTGTATGGAAGAATATGGGGGGTTCTTTGGAAACCATAAACCCTTAAGATAGTGCTTACAAGGTATGGAATGATGTCACCCCAATTATGACATACTTTTAACTCAGGCCTTCTTGCTTTGGGCCAGAGGAAATCATGCAAATATTCAAGAATGCTTGGCATATTTACCATTAGTCTAGCCCTGAGCCTAGAAGCAAAGCAGTTGTCAAATTACACATAGCTAGCATCCCTCTTGTTGTAAGACATATCTGCACTCCAGGCCTGTACTGGTATCCTTTCTCCATTTAATTCTTGCCTCAATTCCATCTTCTCTGAGAAGAAGACGACATTCTCATACAAGAACATATGCATTAACAAAGAGTACCAAAAGAAAGGAACACTAGTGTCCCCCACAAATAAGTTCAACAAACCCTCATGCATTCTTTCGGCAAGGAAAGAAGCATAATCATATACTACAGAGAAATTGGTATGCTAAATCTGAGCCCCCATAAACATATAGGCAATGGGCATCACAGTATTAGGACTGAAACCTAAAATTTGGCAAAGTGAGTAGAAGGTTGCCAAGAAACGATCAACAAAACAATTTAACTCGAAAGGTTCCTGATCAGTCGGGCTGATATGAATCGTGGAACTGCCCGCCCTGGCTAGATGAGGAGGAAGCAATTTTGATCTAAAAAAAGGTTGAATCTTGGCATACTCTTGTTTCATCTCCTCAAAGTCAATCTGGACCAAGAATGAGCCATTTTCACTTAAATAAAAAACCCTCCGAATTACATCTGCATTTACATTCAGTAAAACCTCACCATCATTATCCCTTATAACCCTTGTGATAGGATCATA
Organism: Sequoia sempervirens; assembly: GCA_007258455.2. NCBI lineage: Eukaryota > Viridiplantae > Streptophyta > Pinopsida > Cupressales > Cupressaceae > Sequoia > Sequoia sempervirens. Next base: position 36,716,820 of record VDFB02000008.1, on the reverse strand, counting down.
TCTTGCAGCCGCTGCTAGGAGGAGGTCAACATCAAGGAACACATTTGGTACTACAAGCTTTCCCATATCATACCTCCAACCATTTGAAAAAGGACAAGGTGCATTTCGTTGGCCATACCATCTTCTAAATAGTTCTAAACCCGTCATTGGTACCCTAGCATCTGTAATGTTGTAGGTTCTATATCTCAACCCTTCACCTAAGGCTATCCCTCTCATCAAAACCAAACCCCTCTTCTTGTCATTTGTTGACAAGGGAAATTGGTCAAGGAAATCATCATACAGATTCCTCTGCATGTAGTCAATATGGCCAGAATGCTGTTTTGTTGGCACCATTTTAAACAACTAGGGCTTCTCGAAAAATCAAATTGTGAACAGACTAGTGCTACTCAAAATGAAAACACAGTAGAATTTTCAATTTCTCACAATTCAAAAGAAATAGTAACCCTAAAATCTTAATTCAGAAAAACTCTGATCAACACAGTAAATCTTTTCGCAAGAAACACATTCGGACAGAACAGTGATGAAGAAAATAAATCATAGAAATTCGCGTTCTGTAGAAAATCAAACTCTTGCAAAAATTGCTTTTGAAAGCTCTATCTCTGGCTCTGGACTGCTTCAAAGATGCTTGAATGCCTTAGTGGTGAAAGTAGTCTGCAATTAAACACTTGAACTTTATGAACATTGTCGATAGACGTCTCATCTGCCATTAAAGCCTACTTGCATACAGCGCCAATGCCTTCAATTGTATTTGATGCAGATTTAAATCTCCGTCGTCGATCTCTTGTTTTAGTCAGATCATAGAATGGTCCTCCTTAAAAATGCTAACAACGCCTTCCACATCATCCCCAGGGCCCACCATTATATTCAGCGCCAGGAAGATACACGTGGTGCTCGCCCGTGATATCACGATTGCTCAAGTTGGGATTGCACGATAGCGAGCAACTGTTGATCTCTTCATCGGTGACCACGATCAAGTAAAACAAGGGACAGTCTTAAGGCCTATTTGTTGAGCAGCTTTTTCATCAAGGTTAAAACATCACCATTGATTATAAACATGTGCACCACTCAGGCGATTTAGTAACCCACTTGATAACACACTAAAGTCCGATGCATTTATTAAATCATTTTATTTTATTTTTAGACATCAGCAACCTGGGACACATGGCAATCACCCGCGATATCGTGATGGCTCAAGTTGGGATCGCGATATGGCGGGGAGCAGATAGGATGTATCTGCGAAGAGATCAATAGCCATAAAATAACCCCTGCAAAACATTAAACATTACTTAGGAGGAAAAACCCGAGGAAGGGGATGTGGCTTAGGGAAACGATGGTCAATGACATAAGGTTGTTTTAAAAACATAAGGCACAAACCCGACTCAGACTTTGGTAAATAAAAGGAGGCCAACAATTAAATATTTATCATTTTATTAAAAGGGGCCATGCCTTAGATGAGTTAATGAGACATAGGTTGTTTTCTTTTTTAAAATCCTTCTCCAAAAAGTAACAATAGAACAAACCCATACTAAAGACAGAAAACCAAGGGTTTATGAAAGCAAAGTAATAACTCCAGCCCTAGGCACCACTCAGATAAACAAGACCAGCCAATAATAAAAGAAATCCCGGATGTAAATTTGAGGTCTAACACAATTCACTGCCTTGTCTGCAAGTATTAAGCTACTATTATGCTTTGGTAGATTTTTCTCAAGCATCCATAGCTTGTCTAAAAGCAATTTGTTTGAGGTTTTACTTTTAGCCAGCATGAAGGCGCTAGAACCGTGGGTGATAAAATGCTTGGTAGACATAAAAGAAAAATGTGGTAGAATAGAAAGGGAGTGAACTATTTGAAAATGTTTTAAAATGTGGTCTCATGGCGATGAATGATAACGGAATTATGACAAGAAATTTCTAAGTGGATTGTCATGGCATTCCATCAACATGAGACCACATTTCTTTGATAGAGTGCAAATACCACGTCTTGTCTATGCTATTGCTTACTATTATGCTTTGATAGATTTTTTCCCAAGCATCCATAGCTTCGTTTGTTACCTATTTTAGACTTTAGCCATACAAAGAAGGCAATGAACTGCTTGATAAATGTTTGGTAGACATGTATAAAAAATGCGTGGAGTATGACAAGGCAGTTGAAATGCTTGAAAATGTCTCAAAGAAATGTAGTCTCATGGTGATGGAATGCCATGACTAATTCCATGACAAGAAAATTGCTATGGATTGTCCCTGCATTCCATCACCGTGAGATCAAGATTTCTTTAGGTACTCTTTCAAACAATTCCACCGCCTTGTCTATGTTATTGCTTACTATTATGCTTTTAGTAGATTTTTCCAAGCATCCATAGCTTGTCTCGAAGCACCTATTTGAGGTTTTTACTTTTAGCCACAGCGTATGAAATGTGGTAGCATAGAAAAGGTAGTGAACTATTTAAAAAAATGCTTCAAAAAAATGTGGTCTCATGGTGATGGAATGCCATAACGAATGCCATGACAAGCAAATTGCTATGGATTGTCATGGCATTCCATCACCATGAGACCACATTTCTTTGAGGTACTTGAAATAGTTCAACGCCTTTGTCTATGCCATTTCTTAATATTATGTTTGATAGGATTTTTTCCAAGCATCCATAGCTTGTTTGAAAGCACCTATTTTAGGTTTTAGCCATAGCAGCGGGCAAAGAATTTTTGATAAAATGCTTTTGCAGACGCTGTATTTAAAATGGTGCATAGACAATCACACCATCCGATATTTATGTAGTTGTAGTATGTTTTAAAGTAATGTAATCAAAAGATATGAATATAACCAACAAATATCTATTTCTATAATCATGGATTGAACTCGATTTTATATGCTCAATGTCTGTGACGCCATGGAAATGCCATTAATTTTTTTTTTTTAAAAGTAGTATTCTATGTGTGATACTATCAACAATGGGAATATATACTGATTACTCTTTTCTTTTTATAAGGCCATAATGGTACCTAAATCTTTCATAGGCTGCCCGACACATCGAAGGCAACAAAGGCAAGACTAGAAAAGCACGGGCAACACAAACTTGGCTCGGGTGGTTATATGAAATTATCCGCACGAATTGTAAGTATCAATAAATGAAATATTGCATCCAAATTATAATAAATTGAGAACAATTTTGGTTTTATCACACCATAGAAGCAAAATTCATGATCTTTGCAAAAATGTAGGGCTCTGAATTCAACAGAGTTCCCACAGAAGAGGACCTAAGATTGCCTTCTAGCAAGGCTATGGAGCCGTGAATGAACACCTAAGAGTCTTGACTGGGAAAACACAATCTTCTATTGCATCTGACATGGTAAATAAACTCAATAAAGTTAATTAAAAATTGAATACTTGTGCAATCTATTCAATATTAATTTCCACCTATAGTAATACATGCCTATTTGTTTTAAACATTCAAGCAATGATAATATATACTGCACATGACATTGGAATACAACCTAGTGAGGGTGGAGCAGAACATGCAGATGAAGGTCATGGTGTGCATCTCGGTACTTTAGAGAATGTAGAGCATGATCAACATGTTGAGCATGATCAGGCTAGAGAAGATCAGGAATATGATGTGGCCCCATCAGGTAAAGAGGACCATTCTAAAGTTCTTTTAAACATATTTAATTGCAATTGGTGTATTAATTAATGTAACCTTTCATGTTTCAACTTTAGAGCATGTAGAGCGTGATCAATGTGTTGAGCATGATCAGGCTAGAGAAGATCAAGAACATGATGTGGCCCCATCAGGTAAAGAGGACCACCCTCATGTTCTTTTAAACATATTTAGTTTCAATTGGTGTATTAATTAATGTAACCTTTCATGTTTCAACTGCAATAAGATTTAGAGCATGTTCAACATGTTGAGCATGAGTCTATAACAAAAGTTTAGGAACATGATGTGGACCCATCAAGTAAAGAGAACCACTCTAATGTTCTTTTAATTAATCAAATACTTGTAATAATAATAATAAAACATAGCAGTTTAACATTTCTTTCTTATTGCAACAGATCCCCCTTTGAAGTAGGCATCCATGTCATGAGCGAGATGACTATGCATTACATTAAGATCACAAGCAGAGGGAAAAGAACTAAAGGGGCGATAGATATTGATTTAGAAAATGATACTCCACTTCAACTTTATGTAGCTTTCAAAGAAACAAAAAAGTGATTGTAATCATATCATGACAACCATATTTTTGATAATATGTAAAAACTGAAAGAATGATTATTATATGTTAATGAATGAATGTGAATATGTTAATGAATGAATGTTATATGTTATTAATGGATGAATGAATGAATGTTATATGTTATTAATGGATGGATGAATGAATGTTATATGTTATTTATGGATGAATCAATGATTAATGTTATATGATTGGGTATGGGGAATTGAGAGTGATGTGAGGGGGGGGAGTGGGCCAAATGAGCTTCCACCGTCACGTGGTTGGCCTTATTAAGTAGAGAACATTAAACTATACTCAAAACGAGAGAAGCTCAATAAGGTAATGCACTTTTCAATATAAGAAATGCATCATTTGAAGCATCAAACCAATATGCAGTCTGTATGTATGATCAGTCGTCAGTCTCCACAATGGTACATTTCCATGAATATATAATTTTTTTTTAAAATTTTGCTTTTTCGTCGCAATTTCGACAATAACCACCGACAAATCAATAGAAAGGCTCGACGAAGTTGCTATAGCTGCGACGACAATTTTTTCGTAACTCCCTGCCCATTTCATCACCCTTCCGATGATATTTTGGCATTACTACCACACTACTCCCTACCAATTTTGTCGCACTTTCAACAAAATTTTAGTGTTCTTCTGATGCTACTCATTGCTAATTTCGTCGCAAAGTCGATGAACTTTTCGCGTTGTTTTGATGCTGCTTCTTGCTAATTTTGTCACACTTTCGATGAACTTTTGGTGCTAAGCCGACGCTACTCCTTGCTAATTTTGTCGCAAAGTGCATGAACTTTTGGTGTTGTTTTGATGCTACTACTTTCCAATTTTGTCACACATTCGATGAACTTTCGGTGTTCTTTCAACGATACTACGTTACTATTTCGTCGCTATTTCGATGAATGTTCCATGTTGTTTCCATGCTACTGCTTGCCCATTTCGTCAAACTGACGACAAACTTCTGGTGTAATTCATCGGTGGATAAACAAAGGTTTCGTTGATATTCCAACAAAATCTTGAGGTATTTCATGATGTTGCTGCCAACTGATGATTCTTCGTCATTATTTTGACATTTAATTTGTCATCGGCCTTGCGACAAAAAAATAGCAACGAAAAGATTTTCGCCATTGTGTCGCTCTTCCGACAGAGATTTGTCAAACGACCGACGAACGCCCATCAGAAAATGGTGTCAAATCTAGTAGTGTGCCATGGGAAATGCTGGATGTTGCGACATAGTCCCATCTGAGTCTTATGACTCTTCTTGTCTCATGGTCAATCTAGTGCCATTTCCACAAAGTGAGAACAATGTCCCAGAATGCGAGGATGCTCTGCCAAAAGCGAAAGAAATTCAAGAGGTAAGTAGTGAAGAAACCTTGTCTCATCTTTTTGCTTCAGTAGACAATGGTCCACTAGATGAAGAAGAACCATATGTAGATGGGGTTCACATGTTGCACTAGAGAGTGACTCCCTACTACCTTAGGAATAGGTAGGCGGGTGGACCTTTTACGACTTCAACTCCACCGAATAATTTTAGTACCCCACCTAACCCCAATGCCAATAATAATCTTGGTCTTCCTCATGTGCCCACTGAATACTTCAACAAGGATAGGCCATTAAATCAACCCCAAAACTAGCCACAAAACTAGCCTCGACATTAGCCCCAAAATCTGTCAAGTAAGACATAAGTTCAGCCCACTAGCTCTGCCATAGGCAAAGCCTGCAAAACTAAAATTGAACAAATGGGTGAATATGTCGCAGAGGAGTTCAAGAAAGTCAAAATTAGCTTGTCCACCTTTGAGTTACTCAAGGTTCCTGCAGTTAGGCATGCCTTCTTTAGAATAATTAATGGGACTCCTTCCTCTAAGGCCACATAGGAAATACTAGCCAAGAGAGTTTTTCAAAGACCCTCCAAGTGAACTTGTCATTCAAAAAATTCATGGCAAGAAGGTCGACCCACCTAAAAATCAACTAAGAAGTAAAAAAATTGCAAAGGAATCGAATCAAAACAATAGGAAAAACCCCAAGGACTAGCCTTCTATGCAGGCTAAGGATAAAGCTGACGATAAGAACAAAGCTCAAGTAGCTCAGGTGGACACACCTATGGGCCTATTTTAAGGGAAGCTGGAAACACTGCCCTTCTTCACCACCATCTGGATATTCGGGAAGAATTTGCACAACTATCTGATTGACTCTAGAGCATCAACCAATGTCATGCCTCTAGCAGTGTGTAAAGCCCTTGGGATTACCCCCACACCTTCAAGAAAAAAGGTGACTCAGTTGGACAAGATGGAGGTTAACATAGTGGGAGAAATGAATTGGATCCCAATGCAGATTGTTGTAGACCCAAGGGTGCAACAAGTTATTGACATCCAAGTTGCAGATATTATTGATGCATATGGAATCATCTTGGGATGAGACTTCACTCGTGCATTTAATGGGTATGTTGCAACAAAATTTTCTCACATGTGGCTGCCATGGAAAGGACTGCTAAACTAGATTCAAATAGATCATGAGCCACACATGAAGTTTATGATCACAAAATACAACCTGAATGAGGTGTTATTTGCTAAAACAAAATTGGGGAATTATTGTCCCTTTACTTATCAAGAAGAAGCAAAGCCTCAAGAAGAAGAACTAGTTGTAGAGGTTTTCTTGGTGCAATGCAGTCCTTTGACCAACCTCACCCATACACCTCAGAGCACGAAAATGCTAGTAGAACCTGATGATGAGGAGTCCCCTGAAGATGACACTTTAGGATTGTTGGATGGATTTCAAGACTTTAAGGAAAAATGCATGTAGAATCAGCTCAGCCTGGGTGCAAGAATGAATTTCCAAGAGCTCCTATTGCCTAATTGGTGTAGGGCACACAACACTGCCCATTCTGAGTTCGAATTTTGCTTGTACCAAATAGTAGTGGAACATGTTAAAGGGTTAGTTGCTCCTCAAAAGGAGATATTGACAGGGCGGCCTACCCCAAATCAGACTGAACCAATGCCCACTTTTGAGATTATGGATGCAAACGCGTACCCTAAAGTAAATGAACACATGATTGGTCTTGAAGTCAAAGAGCCTTCCAAGTTCTGGCCATTACAATTTGATGGATCCAAGTCCAAGCAAGGAGTAGGAGTCGGGTTCAAATTTATCAGCCCTATAGGTAAGATCTATTTTTCTGCCCAAAAACTTCAATTTTATTGTAACAATAACGTAGCGGAATATGAAGCTTTGGTCCATGGTCTCTTAATGGCTTTGAGAAAGAATGTTAAAATGTTACAATTTTTTGGTGATTCCAAATTGGTGGTTAAACAAGTCAGAAAATTGTACTTGTGCCATGACAGAAGGTTAGAAAACTATAGGCATAGAGTCTGGGATCTTTTAGAAAGTCTAGATGTGTTTAATATACAATTGATCCCACATTCTCAAAACCATATAGCTGATGCTTTGGCTCAAGCAGCTGACACTTTGCAACCCCTGTCTTTGTTTGGCATCAAGAAATTTACTAAGGAATTGACCTATGCTCCATCTAACCTAGATAATGTCACTCATTTCCAGGTATTCAATGATGATAAACATATCTTGGAATTCATCACCAGTTCCAACATGCTTGCAACACAAATAATTGATGAAGCTGATCCAGAAGAAGCTAAATTAGATATAGAAGGGGTCATCAACCTCAAAACCAACACTATTCCATGAGGTATGGTTCAACTTGAGTGCATATTTGACCTGGATCAGATATGAGATTAGGACCAACAAGAAAAGAAAGAGTCCATAAATAACTAATGTGACATCTACAACCTTGGAAAAAACAAGGAAATCAAAAATGTTTTCATTGGCAAGGTGTGTACCGCAAAAGAAAAGAAAGGAATTGTTGATGTTTTATGGAAATACCACGATGTGGTAGCATGAAGTTATGAAGACTTGAAGACCTATGATACCTCCATCATCACACATACCATTCCTCTTAAGCTCAATTGTAGCCATTCTGGAAAAGACAACATCCCATCAATGCATTGTTAGAACCCATCATTTACAAGGAAGTGCAGAAACTATTTTCAACCAGAATAATCTTTCCAGTCAGGAACTCCACATGGATGGCCAACTTGGTACTAGTTAGAAAAAATAATGGAGAAATCAGATTGTGTGTGGACTTCTGCAATTTGAACCGAGCCTCAGAGAAAGACAACTATCTAGTGCCATCATTAGATGAGGTATTGCAGATCGCCAATGGTTCACAAATGATGTCCTTCCTCAATGAGTACTTGGGGTACAACCAAGTGATGGTGTAGTATGAAGACCGCCACAAGACAACGTTCACCACCAAGTGGGGCATTTTTTCCTATAGAAGAATTCCATTCAGGCTCATCAACGTTGGTGCCACTTTTCAGCGGTCCATGGACATAGCTTTTAAAGATCTGATTAGGAAGTGTATAATCATCTACATGGATGATTTGGCTATGTTTTCAAAAAAGCAGAGTGACCATGTCTCTAACTTATGCAAAGTATTCCAAAGGTGCAGGGAATTTGGAGTTTCCCTTAACCTGAAGAAGTGCATCTTCAAAGTCACTTAAGGGAAATTACTTGGGCATGTTATCCCAAGAAAATTCAATCCTTGTTGAAGATCCAGCTGCAGGGTAGCAAGAAAGAGCTCAAATATTTCTTTGGAAAGATCAACTTTGTGAGAAAGTTCATCATAGGCTTTGCTGAAATCATCAAGCCACTTAATGCTATGTTGAAACAAGATGCCAAGATCGAGTGGACCCTAGAAGAAAAACTCCTTTGAAGAAATTAAGAAAGCAATTATTGAGGCACTTGTCCTAGTGAGCCCAAACTATCTGAAGTCATTCTATATTTACTCCTTTGCTTCAGATCACTCATGTGCCAACATCTTGACTCAAAAGGATAATGATGGAAATGAGCACTCAATCGCCTTCATGAGCACTCCCTTGAAAGATGTTAAACTAAGATACCACAACGTGGAAAAGTAGGCATATGCACTTGTTAGAGGAGTTAAGTAGTTCAGGCATTACATCCTGTGCAACAAGGTGTTCACCATTATTCTTGACCTAGCAATGAAGACACTACTCATGAAAAATGAGCTGGGAGAATGAAGAGCCAAGTGGGTCACTTTGCTATAGGAATACGACATGGAAATTCAGCCCATGAAATTAGTGAGAGGATAGACACTCACCCAAACAATAGCTGAAACAACAGCTGAAGTAGGACCTGAACTTACAGTGCAAGAACACCAACTTGAGGATGTTTCCCTCGGGGAGTGGTACACAGATAGTCTACTATTTGTTGAACCACAGGTGTCTATCTTGCTTGTAGGGAGTTCAAAAGTGTTCTTTTTGCCTAAAAAGTAGTAGCTATATGCTGCAAGGATCCATACTGTACAAGAGGAATCATGAAGGTGCCTATTTGAGATGCCTTGGCAAAGAAGAAGTAGATTGGGTCTTGAAGGAATTTCATGACAAGTATGGCACCGGTTATGGATCTTGTCCTTCCATTGCACATCAAATCTTATGACCAGGATACTATTGGCCTACAGTCTTCAAGGACACTCATAACCATGTTTGTATTTGCCACATATGCCAAACTACTGCAACCAGAGAGAAGAACGTTGTCTCGTTGCAACTAGTCTTGGAGGTGAGGCCATTTGTGTAATGGGGTCTCAACTTCATTGGTCCGGTAAGCCTGCCATCATCTACAAGACACAGGTACATTCTAACTACTTATAATTATTGTACTAGATGGATAGAAGCCATTGCATGTAGGCAATGCACAAGAGAGGTAGTTACAATTTTTCTTGAAATTTTTATTTTGAATCATTTTGGTTACCTATAAGCATTAGTATGTGATAATGGCCCTGCATTTTCCTTGCTCAAGTTTTTGAGTTGGGACTTTGATTATGGAATTTCCCTCAAGTTTTCATCTAATTATTACCCTCAGGGAAATAGCCTGGAAGAGTCCACTAACAAGAACCTGATCACTGTGATTAAAAAACTGCTTGATAGGAATCCAAATGACTGGAATACCCAGCTCTGTTTTTCCCTTTGGGTAGATCACACATGCCACAAGGTCACCCTTGGTGATTCCTCATTCCAGCTTGTTTATGGCTTAGAGCCTATATTCCCAATCCACTTAAAAATCCCCACCCTCTAGTTCATCAATGACTTTTACAAAGAAGTGGATTGTAGAGAAGCTCGCTTGGTTGAGCTGTTACACCTAGAAGAAGTACTTGACTATGAAATAGAATTTTTTTCCAAACATCAGGGCATAGTCAAAATATGGTGTTAGCTCTCAAAAACGCAGGTTTGAACCACGAAATGTTGCCAAGCTTTCATGATGTTTAAGTGCATAGTCAAAAATTTTTCCAAACATCAGGGCATAGTCAAAATATGGTGTCTACTCTTTAAGTGCTGCTAGACCTAGGCAGGTGTATCTAATTGAATAGTGTAGACTTAACTTGTGATTATCCTTTTGAAATGCTTTGTCCACAATGGCAGATGACAGTGAAAAAATGAAATCAAACTTGATAACATTTTGTAGATCTAAATCCTAGAATGCTTAATTAACTGATAAAAGAGATTGAATGAATTCAAATAATGAATTTGTAGAGACTAGTGCCTTGTTGGGTATGTGGAGTCAAATGAAACAGAGGTGAGCAAGTTATTTTGGTAGAAAATCAAATTGTACACATATGATCTGTTTATAACTTGTATAAACAATGCAGGATTATGATTACTAAGCTCTACTTTAAGAATCTTGATGAAATCCCCCCTGATTACTGTGATCAATAGAAAGGATTTAATCCCTACTTGAGAGAACTAGTCAATTAATCACACAGATACAACAAATGTGCACTGATAAACTAAAAATAAACTTGTTACTTCAATTTAAACAACCAGGAAAAATCAACTTGGAGATAGCTTAATAATACCCTTCAATAAACTCAACATATAATTGACACTAGAAGTAAAAGGCCACACCAGCTGATCTTCATTGAAAACACCATTTGAAATCATGCTAATAGTCTTTGGAAAGAGAAAATTATCCTATTATAGCCATCTGACTACCTTCTGCTTCTAATCTAAAATCTGATGATCGTTCAATTACGATCTAGGTGCATATTTATACCCAGCATTAAGAAAATAAAACATTTGAAATATCATGTCAGCCAAGCACAAAATTTGGGCTCCAACAATGTCAGCCCACAACAGTTAAAATTCCAATTACATGTCAGCCACAAGATCAAAAATTCTGTCATTAACCTGTGCACTAGTCAGCAAGACAATCGTGAAGGTATGCCGAAGGCAATATAACGCTGATCGCTCCCTGCCAGTGTTCCCCCGCTCCGCATGCTTCGCCATGACAATCCATTTGTTACACCGAAGTGCATTCCTCATGTGCTTTCCATTCGCAAAGACACAAGATATATCTCACTGAAAGCTCCTTTTGTTTTAATCACTGTCGCCATAACTTACCACTCTCAAGGAGACCTCATACCGAGAACACAATGTCAAGCCGAAGATCCTCATATAGCTTCATATCGCCATAACCATCCAATTGTCATACCAACAATCCCAACATTGCACTCCACTCAGCAAGATCCCAGGCTCCTCACCAAGACCACACGCCGAAACACATGAGTCACATCGAGCGGTTATCCTTATTTAATTCACTGTCGCTATAACATCTTATCTTCGACAAGACCTCTCATAGAGTATATCGGGCTACACCAAAAACCATAGAACCCAACCTCATGTCACTGTGACCAGGCCACCCCTCTTGTCGAAGAATTCCTATGATGTGCTTCGCTAGAGCCTTTACCCCTCGGCAAGACGTTATAGAGAAATGCTGGGTTACATCGAAAGCTCCCTATATAGCCACATGTTGGTGTAACATCAAAATTCTTTCGCCGACAACCGGTCCTCACATAGCCTTGCCAGGACACAAATATTCATATACCAACAAAGGCCACCCATTTTCATGCTTTTCACTATAGCTCATCACATTTGGGGAAACCCTTTGTAGACTCCACATTGCTATACCGAAAACCCTGAGCACATTCCAATTCACCAAGACAACATAATACTTTTGCCAAAATACAACCTCTGCTTGAAAAGTTGGTATAATACATACCTTCTCGCTATGACCCTTCACCAAAGGATTAAACTCTCACTGAAACCACCACTTAGGCACCAGTTGGTGTAACAATAGAATCTTGTTGTGACATTGTGCCGAATGTAAAACCCTTTGCCGATAGGAAACCATTAACATGTGGTCGCCGAGACACAAGAAAAGTCCTACCGACTGCCCTAAAAACAAAATGTTAGAAAAAAATAGTTCGGGAAGACAAGGAAAATGTCATGCCAACCAGAACCATGAAGTAAAATATGCATGACATGGATGAATCCTATGGGGCAGTATGGGAAAAATGAGTGGAATATGCACACGACAAGGCCAAATCAGGAAGTTCATGAGTGAAATAATATGTAAAATCATCAGATTTTTTACAGTCCTAACAGTGGCTCCAACTGGGGATGAATGATAGTCAGATCATTGCAAGGATCCAGAATCATGGGGTGAGCATACTAGATAGAGAATAAACCAATGATTAGCAATGGAAGTGGAAATGAAGGAATGAATGCAAACTGAATGCAAGATGGAGATGAATGCAAATCCCTAAACTACTGTGCATGGAAAAGAATTTTAAAGAGGAAAAGCAAGAGTTGTCCATGCACTGGCAACCCTTAATCCTCTCTGTTGCTGCATCTGTTCTGAGCTATTACAATCTGAGACTCAAACCAATCTTTCCCCTGTCAAACACCTAGTTTTCTCTTGAGTTTATCATATTCTTTTTGAAGATACTCATTCAATCTTTCCTGTCACTGTAGTTGCAAGTTCTCAGAGTATCATCATGCTCGGTTTGGCCCAAAATCCCAATACCATCCTGTAGTTCAAATTTTTCAACATCTTGGGACAAACCCCTGTTATTTTCAATACACAAAATGCATGCATATGAAATGCAACATTTTACATTATTTTTCTCACTGTTATGAATTTTGAAACATTCTTTTAGCTGTATTGAAAATTTATCATCAAAGTGCTTCACTTAAGAAACAAAGTGTTCTGCTATATCAACACTATTTGAAACACACAAATCTGAAACCTTTTGCACCTCTTCAGTATCATTATTTGGAATCAACATTAGATCATGACTCATATTTTCAATATCATGTATATGTGGACCAATAAAATCTGAACCTCTATCATCCTTGGTATGCAAACAAATGTCTTCTCCACATGAGTTAGAAATTTCAGAATCACATACCTTTTCTTCAACAGACACATGCATTTGGTCAACTCCAAAAGTATCACCATCAACTTGAGAAATGCACTGAGAATCACATGAATTATTGCACAAAAAAATTTCACTGTCGAAACAAATGCAAGCTGGACAAAGAACCTCAGGATCACCTTCATGTGTATGTCTCTAATATTCCAGATTCAACAAATCAGAGATTTTCTCACAGTTGAGTAAACAAGTTTCCACATTTTCACTATTACAGTCACATTCATCACTTTTGTCATCATCAAAAAGAGGCCCAGGATCAAAAGAGAATGAAAAATAACTAGTACAGTCACTTGTTCCATAACTTGACACAACACTTTGTTTATCTAAAAATACCTTTTGTTCATCATCAAGTGGATCTGAAAATACCTGAAATTCATTCCTGGGCATACCTTGGAAAAACATTATCTGATCATCTTTTAAAACTTCATCATGCAATGGGCCTAAAAATATTTGGAAACCATTCTCCAATTCACAACCCTCCTCTTCATCGAATGTATCTTTGTAGCTTTCAACTGTAGTTGGAGGCATTGTATATTCAATATCAATATTTCCCATTGCCTCTTCATCTTGATCTTTATAAGAGGTAGAAGAATCCTCTTGTTGCATATCAAAATCCACAGGTGCATCTTCAAAATCTGAATATTCATTGGATCCCTCATAACACACACTTCCCTCCTTGTCACAATCTGTTATAAAAGAGAGATCTCTTGTACCTTCATCTTCACTATGCAAGCAATTACAGGAATCATACTGACTTGCACATATCTCATCATCTATTGGAAGCATTGTTTGATCAATTTCTCTACACTCATCAGAAGTACAATCATTGGAATCAACATTGACAGTGTTCTCATACCCTATCTCCTCCATGGCATCAATGAACTTATTCAAGTGACCACATGCACGCTGTATTGATGACCATGACCAATAAGCTGATTTAGGCTTCCATACTTTTATGAATTATGCAACAAAAAAGGGTCTTGTAGGTCTACAGTCAAGAGGCAATTGCATGAAGACACTCATCATCCTATTGTACAGAGAAGTAAAATCTTCTCCTTCATACTTCCTTATGCCAAGAAATGCATCCAAAATATTTCTGACATATTCATCAGCATTAGATCATTGGTTCTGATACATACCTTGCCATGAATTCTGGCTGATATCTCCAAGTGAATCAGAATTATGTTGCCCTTGACATTGATCACACTGACATTCTTGATAACTTTCCAATCTTTGTCCAGGAGGGACTGGATAAGCATTTTCTTGCTCCTGCTGTAAATTTTTATTTTCTTGAATCTCCAATAACCCTTGGGAAGGCCAACTTGGTGTAGATAGATTTCCATATTCCTTAAGAAATTGATCTTGAAATTCTTGGAGAGATTTAATAGAAGCTACCGATAGGTTGTTGAACCAATCCCTAGCATCTTCAATAAGTGATATCATGAACAAACTCATATGTAAATCCTCATATGGCATATCCAAACCCTCGATGAAATCATTGAAGCTCCTCAAATGATCCTCAGTAGTGATTGTGTTACTCCCTATAAACTTAGGGACAAGGCTTCTCCAATTCATATCCATAGGGTAAGGGTACTGTTGAAGCCCTGTCAAATCAAATTGCTCGACCATTGTTCTGTATAGATGGGGAGGGAAATGTGGATACATATTCTGTTGTGCATGATATTCACTACCTTCATTGTGAAAATTTCCAATTGTATTATCAAGCACTTGAGGGGCCCAATACCTTGCCACATTTATGTATTCATTCGCTCCATACACACATTCCATTCTTCAAAAATTTCAGAGTTGCCACCTACTTTTCCAAAAGTAAGAAAATAATTCTTTTTGATCTTCTCCTAGTGGAATCACTCTTTTTTGAAACTTCTCAAATCACAACTTCTTCTTCAATGACTATGATGTGGTCTTCAACTGAATTTTCTAATATAATCCCCAGTAGAGTCGCCAATTTGTTAGTTGTGTGACTTGGATGGGGATCTACAAACTACACAATTATGAATCTCTATTTGAAGACCTAATTTAAAAATTTGTATGACTCTATAAGGCAAGGCTATCTACCACCAGATTTTCTCAAGTTATTCCCCAGCGGAGTTGCCAATTTGTTAAGTGTGTGACTCAGATGGGGAGTGCAAATGAAACAATTGTGAAACTTTGGTTGAAGACCAATTTTAGAACTTTATTGACTCTATGGATGGATAGGCTAGAACTGGATTTTCTGATGTTTATCCCCAACAGAGTCGCCAATTTGATAGCTCTCAAAAATGTAGGTTTGAACCATGAAAGGTTGCCAAGCTTTCACAACATTTTAGTGTAACAGAGCAAGGTTTGAAACAATCAAACCTTCTACTCTTTAGGTGCTGCTAGACCTAGGCGGGTGTACCTAACTGAATAGTGCAGACTTAACTTGTGATTATCCTTCTAAAATGCTTTGTCCACAATGGTAGATGACAGCGAACAAATGAAATCAAACTTGATAACAATTTGCAGATCTAAATTCTAGAATGCTTAATTAACTGATAAAAGAGATTGAATGAATTCAAATAATGAATTTGCAAAGAACAGTGCCTTGTTGGGTATGCAGAGTCAAAAGAAACAGAGGTGAGCAAGTTATTTTGGCAGAAAATCAAATTGTACGCATATGATCTATTTATAACTTGTATAAACAATGCAGGATTATGATTACTAAGCTCTACTTTAAGAATCCAAATGAATTCCCCCTGATTACTGTGATCAACAAAAAAGATTTAATCCCTACTTGAGAGAACAGTCAATTAATCACATAGATACAACAAATGTGCACTGATAAATTGAAAATAAACTTGTTACATCAATTTAAACAACCAAGAAAAATCAACTTGGAGATAGCTTAATAATACTCTTCAATAAACTCAACATACAATTGACACCAGAAGTAAAATGCCACACCAGCTGATCTTCATTGAAATCACCCTTTGAAATCATGCACATAGTCTCTGGAAAGAGAAAATTATCCTAATGTATCCATTTGACTACCTTCTGCTTCTAATCTAAAATCTGATGATCATTCAATTACGATCTAGGTGCATATTTATACCCAACATTAAGAAAATAAAACATTTGAAATATCATGTCATCCAAGCACAAAATTCGGGCTCCAACAATGTCGGCCTGCAATAGTTAAAATTCCAATTACATGTCGGCCACAAGATTAGAAATTCTATTATTCACCTATGCACCAGTCAGCAAGACAATCGTGAAGGTATGCCGAAGGCAATATAATGCTGATCGCTCCCTGCCAGTGTTCCCCCACTCCACATGCTTCACCGTGACAATCCATTTGTTACATTGAAGTGCATTCCTCATGCACTTTCCATTCGTAAAGACACAAGATATATCTTGCCAAAAGATCCTTTTGTTTTAATCACTGTCGCCATAACTTACTGCTCTCAAGGAGACCTCATATCGAGAACACAATGTCAAGCCGAAGATCCCCATATAACTTCATATCGCCATAACCATCCAATTGTCATACCGACAACCCCAACATTGCAGTCCACTCGGCAAGATCCCACGCTCCTCGCTAAGACCACAAGCCGAAACACATGAGTCACATCGAGCGGTTATCCTTATTTAATTCACTATTGCTATAACATCTTATCTTCGGCAAGACATCTCATAGAGTATATCGGGCTACACCGAAAAACCATAGAACCCAACCTCATGTCACTGTGACTAGGCCACCCCTCTTGCCAAAGAATGCCTATGATGTGCATCGCTATAGCCTTTACCCCTTGGCAAGATGTTATAGAGAAACGTCGGGTTACACCGAAAGCTCCCTATATAGCCACATGTTGGTGTAACATCAAAATTCTTTTGCGACAGCCGGTCCTCACGTAGCCTCGCCAGGACACAAATATTCATATACCAACAAAGGCCACCCATTTTCATGCTTTTCGCTATAGCTCATCACATTTGAGGAAACCCTTTGTAGACTCCACATTTCTATACCGAAAACCCCGAGCACATTCCAATTCACCAAGACAACATAATACTTTTGCCGAAATACAACCTCCACTTGAAAGTCGGTATAACACATACCTTCTCGCTATGACCCTTCGCCAAAGGATTAAACTCTCACCGAAACCACTGCTTAGGCACCGGTCGGTGTAACAATAGAAACTCGTTGTGACATTGTGCCGAATGTAAAACCATTTGCCGATAGTAAACCATTAACATGTGGTCACTGGGACACAAGAAAAGTCCTGCCGACCGCCCTGAAAACAAAATGTTAGCAAAAAAATAGGTCGAGAAGACAAGGAAAATGTCATGCCGACCAGAACCATGAAGTAAAATATGCATGACATGGACGAATCCTATGGGGAAGTATGGGAAAAATGAGTGGAATATGCACATGGCAGGGCCAAATCAGGAAGTTCATGAGTGAAATAATATGTAAAATCATCAGATTTTTTACAATTCTAACAAATAGTTTGACCACCGAGCCAAAATGAAGGCCTTCTAAATTGCTGATTTAGTCCTATGTTGGGACAAGGCCCATGAGAAGAAAGGGGGACATAACAAATTCAATAAGCTTTGGCTTGGCCGCTTTTAGATTGCTAAAATCCTTGGAGACAATGCTTTCCGCTTAAAGACTCTAACTGGTGAAGATGTCCCGTTTCCTGTCAACAAGCAGCACCTAAAGCATTACTTCTAAGCTTGAGCTCTTTTGGAGCCATTCATGTAAATACTTGTATATAGGTTAGTTTAGGCTACTTTCTTTTTTCTTTCATTTCGCTGCTTTGCGTTGCTTCGATTTTTTTTTTTGCTTGTTTCTCCATTGTTTTGTTTTGATGAGGGTGTTCTTCATTTTTTTTGTGGTGGTTGTGTTCGTTCAATGAACAGTTCACTTTGTTGCCCGCTCTTAGTGTTCTTTGGCTAAATATTCTCTCAGCGTTTGGCCTTTGATAACTACCATGGAATGACTTCCTCGCTTGAACTTTTTTTGTAGAACCTGACCCTTGGTTGAATCTCCCTCTTACATTAATCTTAGATCTAGCAAAAAGCACATATTAATTATTTGCAAAGAGTTGTATAGCGGCTGTTATGACAACTTGATAAGAAAAAACTCTCAAGTCTGCTCTAGTGACCACTGTGGTTCCTAAACCCATAGTAGGCTTCAATGCTTACATAGTTGAGCAAAATATAAAAGAAATGTTAAAATAAAGAAAAGAAAAGAAAATGGTGAAATCAAGCAATCATATGGGTGTGCGAATAACTCTACTAGGGCTATGGATGCCTGACTAGTAGTAGAGCAGTGTTTGTGGGGTCACAACAACAACTCCACCGGGGCTATGGAATGGCAATGGGATAACGTCTAGGTTACTTTTGGGGTTGAACGATTTACGTATCTTGCTTAGTTAGATTAATGACCGTTTGTCACAGTTTCTAAGGAAAATGAATGAATTCACTAAACACACACTTCTGAGATGTCTTCATGGGTAGACTTAGCTAAGGATCCCGTTCTCTTAGTTCACTTTTGGACATCGGCCCCTGGTCTACAAAACCAGAGATCTTGGGTTTTGAATGAGAATTTATCCTTAGAATGCTTGGGACCGTTCCCCAACAGAGTTGCCATTTGTTGTGCCTTCAACACACATGCCCCATTTGGAATGGGGACCCTCTCTTTCCTTCATCTTTCTGAGTCACTTTTGGTTGCTTCCTTGTTTTGCGTACCCCCTATTTTGGTGTTTGAAATAGTCAGTGAGTCCCAAAGAGTCATCTTAAATTGACCATGTCTTTTCCCCCTTAAATTTTTTGAGTTCTAAGTCTTTACAAATCCCATTGGCTATTTGCCTTAGTGTTTTGAAGCTGACGTCCATTAACCTCATTGGGCCTGCCTTGTTGGGCTGCCCCTATCCGACTTTTGTTGCTCCACCGCCATTTAAAAAGGCCTTCCTCTAGTAGCTTTCCACCCATTGAGTTTTAGAACTATCTTCGCTATCAATTTTCCACCAAACTTTCAAGCGACCATCAGTTGACTACCACTCGACCATCAGATCCCAATGTCTTTGGCGTTGTTTTTGAAATTGCCCCACCAACCTTCAGACCCACTGTACCTACATTTATGAGGCACATTTAATGAGGGAATGTCTATAAATAGTCCATTCTCACCTGTCATTTTCAATTGTTAATTATCCTTTGGTAGCTGGTTTCTCAACTTCATTCATTGGATTCTCGAGGTGAGTTTGCTGCCCCACACCCTGCCTTGTGTTCTCTTTGATTTCTTGCTAAACTAGTGAATTTGAAAGGGAAAAGACTCATGAACTAGGTAGAGAATACCCAGGTGCACAAAACCCATATGCTCAAAATCGTAAAACCCCTTGAAACTCACTTATTATCCGACTGCGGAACCTTGACTCCCCAGTGCTATTCTTCAGCCAAAGTGTTCATGCTCTACGGACCCATGTACTCCCATCACCATCGCTAGCTCTCAAAAACAAAGATAACTTAGAAATGACAAACCTCTCTTTAGGGTCTGCCATCTCAGGAAGACTCCATCCTTTTGCCGTTTAAACTTGGTGAAATCACTAGCTGAAATAGTCCAATGAGCCACTTGAATCTTCTCTTGTGGGATTCCATTCTCGGGGGGTCATTAATGATCAACCACTTTAAACAACTTTCTAACCTCAGATTTCTGGCGCTCGGGTCCCGTCTCGCTGATTGCCTCTAAAAAACATGTTGGAGAAATCTTGAGTTTGGGCTTGTATTGGATCCCGCCTAACAGATTTTGACTGATGAAACTTTGTTTGTGTCTCACCATCTTAGGCAGATTTCATGACCCTATAGCCTGACTTTCAGACCTTGACTCCACCTCTACCAATTGACTTCATGCACCAACGATCAAGTGCCAAGTATCCTTCAGGTCTTTCCTTGAAGACTTCTGTCTATGGGCCATTGTGCCAAACCTGACATCCTTTTTGGCCACTAACATCTAGCATTCTGACCCTCGGAACTGACCTCACCTCGATCGCAAAAATATTGAATGACTAAGTAACACAAAGTGAGTGGCCTTGTCTCCATCCGAACCTAATGTGTTAGGTTGCCTCCATCAGAATGTCGTATGATGTTTGTCGTATCAAATGGAAATCTCTTAGCGGACATCTGCCTCCTCCAACCCAAAATGCCTAAAAGATAGGAGAACTATGTCACCACCCCCTGGAGGTCAGGTCCCACCCATCGGAACTCCGCCCTTGGAATGATGTCCTGCCAGAGTTGTTTTGAATGGTAGGCTCAAACTACATAGCTCCTTTCTGATTCCGATTTCCCAAAAGATTATCCAAATTCCCTCCAATCACTAAATGGACTTTAACCCACATGTTGAGATAGGGAACTTTCCCTTATGGACCCCACAAATTGATCAAACATGAAGGCAGGTTAGGTCAGGTGGGCAGCCATGCCCTGATTGTCGTCCCTCTTGTAGAAGCTCTAAAACAACCATCAGCTCAGGGAATTCTGACCCTTGGGGCTTGAATTATTCAAACTCCCTCCTATGAACTACTAATTTCAATCTAGATGATATGTTAGATTTTTCAAATGTTGAATTATCCAATCTAACTTTGTTTAGAGGGTTTCAGCTAATGCCCCCATGTTTTCATTTTTGAATATGCTCACCTCTCTTTGTCTACAGGGTATATGGAATTAGGTGCAGGACATTCATGAGAGGCCATGGAGAAAGAAAAAGGGAAGAAAACAACCAAAGCACCTAGCAGAAAGGACGATAAAGATTAGATGAAGTATAAGTTCCATGGGGAACCTCTGAACTCCAAAGTCACCTCAACTTGGAAGGAGATCACAGATACAAACATTGGACATGTAGACCTCAATGAATTCAAGCAAAGGGTCCGGATCAACCCTAAAACAAAGAATGCAAGAAATATCAAAAGCAGTGGGTTGGCCAAAGCTGCAGGCTTCCCTCTTGCCCTCATTTCCCCCGAGCTTGTTATGACCTGCAAGGAGGCATACCAAGAGGAGACCAGAACAATAGTAGATAGAGACGGAAACATCTTGGCTGACATGACTGCTAAGGCAATAATGACTTTTCATATCCCTACCTTCAGGGAGATGGAAGTGCCAACCATGGATGAGGGCAAGGCTATGTGGGATCAAGACCCCCTCAAGTGTAAAAGACTTTTTAATTAGTAATAGTTGAAGGAGAAGAGGGGCAACACAACTAAGGTTCCCCAGGAGCTCTTCTGTAGTGACTTCTATGAGGACTACCATGACTTGGTGACCTTGTTGAGTAGAGTCATGGGCCTCCCAAATGCAACCTATTTCCAGGACTAGATGGTATATTTCATAGAGGAGATTCTCTGTGGAGAAGCCAAGTTTTTCTAGGTAGGAATAATCAGTGATTGCTTCCATGAGCAATTTATCGTTGTAAAGAAGACCTCCAAATTTTACATGACAACTTACTTGGTCTATTCATTGCCCAAGCAGATGCAATACAAAGGCCTATTCAGAGCTCTAGATGAAGAACCAGGTAGGGAGCTAAAAGTCTATGATAAGTACTCTCAACTACAATTCAAAAACTTCAAGAGGGACTACTATAGAGTTAATGACGCTTTCATAGGTCATATTGTTATATTTCTCAAGGGTGACTTTGAGAGAAGAGTCTCCCATAGTTCCAACGCTTTCCTCAAATAGTTTTCCTTATTATTCATTCAGTATTTAAAGCTCACCTACATCTGTGTTGAAGGATTTTTAGAAAAACCATACAAGCTGCCCCAATATCCCAATGACTGGATAATACTATCAGAACTCTCTCAGTAGCTACGACATGCACATGCCATTTTGAGCAACAAGAATAAGGCAGGGATTTCTTATCCCCTCTCCTTCGAGCAAGGGATATATGAACTCCATACCACTCAGTGTGTTGACAATTCAAAGAAAAAACTGGTGGAATACCTTTTGAGACTCCATACTGTCCAACCATAGATGGACCCCTATGGTAAACTCAAGAAGGTGGTTGGGCCTAAATACACCCATCTACATAGTGTTAAGGAATTTTGGGCTAATTACAGGGATGATAAAGAAGTGTGGATAAGGCACTATATGTAGATGACTGCATATTTTGTAAAGAGGGTCAACCTATTCCTAGTACACGATCAGGTGGAAGAAGATGAAAGCACGATCATGGATCCTCGGTACACATAGTTGCCAATCTACCGCTGCCACTGATCGATTGGAATGAGCAAGAGGTTGATGACCTAGATATTCTAACCAAGCCCGTTAGGGCCAGAACAAAAGAATGGGTTGATGGAAAAATTTACCAATTGAAGCAGCAAAGGGTCACTTTGACCTATGAAGGGCTCGAGAATGAGCCAAAAGTGAAATAGATAGTGGGACAGCTGCTACCCCATCAGAAGAAACTTCTACATCTCCTCCGACCACTAGGTCAAGGAAGAGGAAAGAAGCTACATAACAACAGCCTAACTCCAAGGTATATGCGAGAAAGGCTTCAAAAGGATAATCTTCCAAGAAACACAAGAGATCAGGCAGTTTCATGGAAATTCCAACCATTCATGGATTTATTTTTCATCTTTCGTCCTAGAATAATTATGACATTTAATTATGTCCTTCATCCAAATTTGACTATTAATTAAATAATTCATAATTATTTAATTAATTCATGTCTGTTTATTCTTCACGATTATTAAATAAATAAATTTTATTTATTTATTCATTACGTCACTAATTGTCTAATATCTTCTTACAATTAAATAAATTTCTTAATTTATTTAATTCCTTGTCTTCCTGATTATTAAATAAATGAATTTTATTTATTTATTTAATATGTCACTAATTCTTATAATTAAATAGATTTATTAATTTATTTAATTATTGGTCACAATATCTAAATTAAATAATTATCTTTAATTATTTAATTTCCTTATTTGACATTTCCCTCATTTTAAATAAAATTAATTATTTAAAATGGCCTCACATGCTAACTGCCACTTCTTTTTAGTAAATAATCTAAAATCAATTATTTACTGTTACACAAAATCCATATTTTGAATTAATTTTAATTCAAAAATTGTAATATTCTTCCATAAATCAAGTAATTGATCAAATTCTTGATTTTCTAAATCTGCTTTTTTGTCCAATCTTTATCTTCCTGATTTTTCAAATCTTATCTTCTTATCTTCTTGATTTTCAAAATCTTTATCTTTTTGGCTAATCTTTATCCTCTTGTCACATTTATTCTCAACCGTTGATTCAATTTTCTCAAATTGCATCTTGACCACTTATTTTAGTTTTTTTCCCTAACCCTAATTAGGGGTTGTCACACGCGATCTCAACCTCTGATTTTAGGATTTCATCAACTTTTAATCTTGACCGTTTGTCCAAAATTGTATTTTTAATAAATTGCCAATTTTGCTCACATTTTGAGACACACAACTTCTTGATATTTCATTCTAGCATAATTGTTGAGTCTTAGGCAATCTTATAGTCTTATCATTTGGTCATAGGCTCTATTTTGGCATAGTTTAGTCATATCCTAATGCTTATCATTTGCATGGTAGCATTATAATCATTTTAAAATCCTTCAAACCTTGCTTTGGACATTGTCTTTGTCATAATCGTTGCCCACACACTCAAATCTAAGGGCAACAATTACATTTGCAGCAAATTAGAAGGGCTATGGAGGTGATTCATGGAGACTTCAAAGGTGATTTGCTATAATCGTTTTTATTTTATTTTATTGTCTTCCTTTGTGCTTCATAGTTAGTGTTGGATTTTATGATTTATGCTCTACTCAGCTAACACCATAAAATTGCATTGTTACATTGGTGAACCTGACACTTTTCTTGCAAATTTTTGTATGGTTTTCGGTCTCCTTTTCATGTTTTTGAAGGTATAGGTATGAAACACCACATTTGCTCGAAACTTTGTGTCTCCCCTCAGCTTCCAAACCTTTACATTAACTTTAGTTTTATTAATTTAGATTAATTTAGTTCTCATTAACTTTAGTTTTATTAATTTAGATTAATTTAGAGTTAGATGTAAATTTAGATTTAAGATTTTTTAATTTTTCTAAGTTATTTTAAATTTAGCTTTTTAGATCTTAGTTTTTTAGATTTTTTTGAATTAGCTTTTAAATTAGATTTTTTAGATTTTTAAATTAGTTTTTACTTATATTTTTAGATTTTTAAATTAGCTTTTAGTTTTTTAGATTTTTAAATTAGATTTTTTAGGTTTTTTAATTAGATTTTTAGTTTTTTAAATTAGATTTTTAGATCTTTAAATTAGCTTTTAGATAGATTTTAGATTAGATTTTTATTAGATTTTAGATTTTAGATTAGATTTTTAAATTAGATTTTATTAGATTTTAGATTAGATTGTTAATTTAGATTTTTTTTAACTTTTTAATTTAGTTTAGATTTCTAATTTCTAATTTAATTTAGATTTTTAACTTTTTAATTTAGCTTATATTTTTAATTTTTAATTTAGTTTAGGATTTTAATAGATTGCATGTTTTAGATTAGAGATTTTTGGTTACCAATCCTTGTTGGCAGCGTGTGGCATTTACATTTCGAGGGTCCAAGACAATTTATTCAAATTACTAATTTGTGGTTTTGTAGATTCATTTGTCCAAGAAGTCCAACTTTGAAACATTGTGTCTGTGATTTTTAGAATAGAAATAACTTAGTTTGGAGGACTAAAATGAACATGTCTTCTATTATGTTTGACTGTGTTTGAAGGTGGTAGGTGACTATGCTCTCACCTTGTGCAAACTAGGTGATTAGAAAACTAGATCCACCTTAATTTTTGTGTAACCTTGATGCAATAATCAAAGTATCCTCTCCCCTTATGCATTTATGCGATCCTGGGTGTAAGAGAAATAGTTATTGCCTCTAGAATTTGGGCCTGCCTTGGTGGGAAAAATTACTCACCCCAAGGTGACTCAAATCGACAACTGAGCTAAAGCCAAGATACTCTCGACTAGTATATAAATGTGAATCCTAAGGGAAAGTCTAGGATTACGAGTGTGGATGTGTCATACAGACCAAGTAGTACTCCCCCAAACCCTATTGAGCGTAACCTCTTCAAGCTGGAGTGCCTCCTAAACAGAGCTTAATCTTGTGCCCCATATATGGCCATTTGAACGGGGGTCCCAAATTAAACACCTTTGTGTAGTAGCCAAAAACCTTCTATTTGCTAGCGTAGCACCGGTTGGTGTGAAGGCATCCACATCTTTGCAGTCTTTAGTAGAGGTGATCAATCTACCATGGGAGTTTCATGGGGGTTGGAAGCTTGGTTGGCCTGAGAAGAGAGTGCATTGTAAGGGGGATCCCATGCAATAAAGCTTCTGTATTCACATGCTAAGGATATGCGGTTGGGGAAATCCATGTGGAATCTAGCGAATATTGTCCTAGCCTAACCATAGGATTGTGCTTGTCTTATTTGTGTTTGTCTAGACTAAAAATATCATGCTTGCCAAGTGTTTTCTAGATATTGAAACAAAGCAAACAAGATTCACACATCTAGAAACAAACAATCAACTTCAAAAAAATTAGATTTTTTTTACCAAAACTTCAAGTCCAAACATTTTTAGCCTGTGTCAAACATCTTTTTTAGAAGTCTCTGTCAGAAACTAGACTAGAAAATTGCTCAAATTTCCCATTTCTTGCACACTTTAGCTTGCATCTTACCATAAGGTCATCTTTGCAAATCTTAGTCTCATAATTAGGCCTCACCATTTTCATTTTCAGTCATAAACCAACACCGAGGTCCTCATTTCACTTGTATATTTTGGACAACCTTACCATACTTTGCAAAAATCTTGACTTTCAAAAGTAGGTTATCATTGGACTTAGTCATCATTATCATCTTTAGTCATTGTCCTTTTGTGAGATCTTTCCAACTCAAAAGTATAGTTAGGAAATCTCACTTGTCATTTTGTCCTTGTAATTTGGTCCTTTAAACAAGTCCTTTGATATTCTGAAATTGAGACATAGATCAAGCATAGGGTGGTTAGGAAAATTTCTTCCAAGTCATTTGGACCTTTTCATTTCCATATTTTAGATATTCAATTCATCTTAGTCATCACCTTGCATAATTTATCCTTAAAAAATGCAAAAGTATTGTCATAACTTTCATCATAGTCCTCATTTGGCATTGGTCATTTTCCTTAGTCAACATTTTCATATTAGTCTTCATTGTCACCTTGGCATTTGGCATCCTTTCTTGACAATTTTATCACCTTGCATTAGTCATTTCCCTTAGACAAATGTCATTATCACTTTGCATTTAACATCCTTTTTAAACATCATGACATCCACCACCTTGTCTTCCCTTCAACAAACTATGGATAGGATTGCTAGTCAAGTTGAATACCAGTTACTCTGTAGAGGTCAATACCAACAAGCCTTTGACTTTAAGAGACAATTCCTCCAAACCAAAATCCAATACCCTTCATACCAACAACCCATCAATCCAAGTCCTCCATCCATCAACCCTCACCTTCAAATGTCTCTTAACACAAATATTTCCATTAATTCACAACAAATGTCCACTTATCACCCTTATCCTAACCTTGAAAAAGGAAAACAACTGTCCACTAGTCCATTCCAAACCTCCATCTCATATTCTAGTTCTTCACCTATCAATCCCATCCACATCTACATGCCTTATCAACCATCTACCAACTCATGTCAAGTCTCCACATCATACCATATCGATCCCGTCCAAGTATCCACATCCTATTTTAGTCAACCTTACACCAATCCAATCCAAGTCTCCATGCCATATCCTCATCCTTCACCAACTAGTCTAGTCCAAGTCCTTGTGTCTTATCCTAGTCATCCTTTCCAAGTCAATCCCTCACAAGCCAATTTTGGTCATGAAAATTATATCATTGTCCAAAGTCAAATACCATTGTCTAAACTTGAGGATACATGTCAAAATGAAAGTCCAAAGCATGACATCATAACATCACCTTCATGTCAGGATCAAGGTAGTCCATCCCATGACCCTATCTTAAAGTACATTCAAGAAGTCCTTCAAAACAATCATGACATCCAAAATACACCTACCCTTGAAAAATATTTCAATCCAAATTATATCATCCACGACAACCCCATCTTTGACCAAGACCCTACCATTGACCAAGAAGCCCAAAATGATCCACTCCTTGACTTTTACGCCATTCATGATCAAAAATTTTCTGACCTTATACAAGCCTCTACTATTGACACTTTCCAAAATGAGACACTTGCCTCGATGACACACATAGACAATATTCCTCAAGAACAAGAGTCTTCCATTATGGACATATTTGCAAATGATCGAGCTATAGCTGAATTTACTAGACTCTATGACATTGACCATAATGATGGCTTCAACATCAACTTGGAAGCACCAATAGAATCATCTGAACTTGACATGTCACAAGATTGGACCAAAGATACTAGTTATAAATATGTCCAACATGAAAATGAAGCTAACACACTTTATCAACTAGGGTGATCTATCTTTGTTAGGGCAAGCTTCCTTATAGATGAAAAAATTCTAGGTAACAATGTCAACATATATCATGATGGGTTAGCATCTTGCTTTCAAAATAATAAATACCCCATTGCAAGCAGAATCTGTCAAAGCATGCATTATCAAGGCAAAGGACTAGGAATACATGAGCAAGGCATTCAAGAACCAATACAACTTCAAACAAATTATAGACATCAAGGTCTTTGCTATTCTTTAATTAGAAAATCTAATGATGTTAGTGGAACTTCCTCGATATTGGGAGCAACCTTGTTAGATACAAATGTCAAAATAGAATCCATGAGTAATATTTGTCATAAGATTGCTACCAACACCCCATCCACCCACACCATAAACCATCATTCTCAACATCTTAAACCTTCCCTTTGGAACCAACAAAAAAAAAAATCATACAAATCAAAAGATCAAAATCAAATGTCAAAGGCCATTAAATCAAACAAAAAGACAAGTGGACAAATGAAATTAAAATGGATCCCAAAGGAAAGTGGATCAAGCAAAGAAAATATGTCAAAAGGAAAAGTCAATCACAATGTGGAGCCACAAGACAAGAGGACTCCCACATATAACACATGTCCACATCCTTCAAAATGGCCACCAAGCAAGGCATCTAAAGGTGTTGATTCCAAATGCCATCCCTCCAAAATCCGTCATCCACCATACCAAGTTTGAAAAATAAAAAGTGATTCATCCAAATGTCCAAACAACCTTTCCACGTCTACCATCATCTGTCACAATCCTATATCTCATCTAAAGTCCAAAGATACCATGTCACAAATACATCGCATCATGGTAGCAACTCTTTATAGCAAGGACCCTCATGAAACTCTATCACAATATGTGTATTCTGATAAGGTCAACTCCAGTGTTGACAAGGATCACAATGAAACCAATTAGTTGTATGCAAGCACTATGATCCTGACAAGACAACTACTTGAAAAAGGACATTATTGGCATATCATGGCACCAGTCTCTACATCGGCACTGCCAGTCGATTCAAAATAGTCAGTGGTCATCTAAAGTGTCAAGGCTATCCAGAAATATCAACAATACAAAAAAAATTTGAAAAAGTGTGCAAAAAATTGCCACCTTGATGAAAAATTGGTAAACAGGCATCTTGGTGACACCAAAAAAATAAAAAAGTCACAAAAATAGTAAAGAGAAAAATTTCGTCCAACGGTGAAAACCTGCAAGCAGGCGCTCTAGATAAGTACCATGATGAAAATCTAGTAAACAGGCATCATGTGTAAAATAAATCATCTATGTGGACTTTTACACTTAGGGGCAAGTCGTCTCATTTCCCATGCCTTCCTCTTAACATTGACATCCAACCATTTGATCCATATCATTCCCACCTATCTTGGTCTTGACATAAAATAGGCACACATAAATCATGCTTTGGGGAAAACTCTTGACATGCCAATCCTTTTGTCACAAACAATTTTGTCACTACCATCATTATCCTTATGCGACATAGTCCTTGAAAATCATATGGAAATTCCTTTAGTCTCATGTCTCCTGTCCTTTACTAAGGCCACATCTCATCCTTTAATGTTTGTCACCTACCTTGGCATTCCCTTGTCAAATAGTCTAAGGATACTCCATCATCCCTTTTAGTCCTAACCAAGTCATTCCAAATGCAACGGGTCTAATTCATACAAGCACATTATCCAAAACATTACTTAACTTTGTTCCTGGCCCAACTATAGACCTTGATACTTTCGTCACATTATCGTCATCCTCACATTGTTTTAGGATGCATTCTTCCTACGTCAAACAACATTTTCATCACCTGTCAATTGGTATTCAGGTTGACTAGGGACACAATCATGTTTGTCCTTGGATTGTCATGTGTAGGCATCAATCACATGAATTTTTTGTGATCCTCTTAAACCATTCAAAAAGACAAAAACATCATAAAATTTCTTGAATAAAGACCTAAAAATTGAAAAATGTCCTTTAAAAAAACCTAAAAATCGAAGAACGTCATGAAGAAAGACCTAAAAAAAAAAATGTCTTGAAGAAAAACACAAAAACATCCAAATCAATTTCAAAATCCCAAAAATAGAATCAAAGTTAGTCATATAAGTCAATCCATGTCATTTTCAAACTACATTGTCTTTGCACATTTTCTACGTAGGCAAGGCCATCAGTCGATGAGTCCCCAAGACATTAGGTCAGTCCTTTTAGGTTTGTCCAAATTAAATCATGGAATTTGTTGTAATTGTCACATTAGTCAAATAAGTCAAACATAGTCAAACTCAAACACAAGATAGTCATTCAAACGTCGACATTCTGATCGCGACCTAATAGACAGCACAGTCTAATCAATCTTATAGTCAACATCAGTCAACTTGCCAACACATATTAGTCAAAACAATGTCAATCTCGTCACTCTTTGGTCCTCTTCAAGATGTGTCCTTCTTGGAGTTAGACCTCATCAAAATGTCCTTTTCCTTTTTCAGGATGTGTCCTTCCTGACAATAGGCCCCATCAAACTGTCAACACCATCGAATTAGCAAAACTCTTAAACTGTCAAAAATGTCAAACTGACAAGAAATCAATCTTTGGCAAACAAACATTGGAAATACAATTAAATGGCTATTAATTTTTGGCTATTTTTTCTTATCTTTTTATTGTCTTGTCTTTTTGGTCATGTTACTAGCTACCTTGAGGATGTCCCATGAAGGATTTAAAGGTGCGATGACGTCTCATGACCTATTTTATTTTCTTTGACTATTGTATGTGGATTGTCTTGACAAAAATATTGGGGCAACATGACCCTTAGTATGAGTTAGGATATTCCTTGTCTATGACTGCCTTATTTTCAAGTGGATGACCTTGCACACCTTGGTCTATGTCATACCATGGTGTTTGTTGTCTATTTGTGTCATTTTTATCGCCCAATGATGATTCAAGCAACGTTTATTAGTTCTTTGGTAAGTGTTGAAGGATTCTTTCCTGTCCCACTCTTCTTCATTTCCCCTCTAACATTTCATCTAGTCTGCATCTTCATCATCCATATCTTTTGCACTAAAATTTCTTTGTCTCTTCATATTCTAGTCTTCTCATCAATTTCAAGAGCACACCCATGTTCTTGGAACCTGTTTGTCCTCTCGAGGGGGCATACCACTACCTTCCTCATCATTCTTCCTCATCCTATTTTGCACTAGGGCATATTTTTGACTTATTTTCTTTGTCACAACACGACATGCTAGATTATGACAAAGAGGGGCAAAATGTAGATACTTAAAAATGACCTAGGCCTGCAAGCTCTATTTTTCATCTTTTGTCCTAGCATAATTATGACATTTAATTATGTCCTTGGTCCACATTCAACTATTAATTAAATAATTCATAATTATTTAATTAATTCATGTTTGTTTATTCTTCACGATTATTAAATAAATAAATTTTATTTATTTATTCGATATGTCACTAATGGTCTATTATCTTCTTACAATTAAATAAATATCTTAATTTATTTAATTCCTTATGTCTTCCTAATTATTAAATAAATGAATTTTATTTATTTATTTAATATGTCACTAATTCTCATAATTAAATAGATTTATTCATTGATTTAATTATTGGTCACAATATCTAAATTAAATAATTATCTTTAATTATTTAATTTCCTTATTTGACATTTCCCTCATTTTAAATAAAATTAATTATTTAAAATGGCCTCACATGCTAACTGCCACTTCTTTTTAGTAAATAATCTAAAATCAATTATTTACTATTACACAAAATCCATATTTTGAATTAATTTTAATTCAAAAATGGTAATATTCTTCCATAAATCAAGTAATTGATCAAATTCTTGATTTTCTAAATCTGCTTTTTTGTCCAATCTTTATCTTCCTAATTTTTCAAATCTTATCTTCTTATCTTCTTGATTTTTGAAATCTTTATCTTTTTGGCTAATTTTTATCCTCTTGTCACATTTATTCTCAATCGTCGATGCAATTTTCTCAAATTGCATCTTGGCCGCTTATTTTAGTTTTTTTCCCTAACCCTAATTAGGGGTTGTCACACATGATCTTGACCTCTGATTTTAGGCTTTCATCAGCTTTTAATCTTGACCATTTGTCCAAAATTGCATTTTTTATAAAATGCCAATTTTGCTCACATTTTGAGACACACAGCTTCTTGATATTTCATTCTATCATAATTGTTGAGTCTCAGGAAATCTTATAGTCATGTCATTTGGTCATAGGCTCTATTTTGGCATAGTTTAGTCATATCCTAATGCTTATCATTTGCATGGTAGTATTATAATCATTTTAAAATCCTTCAAACCTTTCTTTAGACATTGTCTTTGTCATAGTCATTTCTCACACACTCAAATATGAGGGCAACAATTACATTTGCAACAAGTTAGAAGGGCTATGGAGGTGATTCATGGAGGCTTCAAAGGTGATTTTCTATAATCATTTTTATTTTATTTAATTGTCTTCCTTTGTGCTTCATAGTTAATGTTGGATTTTATGATTTATGCTCTAATCAGCTAACACCATGAACACCCAGAGTTCCAGCGCCTACCAATTGATGAGGTGGTGTATGAAACAAAATCCTCTGAGATTGATGAAGAAGATGCCAACACCAAATATATTATGGAGACCTTTGATGCGGATCTCGAGGAGGAGCTAGCTTGACAGTTGAGGGATGTCAGAGAGGAGGCATGAAAGTTGCCTTCTGAAGAAGAAAAGCAATCAAGTGATAAGATGGAGGACACTGAACCTCCAACTAGGGAGCATGATAAAGTCCCCGAGCATGATGAAGAAATTCCTCTCTAAGAAGAGCAAGAACAATAAGAAAATAAAGAACAAGAAGATGTGTCACCTCAATGTGAGGAAGAAGAAAAGAAAGAAGAAGATAAACCCCAAGAAGAGGCTGAAACTCATAAAAGCCCAGGAACGGAGCAACTTGAAGAACATGGGCATGAAGAAGAAGAAGAAGAAAAGAAAACTGTCAAAGGGGAAGATAGCCCTAAAGAGCATACAATTACCGAGTCTCCACAAAATGAAATTGTATTCATTCATGATTTAGATGAAGAAGAAGGAGAAAGGACCGAAAAAGAGACTTTGGCTAGTAAGGTGATGGAAATTGAACACACCCATGAAGAAGAGCATGATCATGAATCACCAAAGGGGGAATCTTGTATACCTGAGTGGCTTGAGAAACAACTAGAGAAGAAAGCTCATACCCTAAAGGATCCAAGAGGAAGATTGGAGGCCATCTTGGCCTGAGCCCAAATCAACACCGAGAAAGAAAAGAAGCCTGAAGTTAGATCCAAAGAGACCATGGATGCCTCTGGATCTAGAACTATGCAAATTGCCACGCCAGTAGTGGGTGAAGAAGGGGTAGACTATAATGTCTCCAACATTGACTTGGGGACAATCACTAGAGAACAAAAAATAGATCATCTCCAAGAGTCCGTTGCCATAGTGGTACATTTGATGCAGAAGGATAAGATTTCCAAGGAAGAACTAAAAGCACAACTGGCTGATTTGACTGACTATATTTAGCAATGGTTGTGAGTAGAAGATCTCCCCACCACATCCTCAGCACCACCACAATTGATGTCAAAGGACCATATCGACAAGCTTGAGAAAAGAAAGAAATGGACTAAAACTATGAAGGATTGGTTCCGACAGGTCCTGTATGCCAGAAACATGGGAATCAATTGGTCTGTCAGGACAAAAAATAAGTTCTTAGAAGTACAAAAATACCTTGAGGGAACAAGGAAGTTCTGCACTGACTTCCCAAGGGTATACGGGTCCACTTATCCTAAAATTGAGGCCATCCTCAAGCTACCTTAGAAAACATCAGAAAAGGAGCTTGCACTGACAGAGGACGATCATTGGCTGGTGGATATGTGGAAGCTGGACTTCAATCATAGAAAAGAGAAACTGGAGCAAGTGCTCGGTAAAGTGGAGGTTGAAATTGATTGGGCCAAAGAAATTAGGGAGGATTGTATTCAGTATTTGAAATTAATGATAGGTTACAATATTCCCACTATCGAGATTGATCCTGAAAAGATAAAGCCCTATTTCCATAAGAAGATGGAAGATGGAATGTCGGGTGAGCTTACCATAGATTTTATGAGTTTTGCTACTTGGGCTTTTGCCTAATCTGAACAAGTCAGGGACAACACAACTAAGTGTGATGGAGATTGGGATACACTCACATGTCGATCCAAGCAATGGAACTACCTGGTGCTCCAATATAATATAATGGAGATTGATAAGCTCTAGGAATTAATCAACAAGTTCATGGAATATGCCGCTTTAAAGAAGTAGGAAGGAAACCTGATCATTGATGAAAAAATCCTCACATAATAGCTGCAACAAAGAAAATAAGCAAAAGACAAAAGTGCTACAGTGCTGCCACAAGAGGGAAAAATAGGGAAAAAGACAAAGATGTATTTTAAATTATAATATATTTGGGGGTAGGTGGAACCCTAGTTTGTAGTGAATCTTGGCCACACAATGAAAATCAATCTTGGACATTCATTTTTCTTTTTGAAAACTATAAATAGGGGGTCTCCTCTCATTTTCAAGAGAGAGTTGAGTTGTTGTAAAGGTATGCTGTAGAAATTTTAATAGAAGTTCATTGGATTTTGGTGGACTCTTGAGTTTCTATTGCATGTGACATGGTTCATCTCCCATAGTTAGTTGATTTAGATAGATTTAATTTGTTGTTCTTCATGTTTTAGATTATTTTGATAGATTAGATAATGTTGTTCAATGGTTGTGTAGATTTATGTTGTGTTGATGCCTTTCTTGTCCATACTTTTTACTGTTTATTGATGGTAGACAACTGTATAAAGTTAGTCTGGGTAGAAATTAAAAGCTGCTCTAAATTTCTATATTTTGTTCATGCATGTTTATGGTGAATTAATGGTTGAATATTTGCATTCCTTAGAATCTTGCACAAGTTTCATGATATTGTGAGTTAATATGGTTAAGTGAAATTATGTTTTGGGAAGGTTGTCCACAGTAGAACCCTCCATGATCACTGTTCATCTCTAGTTTCAGATCTAGGAACTTCCTCTCTTCCTTTACCTTTTTCATTTTTTTTAATAAGTGATCTATGCTAAGGTTCATTGCACATTGTAAAGCCAAATATTAAGTTAAGATTGGAGTTTAAGACTGCTGTTCGAACCTACAGTAAATTGCATGCCAACTTCCCATCTCAGGAACTCCATTTTAAGACTCACCTTCCCTCTAGTTTAACTCCATAAGTCTTCCCTGTGATTAACTACAAAATCACATCAAATATCAATAGAGAAATTCCATGCATGTCATGACCTGACACCCGAGAGACCTTGGGTTGATTTTCAACTTGTTGTTGGAGATTACTTTTCAAGAGAGGTAGTGCACTTACACACTGCTTGTGTTGAGAACGTGCATAAAACACACATCAACACCTATAGCATGCACTATTTCAGCCCTTGAACTGCTAACATAACTCAACTTGCAAGACAATTATAGCAAGTTGTAGGTCACTCATAACAAAGCTGAAGATTCATGTAGCAAGTTAATTAACACACATAGAAAAGTTAAAAGTAACCTATAACAACTTGATAAATATTTGTGGGGGTACACATTTACCTCTAACAAACACCACAAGAATTAATATTGTTACTAAGTGATCCACAATAGTTTTAAGAGTTATAGGCTTTACTCTAGAGTCATGTTTGCATTTGGTTATCAATAGAAATACACATAGAAATTTTATTTATTTTTTTGTAATGTACAAGGGTGGCTTGAGGCTTTATTAAAGCCTACAATAAGTGTTATAAGTATGGTAGAAAGGTAAGGGAATGCTTGATTAAGCAATTTTGGTATTTTCCAAGAATTACAAGAGGATGGAGTGCCATATGTGAGTGTGTGGTTGGTGATAGAAGAAGTTGAAGAAAGTAGAGTTATGAACAACATTTAATTTAGTGGCAATTGGGACTTCTCATATTTGGTGCCAAGAATTTTGAGGCAGTAGAGAGGAGGCTAATTAGTGGAAGATCTTCTCCATTGTGATACAAGTACTTTTCCTTAAGCATGTAGTTATCATGCGTGCTAACAATGGTCATTTTCCAACTAGATGGTACAACTATTAGTTTTACTTAGTGGATGGTTTATTGTTGGGAAACCATTTATTTATATTCCCCATGCAAGCCTATATTTGGTAGGTAGATGATTTTTTAAGGGCATTTGATATTTTAAAACAATATATTTTCCTTCTCTACACATGATAATTCATATTATTGGTTCAAAATTATTTTTCTCAACTTCTACAAATAATCATTTTGGCATGTGATTTAACTATATAGATGGTTGTTTTTATTGTTTGGGTATGGTACATCTACCCTAACCCACACAAGTTATGTTGAATGATGTGGATATTGTTGCTGATATGTGGTTGTCATTGATGTCAACACTATTAGAATTTGGTGTATTGAAGACTGTATATGTCGAGGATATTGAGAAAATTGTAAAAGAAAGTATTCTTGGTTCCTAGTGGAACTGTGCAGGTCAAGAAGGTGTTGTGTTCTATACGTTGAAGTTTTGATTATGTGGATTAAAGGGTTTATTTTTGAATGTTTCTAGATCATCTACTGGATGTTTCAGAGGTTCGCATGGAGTTTTGAGCATGTTGTGGTCTGACAGTGTGTTGCTAGTCCTTGTCAGTGTTCCTAAATGAAGTTTGTGTAATTCTTGTTTTCTTAGTTGTAGATGCTTCTCTGTTGTTTCTTGGTGTTCTATGGTGTCTCTAGATCATTCTCTATCTTTGTGGTGTGTCCACATTATTTGGAGAGTTCATGGTTGAAGATCTTATCTTGCGCATGTTTGGTTGTTCTTGTTCTTGGCCAACATGTTGTTGATAGCGTGTTGTGGATCTTTGAGGTGAATTTAATTAAAGTATTCTCGCATTTGAGATATTAATTTGGGTCTCCACTATGTTGTGGCTGACCTTGGTGGATACACATTAAAAGTTTTTTTGTAAATTTGGGCTGACATTACAAATATATTTTATTTCTTTGGCCGATGAAGTGGTGATGAAATTTCGTGTAGTAGATATATAAGGGAAATTAGTTCATTGTTGGAGATGATGCTTCGTGTGCTCCTATGTGTGTATGTGTGAATATCATTTGATTGTTGAGCAGAGTGTGAAGAAGAATGTGCGAAGTGTGAAGAATTTTTGAGCTTAATTGGAACTGTAATTAGGCTTGTGAAGAAGCTATTTTCTCAGTTCACAAATTTTGGATGGTTTTAATCCAAACCTTATTGTTGGAAAATGAGTCGTCTTTTTTAATTGAGTAGTGAGCTCTAGGTAGTGTGCCTGAATGTATGTGCATTCCCCTTATTATTTCTTCTTATACTTCTAATAGAGTATAATCTTGTGGACTAAAATCCACCATGGTTTTTCCCCAACAGGGTTTCCATGCAAAAAATCTGTGTTCTTTGTCTCTCTGATGTGTTGATTGTTTATGGTTAATTGCTTATTCATCAGATTTGAGATTAAGTTAAGATTAAGAAGAAGATTTTTAGTTTTTGTCACAAATGATTCACCCCCCCTCTTAGTTGTGTGTCCTTATTTTTCCAACAAGTTACTTTATTGAACAATGTCATATGTTTCATTATGGACAATACACTAGCAAAATTTGTAGTGGTTTTTGGGGGAGGGATGATGGTTATCCAAGTGGATAGGGTAGTATAAAAATTTGAAGAGGTGGGAGTGAAAGGAATAGAGATGAATATGAATCAATTGAGGATAATAAGCACATGATTTTTATATGGTGAGGATGACCATATCAACAAGGTTTCAAGTCCCTAGTGGTAGAAGTGAGAGTCAATCATAATGGTTGCCTAATAACTAAAGCTAAGAAAGTGTTAAATCCAAGTGAATGTTGGATAGCTAAGATAGATGAATGGTCATCTTAGCTAATTAGATAAAAGATACCAATTGGAAACAAGAGTGATGATAGTAGAGGAAAGAATGATACTATAGTTATAGGGTAGTTGGATTTTTTAATAAGTAGAGGTTAAATTTTGAGCCATTGGGGCCAATGCAATAATTTATAGACTATTACACATGGACAACAAAATATGTGTGTGAAGGTATAAGTGCTTCATTTTATACAATTACCAAAGGGTGTAGGTCATGTTCATTTTTAGGATAATCTATGAATGTATTGTAAGACCCATTGGATACTATCAAACATATATGATTGTGGAATAGTGAAATGAGGAGCATAACTCACTTGAATTTTTCTACCCATTAAATTATTTCTCTAGAGTTTTTCATGTTGTATGTTTTGTGTTTGATGTAAGTATATTTTCCATATTTGAGATTTTTTTTTTAATTCCTTTTATTATATATGTCAAGATAATTAGCAACCATTCTGGATAGTTAAGTGCATACAAAGGTCATTTGAGAGCATCTCATTTCAGAATCCATATGTGATGCACTAAAATGTGGCATGATTACCTCAAGTTTATGGATCAACTGATATCAAACCCTAACATTTATGTTGGGGAAGTAGTATTAAATACTACCATTCTTGTTGTAGAAGTTTTATTAGAACCAATCCTTCTTATTAGGAAGTGGTATCAAATCCATTCTTTCTTTGATACTAGAGAGAAGTGGTACCAAGAAATTCCTTCCATTTTGCCTAATTTTTTTTACATCTAATGGTGTGCAAAGGTTTTAAAATTAGTTTATAATACAAAGAGAAAGAGAAGAATATTGGGAAAATATGTCTCAACTTTGCAATTATATATGATTTATTGATAGGATATATGTTGGTATATGGCAACTGATCATGCAAATACTGTACACTAGTAATGGTTTTTTTCCCGCTGACACATTAAGGAATTTTCCCACTGACACATTAAGGTTTTTCCTTTAACACATAAAATGAAATATGACCTTGTAAAACCCTAATTCTAGAAGGTTCCAAAAATCTTGTTATAAGCAGGTGGGATGTATGTAGACAGTGGTGTATTTTGAGAGTCTGATAGTGGCCAGGTTGTCTCTTGATCCCTAGTGGTGATACTCTTGTGAGAAGCTTGCTCTACAAGTATATTGTAATCTTTTGATTTCTAAATAATATATTAAGTAGTTTTTGGAGTAGGGTTTTTCTCCCGAAAGGGTTTTCCCCATGTAAATCATTGTGTTATGGTATGCATGATATTTGTGTTTATTTCTATTTAAGTTTTTGTAACTATTAAAGATCTATAAAATTTTTGCATTATTCTCCTCTCAAGGTTAGTGTAGGAAGTTGTTTCGCTACCTTAGCTTCCTTACAAGTGGTATCAGAGCTTGATCACCTTTGGTTTCAGTTGTGGGTTGTTGGGTTTTTTGAACTAATCTAGATTTGAGTGGGAGCTTGTGTAGAAGATGCTTTGTGATCTTTTTGCAGGAATTTTTAGATGGAAAGTTCATCAGGGAGAATAGAGGTTGAGAGATTTTTTGGAAATAATTTTGAGATGTGGAAGTTAAAGATGGAGGATCTGTTGATAGATTAAGATCTGTGGGATGCTGTTGATGAGAATATTTCAAGGCCTGTAGATCCTACTCAAGCTACTCAATATAATGTTATGGACCGTCAAGCCAAGGGTCTAATTAGAGTGTGCTTGGTATAATTTATTTTAATTAATATCTATGAAGAAACCTTTGCATAAAAACTATGGAAGAAGCTTGGTGAGATGTATCCAGCCAAATCTTTAGTGAACAAGATTTTATTGAGGAAGAAGTTGTATTCCTTGAGAATCGAATAGGATGGCCAAATCATGGACCACCTAGAAGCATTCAATATGTCGGTGGCTCAATTGGAATCAGTTGGTGCCAAAATGGATGAGGAGGAGAAATGTTGGATCTTGCTTTGTTCTTTACCTGATTCGTGGAATTCTCTTGTTATGGCTATTGGGAGTACTTGTGTTTGAAGTACCCTAAATTTGCATGTAAGACCAACTTCAAATACTTATTAGAAAGGTTAGTCTAAACACACAAATCTGCAAATACCTCCATGAAATAAAATATCTATGCTAAAGAAATGCCACAAGTAATAAAAAAAACATCAAGAAGACATTTCAAAAGCAAGATAATCACCTATTCCATGTTGGATTGGTGTCACATGTGCTAGTGACCCTTTCCCAACCCTTGATCAATAGCTAAATGATGATGTATTGCAATGGAGATGAAGAACAAGATTATTTCTCAAACCAAGAGAGTAACCTTGCATAAAATTGTTGATCCATGAATGAGAATGAAGGCCCTATTTTATAGATTTTCTTGATGATAGATTGGCCAAGATGGTGAATGTGGGACTAAAGATCCTCCAATGAGAAGATGACACTTGTCAAATGGTGAGTGGTCAATGGTTGTGCAATATTTGGGAAGAGTGCCCATGAGAGGGAGAATTTGAATTCAAATTTTCCAATAAATGCTGAGTTTGACCTTGGAAGGGGACATGTAAGAGGCATGTAAGGCCTCATAAATGCTCTGTTGGGTGTACATGTCCACTTGGGGGAGATTCAAACTTGGAGAATATTCTCCCTTTATGCCAAGTTGAAAATAAAGACTTTGATAAATAATTTAAATGCAATTTCATGTGCAAGTGGCCAAATCTAGAGAATGCAAGTGGGTGAGATTATTATTTAATTAGGGTTAGATTAAATAGATGATGATAAGGCTGATTTAGACCAATTTGACTTGATTTAGGGATTTAAATCAAATCAAAGGGAGATGAATGATGATCTGAGATTTAATTAAATAAATGATTGATTTATTTAATCAAAGAGATGATGATAGGATCAAGTTTGATTTATTTGATTTAAACTGATGACCTTAGGAGATTGATAAATAAACTTGATTGATTTGTCAAATGGATGCATTATGTCAATTTGACGTGTCTACAGTGTTAAATTGAAGATTGAAGATGTGGTGGGTTCTTTTATTTCTAAAGAGATGAGGAGGAAGGTATCCATCACTTCCAAGGAGGCCCTAAATGTTTGTGGAAGACCTAAGGAAAAAGGCAAGAAGAATGAGAAGTGTGAAAAATCCAAGTCCAAGGGGAGATCTAAATCTCCTGGAAAGTCCAAAGTTATTTGCTGGAATTGCGGTAAGCTTGGACATGTTCGTAAGGAATGCAAAAAAGAAAAGAAGAATAAAATTAAGAAATTTGATTCTAATTCCAAGTTCGAGAAGGAAGATGGTGACGTATTCATTTTAGCTTTGACAACACGTGTAGGTAATAATGCATGGTTAATTGAATTAGGTGCATCTTTTCATTTGACCTTTAATAGAGATTGGTTTTGTGAATATGAAGAATTTGATGGAGGTAAGGTGTACTTGGGTGATGATTCTCATTTAGACATTGTTGGTTGTGGTAAAGTTAAAATCAGGTTTCCTAATGGTAGAATTAAAAAGATTAATGGTGTGTTGCATATCCCTAGATTAGCACAAAATTTGTTATATGTGAGCAAACTAATAGATGCAGGTGTGTAGGTAGTATTTTATGATGCAGGATGCAAGATGGTTAGAGGTGTTATGGTGATTGCTAGAGGTGTTAGATATGGGACATTGTATAAGCTTGATGCATGCACTACCGAGTGCAATAGTACTTCTGTGAAAAGAAAGTCTATAGAAGAAGTGAGGGTTTCACCTTCAGTAGATGGTCATGGAATTTGGGTACCCAAGGCTGCTCTTTCTTTTGAGACAAAGTTACCTAAAAAGAAAAATATTTTATGCCACCAGAGACTTGGCCACATTGGAGAAAAGGGCTTGAGGACTTTGAAAAATTAAAACCTTGTTAAAGGTTTGTCTGATTGTAATCTTGAATTTGATTTCTGTGAGCATTGCATTTATGGAAAACAAAATTGCGTTCAATTTTGCTTGAGTTCTCATAAATATTTTGGTGTATTGGATCTTATTCATTCTGATGTATTTGGTCTTGTAGATGTTCCTTCAATTGGTAAATCCATGTATTATGTTTCATTTATTGATGATTATAGTAGAAGGACTTGGGTATATTTTGTAAAGAGTAAATATGAAGTTTTTCAGTTGATTTAAATAATTTAAAGCAATGGTTGAGTTACAGATTTGAAAGAAAATTAAATGTTTGAGGACTAATAATGGCGGTGAATTTTTCTCTAATGATTTTGATAGATTCTATAAATATTGTGGTATTCATAGATAGAAGATAACTCCATATTCTCCACAATAGAATGGAGTTGTAGAAAGAATGAATAGGACACTGATGGAGAAGGCTAGGAGTATGTTGAGTGGTGTTGGCTTAGAAAAAAGGTTTTGGGCTGAAGCTGTTGCCATGCTTATTACCTAATTAATAGGTCTCCTACATCAGCTCTTGTTGATAAGATTCCTATAGAGGCATGGTCAGGTCATGAGCCTTCACTAAGACTTCTTAGAGTTTTTGGTTGCGAGGCATATGCACATGTGCCAAAGAATAAGCAAAGAAAGTTGGAGAACAAGGCTATGAAATGTATTTTCATCAAATATAGTTATGGTGTGAAAGGATACAAGCTTTAGGATCTTGTTGCACAAAAGGTAATACATAGTAGAAGTGTTGTTTTTAGAGAAAATAAGCCTTCTTCTGTTACATTGCAGCCAAAATAATTAAATAGGAAGATGTGATTCAATTTCCTTCTACACCTGATAAAGTTGAATCAAGGCCCAAGGATAGACAAGAAGTTGAGGAGAGCTCATCTAGCTATGGGTCTTCAAAAGAGGAGGAAGAACCTCCAACTTAGCTTGTTTGTAGGTCTACAAGGCATAAACAACCACTTGAAAGGTATTCACCTGATGATTGGAGATGTATTTTTTCTTTGAATACTAACATGGATGAACCCAGATCTATAGAAGAGGCACTAGGTATGAATGATGCAGAATCCTGAAAGATTTCTATGGATGAAGAAATGGAATATTTGAAAAAGAATGATACATGGGATCTTGTACCGTTTCTTGAAGGAAAAAAACCTATTGGTTGTAAATGGGTGTTCAAGAAAAAGATTGG
Source organism: Sequoia sempervirens (assembly GCA_007258455.2). Classification (NCBI taxonomy): domain Eukaryota; kingdom Viridiplantae; phylum Streptophyta; class Pinopsida; order Cupressales; family Cupressaceae; genus Sequoia; species Sequoia sempervirens. The sequence goes on along the minus strand of VDFB02000008.1, from coordinate 36,673,633 downwards.
TTCATATGGAGGTGTTGAGAAGTATAAAGAAAGGTTGGTTACGAGGGTTACTCTCAAGTTGAGGGTGTTGATTATGGTGAGATATTTTCTCATGTTGAAAAAATGAAATCCATTAGATTTTTCCTTTCTATTGCTGCTGCTTATGATTAGAGGTTGAGAAAATGGATGTGAAAACTACTTTCCTCCATGGTGATTTGGAGGAGGATATTTATATGACACAACTAGAGCACTACGTGGTGAGAGGTAGAAGTAAGTTGGTTTGCAAATTGAAAAAATATTTGTATGGGCTTAAAACAGAGTCCTAGGATGTGGTACCAAAAATTTGATACATATGTGTTGAGTTTGGGATTTGAGTGTTCTAAAACAAATCATTGTATTTATTATAAAACTGATGGTGATCGTTTCTTGTTTATTGCATTATATGTTGATGATATGTTATTTATTGGTAGAGGGAAATGTATGATTTTAGAACTAAAATATCAACTTGCTACTAAATTTGAAATGAAAGATATTGGTGTAGCTATACACATTCTTGGGATGGAAATTAAAAGAGAGTGTGAACAGAAAGCTATGGCTTGGACAAATCAAGTATGCCAACTCAATTTTATAGAGGTTTGATATGTAGGATTGTAGACATGAGTAGAGTGCCTTATGAGAGTGCAGTTGGAAGTTTGATGTATGCTATGGTTTGTACTAGACTAGACATTTCCCAAGTAATGGGAAATATTTCTAGATATATGTCTAATCCTAGTAGAGTTCATTGGGATGCAATTAAAAGAGTCTTCAAATATTTGTGTGATACCTTAGATTATTCCTTATGTTATCATAGTAATATGACTAAAGATGAGATTTCCCTTGATATTCATGGTTATGTGGATTTAGTCTGGGCAAGTGATGTTGATAACAAAAGATACACTGATGCTTATGTGTTTACTTTATTTGGTGGTACAATTAGTTGGATGAGTGTGCAACAGGTTGTGGTTGCTTTGTCCACTACGGAAGCAGAGTATATAGAAACTACTCATGCTTGTAAAAAAGTCATTTGGCTTAAGAGACTATGTTCAGATATTGGAATAAAACAAGGTGCAATGACAATAAATATTGCAACAATCAAAGTGCAATATGTCTAGCCAAGAACCCAATGTTTCATGCCAAGACCAAGCACATTGATGTACAATATCATTTTGTTAGAGATATGGTTGAAGATGGTAGGGTGAAGTTGGTTAAGGTAGAGAATTTGATGAATGCTGTTGATTCTTTAACTAAGCCTATGAGCACAAAGAAGTTCAGATGGTGTTCAGAGATGATGGGCCTTTCGGCCCCTAGCAATTAGAGATGATGATGACACCCTTCTGTTGTCATTACAAGGTGTTTGAAAAGTGGGAGGTTTGTTGGGAAAATATGTCTCAACATTGCAATTATATACAATTTATTAATAGGATGTATGTTGGTATATGGCAACTAATCATGCAAATACTGTACGCTCGTCAAGGTTTTTTCTTGTTGACACGTCAAGGATTATTCTGCTGACACATCAAGGTTTTTCCATTAACACATCAAATGAAAAATGACCTTGAAATCCTTAATTCTAGAAGGTTCCAAAAATCTTGTTATAAGCGGGTGGGATGTATGTAGACGGTGATGTATTTTGAGAGTCTAATAGTGGTCGGGTTGTCTCTTAATCTCTGGTGGTGATACTCCTGTGAGAAGCTTGCTCTCCAAGTATATTGTAATATTTTGATTTTTGAATAATATATTGGGTGGCTTTTGGAGTGTGGGGTTTTTCTCCTGAAAGGGTTTTCCCCACGTAAATCATTGTGTTGTGGTATGCATGATATTTGTGTTTAATTTTTTGACTATTAAAGATCTATAAAAGTTCTGCATTATTCTCCTCTCAAGGTTAGTGTAGGAAGTTTTTCTGCTACCTTAGCTTCTTTACAAAGTATACTTGTAGTTTGAAGTGACATATCCAAGATCCAAAAAAAATATCATTTGAACAAGAGATAAAGCCAAATGGTAAAGCCATAGTGAGTGCTAGAGTCAAACCTCAAAGAGGTGTACAAGCATCAAGAGTTTGTTGGGCCATGCAAGTTGATATATCCATGTGGGAGAGATAAAACTCAAATTTTATGGAAAATTGTGTACTAGGTCAATCAGGCTAACACAATAAAGCCCCTTTCATCTTCATTATAAAGGGAGTTGATTTTTCATTAGTTGAGCTAAGTATGGTGTTGCCGATTGATATCATGAAGACATAGAAGATATCCCTTTCTTAAGGTGGTTTTCAATCCATCAAAGGGTTGTTGTATATTGAGATGTAATATTTCTTCACACAAATATATGTCTTAATTATAGAAAAAGTCACTAGCCATTTGAATAAGATTCATTGATGCCATCAAGGCACAATACATATGTAATTAACCTTGACAAGATAATCTTCATTTAGATGGAGGGATGTGAGAGTTCTCAAAATTTAGTTTTAATCTTGAAGATTTTGGGGAACAAAACCTCCCAAATTTAGGATATGTGATCTATAAACAAATAAGTTTCAAGTGAACAAGTGGGGTCAAGCTACATGATATTTTTAACTTAGGTTGTAGGCCACTTTTATCAAGGTGAAAAGATGCTTGTATCAAGTTAATTGACACCCATCTCAAGGCTACAAGTCAACTAAAAAAACATTTAAAAGGTTTGTGGGATATATGTTTACCTATAGTAGATGCCACAAGTGTTAAGGCTGTTTCCAATTAATTGACAATATCATAGGAGTCATAGGATTCACTTCATAGTCATCTTTGCTTCTAATTATTGATAGGAATATATGTAGTAAATTAATAGTATTATTATACAAATATTATTAGTGTGGTTGAAGGTTTTATTTGGATGTGTAGCTAGTGTTACAAGTATGACAAAAAGGAAAGATCATGTTTGATCATTTTTTTTGGTATTGTCCATAATTTGTAAGAAGATGGAATATCATGTGTGAGCATGCGATTGTGACAACATTTTTGGAGTGAAAGAGGAATTCAAAGAAGGTAGAGTTATGGATGGTGTTCAATCTATTGGTGACCTTAGGAAAAATAGGACTTATCATGTGTGGGGATCAAATTTGAGGCGGTCAATCTTCTTTATTATGATATTAAGCATTTTTGTTTAGTTGCATGGTTGTCAAGTGTTAACAATGGTCATTTTCTAGCAAGGTGTTGAGACAATTAGTTTTCCTTGAATAATGGTTCATTGTTGGGTAGTTATTAATTTTTAATCCTTGTGCATGCATGTTTTGGTAGGTGAATACATTTTAGGTGTTTGATTTACAAGCATTTGTTTACCTTCCCTACATGTGGTAGTTTATATTCTATGCTAGGCATGTATTTCAAATATTCTACAAGAAACTATTTTGGCACATGACTCAACTACCTAGGTAGTCATTTTCATTGATTGAGGCATTACATTTACCCTAACCTATAATAGTTACTTCTACTAGAAAACACTATGTGTTTCCTTCTAATAAATATAGAAAAGTTAAAAATGGTGATTTGAGAAGGCAACATGGCTATCCAAGTGAATGTGATAGCTTAAGAATATAAAGAGGGAGTAGTGAAAGAGACTAAAGGGAAGATGAATGAGTTGGGAAGAAGAAGAGCTTGACTATTATAAGGTGAGGATAGCTATACAAGCAAAAATTTAACTAGTTGGTTATAAAAGCAACAACCAATTGTGCTAGATGGAAGAGTATCAAATCTAAGTGGATGCTAGTTAGCTAAGATAGGCATGGTCATCTTATCCAAGTAGAGATATACAACTAGTTGGTAAAGGGAGAGAGAGGGGGTGTTGAGAGCATACAAGAGTATACTATTATGTGTAGGACAACTGCTACATGCATCCCATTTCAATAGAGGTTGCAAGTTGATCCATTGGGGTTAATGAAATGAGTTCTAGATAGTTTCATATGGATAATAAAAATTGTGCATGGAGGTATAATTATTTCATTTTCTATAATTGAAAGAGAGGATGTCAATCATATTCATGTTTAGGATAATCTATGGATGTATTGTAATCTACACATTAGGCATTGTAAAACACATACAACCATGGATTAGTTGTATGAAGAGCATAGCTCATTTTTACTAGAGTTTTTAGTCCATTTGAAGGTTTCTCCAAAGTTACTTATGTTGCATGTTTTATTTGTGATGCAATTTTTTTTTCTATATTTGACATTTCTTTTTTTAGCCCTTTATTGCAAATAAAAATTGAAAAATATTATTGGTGGTGTAGACACTGAAAAATGTCCTAATCGATGTCGTATATTTAAATTTTTTTTATTAACCTCATTTCCTCCTTAATCCATCCTCTTTTTGCTTAATTGATTTAATTATCCTAGATAATTAATTAATTGCATCATTTTCATCTATTTGGCCTAATTAATTAAATTGGGTTAATTCACCTCTTGTCGCACTAACACTTCATCTCATTAAATTAAATAAATCAAAATATTTAATTTAATATCCTAAGTCATCTTATTTAATTAAATAACCCTATCTTATTTAATTAAATATCATTTCATTACCCCTCCCCTATTTATTAAATCATCTAATTTAATAAATGTCTCTTAATTCTTCTAATTCCCTAATTGCATAAATTAAACCTTGTTTAATTAGCAATTAAACTAATTTTCTTCTACTCAAAGGGAATATTCCCATGGAATATTCTTTATCCTTTTTGCACAATTAAAACTTTGCTTTAATTTGTAAAATCCCTTTTTTCCTCACCCTAAAGGAATATTTTAAGGAATATTCTCTTTCCTCCAATCAACTCACTTTGCTTCAAACTCAAGTTAACCCTTTAACCTTCTAAACAAGGTACCTTTGACCTATGTGAATAGGTCAAAAGTGTGTTTGTTTGAGGCAAGTGTGAGCCCTTGATTAACTTTCATCATGCATTCTCATTCCTTGATGAGAATCCATGATCCATGCCTCTTATCCCCTTCATCTTGAACCATTGATTAAGCTTTTTGATCTCAACCATCCATTATTCATTTTCTCTCCTATAAATAGGTCACTATTTGGAGACAAATGGATCCATCTTTTATTGCAAACTTATGTTGTTAAATTTTCTCACATACTTGTTATCTTTTGCTCACTTTTAGCTTGTTTTAGTTCATTTTTTAGTTGCATATTAGCTTCAAGCTTTCATTAATGGCTTCCATGCATCCATCTTAGTTTGTAAATAAATTAGGGTTTTCATCTTTTAGCATAATTTTAGCTTAAATTAGCTTAAATTAGCTTGGATTAGCTTAGCAATTGCATAATTGGATCATTTATAGCATAAAATCATGGTAACTTAGCTTGCATCATGTTCATTTTTACATAATTTAGGTTTTCATACACTAAACACCATGGTTTCATTGATTCTTTTCCATAGAATCGACTGAAACAAGCTCACTATCATGAGATTGGGAAAGGGTCATCAGTCCACATCAACAAGACACCAATTCCACAATAAGATAAATTTTGAATGGATTAGAGTAGATGTTTTGATAGCTTTCATATTTTAGTATGTTAGGTTTTGATAAAATATTTGGTTTTAATCTTGTTTGATCGATCTTGTTGAAATTCGAGTATTGGTGGCTCCATTATGCTTTGATTCTTCATGGATCAAGCATAATATAGCCCATACTAGCAATCCTTGCATCGAAATTTTGGCACTAGAAGAAGGGAAAGCCAATCATTTAGCCATATTTTAGCTCAAAATCCATGTTCATGCTATTTTGCAGGTTGCAATGATGCTCAGACCACAAACAATGACACTATCTCAATAGTGTTGCCATATAGTGAAGCCCAAGAAATTTCATACAACAACACATATTTAATTGGATGATGCTAATTTAAATATACGACATGTATTTAAATTTAAAATATTGTGGAACGAAAATGGCAACACTCATTTTCACCAGACTGACACTTTTAAATTTCAAATAGCGACACATTCATTTTTAGCAATGCCCATCAAAACAACAAAAAAATCATTTTCACTACTTTTAGTACAAAGTGACACTCAAATTCACCAAAGTGACGCCCAAATTTCAAATTGTGATGCCATCGTGTGAAGCAACGCTCAACCAGGGTAAGAAAATTTATGTTTTTTTTTGACATGTGACTTAATTTCTTTTGATTATCTGATCACTGATGGATGTTTGAATATGTTTTCATTTTTAGACTAATAGGTTTTTGCAGGGTTTAAAGGCATGGAGTGAAACTGAAGACCTCTTCTATCTTAAACATTCTATAATTGTAACTAGCAGTAAATGCTTTGGGACAATTATAACCCAATTTCATGCTTTTTTACTTTTATTTTTAGGCAACACACTAGTTTTCCATTGGGTTTAAAATGAGTATTCAAAGTTGGATAAAAATGAACCCTCACATCGCATCCTTCAATTGGGCTTAAAATTGAACAAGACAAACTCATCTTTCAATTGGTGCATAAAATGAACTCATTATTGCTTTGAAGGATAAAATTGACAACTATTTGTTTTGTTTTGTGGCTTTCAAATTTTCTAGTGAATGCATATGCAATTCTCTCATGCCGTTTGGTGACCTTGAGAAACAGAAACATTCTCTAACACATTGCAAAATCACCCACATCTTTCAATTGGGTTTAAAATTGAACAACCATGTAGTGTGAGAAAAGACATAGCGTGTGTTCTCTCTTTGTGCATGCAAGCAAAGATAATCAAACTACGAATATACTTACTCACTATTTTTCACCTTTAGAGGGCCTACCTTGGTGGGAAAAGTACTCACCCCAAGGGAACGACCCAAGTGGTAATGAGCATAAGCCAGGCTCTTTTGAACTGCTATATAAATTTATGGTTGCAAGGAAAGTTTGCAATCAATAGAGTGATGCATGATAGCTCTCCCCCAATATCTTTATGATGCATAAAGATTTTATTCTAAGGGCTGGGAGACCTTTTGAGGGAGTTTATCATAGTTTCCTCTGAACTAGATGCCCTTATTACAAACCTTTGTGTAGTAGCGAAAAATCCCTAATATTTGTTGATATTAGGAGGTCGAACCTCCAAAGCCATCCCACATATTTGCGGTTTTTAGTAGAGATGAAAAGTTTGTCATGGGAGATTCATGAGAACTTGAAGCTTGGATGACTCATAGAAGTGAGTGTCATGGAGGGGAGCTAGTGTGGTCAAGCTTCTAATCGTCCCCTCTGAATAAGCGCAGCTAGAGAAATCCAAGTGGGAATACAACAAATATAGCCATTTCTATCCTAGGGTTGTAATGCTTGTGAGTTAGTTTTACACTTTGCTTGATTTCAAAACAATCCAAAAAAAAAAATTCACTATCCAAAATTTTCAAACACTTTGGGCTTAAATATAGACTTTTTGAGTTAGCCTTGATATTACTAGTTGTCCTAAGGATTTATCCTTAGCGATTTCTAAATATCTTGACATTAATCTCAAACCCATATTTACCAAAGACAACATAGGCAATTATGGCTTTAACCTCAATATTTTCATGAAATGGACATTGTGAAAGTTATGATGTTTTTGACATAAACATCTAGTTTGGAAACATAATCAAAGACAAGTGTTTGTGGTAAAATCAATTCACCTAAGCAAAGATAAATTGACAAATGAACCTCACATGACTATTTGGAGATCGACTACTCCCGTTGAACAACCTAATCTTCTAGGTGCTATAATTCAGCCAAACTTTGAACTCATAAACAGTGAACAAATAGATCTCATTAGTAGTTTGAGAACCTTCACTTTTGAAAACAAGGAAAAAAACTCACAGTGGAGAAATGTACCAACCATTTTAGACAAAGAAGAGGAGCACACTGATATTGAGGCTGGAAGGCCCCTATTATCATCACCTGCATGACAATAAATATATTCCTTTCTGCCATAAACTTAAACTGTTTCCCCATGATCTCACAAAAAATTAGGATTCCTAATCCAAGTTCTACATGTCTTCATTTTATACTTAGGAATCTCACTCCAAAAGCCCTTAAGAAACACCTTCGAGCAGTTCACAAAAATAGAAACAAGTTGGTAGAAAACTTTTATAGACATGCTTCACTTGAGGTATAGTCCATAATTGTTTGCATTATTTTGGAGTCAAAATATTGGTCTTTTTCATGATACTCAACTCCTCTAAATGATTCATAAAATAGTTAAACTTCATATGGAAAAGTATCCAACACTCCATTTCAAATGCATGAATTGTCAAACAAGTATAATCAAAAGTGGGTATCCATATTTTATCAGAATTGTTACACTTTGTTGAGAAACTTTTATGCCTGAGCTAGGAGAGCCTGAACAAGTTTGAATATTCCCCTCCATCCTCTCATTTTCTAGAATTTGAATATTTTAGAGGTCTACCATCATTTTTGCTACCTTGATCTTTTTGAAACAAAAGGCTCACTTCACTACATGATCTCACGGAAAGTAATAATCCCTAAATGAAGGTCAACTAGTCATCACCATAAACTTAGACATTGTAATGCAAAAGCAATCAACAACCACATTGAGGCACTCTATGAAAATAGAAACAAGTTGTTGATAAAATTTTATGAATGAACATTGATAAAATATCCTGACATGTAAACATTCTTTATGAGCCAGAATCCTCGTCTTTTTGAAGATCAACAACTTTTCTAGATCATTGAGTATTTAGGATTTGAACATTTTAGAGGTATATCATCATTCTCATTACCTTGGTCTTGTCAAAACAAAAAAGTTCACTTTAACTCAACATTGGGTCCAACATTTCACTCACCCCTTCATCAAATTCCCTCCTTCACCTCATCTATCTTTGCAAAAATTTCTAAAACACCAAACATCAAACCAACTTGCTACCTTAGCTAATTTGTATGTGAAATTTATCCTTTTCCATGCACTTAGTTGAGATAGTTATCATCTTTGAACTACCTTATCTTGAAGGTCACAAGTCTACCCTAAATTTTTATAAGTTCATTAGCATCCTTTATTCCAACATCAAAACATCAAACTCAAGTCAAAAGTGTTATCCCAAAATTCTTGCAAAGATCACTCCCCACATCACCCATATTTCAATCCCACATTATCATCATTTCTCCCTAAAGAATTAGAGCATCTCTTTTACCTAGGTTTGAGTCAACAAGAGAGTTCAAACATTACAAAAATCAACACAACTCTCCCATAGCTAACACCAAATTTATGGTAAAGACAAGATCACAACACAAGAGAATGATGGAAAAATAAAAAGTTACATTTACCTCAAGTGATCCAAATCCTTTAGAATTTGATCCTAGAAGTCATGTTACACCATCACAGCAACTATCATCTCCTTCAAGACCTTACAAAATCAAAGATGTCAACAAAAAACCATTTGAGCTCACTAGAGAAGAAATTTTAGAACATCATTTTTTTGAAAATGTAGCTCCTATCTCCCTGAAATTTGTAGCACAAATTTTAACATAGGATTTCACCACTCCATCACAAGGGCTAAGTCAAACATACATACCTAGTTTTGCAACCAGCCTTTCTAAAGATTTTGGTTACACCTTACCATTTGAGAGTAATACACTTATGGGTACTCTTGAAACTAATCCTCCACCTCCCACCACCATTTGGACACCTACCTTTGGTGATCCTCCCATTCTTGAGGATCCAAAACAACTACACACTCTGCTTGAACTTCACTATTCCACCACTACTTTGACATTTCAGGGAAACCCTTCTTCATCCACAACCATGAGTACCACAAGTATGCCTACCATCACGTACAACAATACAAACCAAAAATATCAAAACAACACACTAGGGCATGTCAATACCATATCATAGAATCAATCCTCAATGCAAATAGGGACATCTTTATCAAACCCTTCGGTGGGTTCGTCCATTCCATCTATCATTACCACATCATCTCCTATCAATCCACTTCAAAGAAATACCTTGGTTACAAGCTCTATCAATCCTAGGAGTACCTTGATCACAAATCCTTTGTTTACATATTTTGCACAAGGCAATCCTCAAAACATAGGACAAGGGAATCTTTTTAATCAATGGACTCAAGGTCCTAGTGTGTCATTTCCATTACAAAATTTAATGGCATCATCTTTTCCAACAACTCCCTTTTCTATTCCCAATCAAACAAGACCTCAAACATACATTCCTCCACCCTCAGTCTACCATATTGCAAGGAATGTTAAACCAAGGGAATCCTCCACCTTTCACCAACAATCCACTATCCACCCAAAACATCAATGTCCCTATTCCTTCATAGATGTCTCAATAACTGCGTGACCCCACATTGCAAGCATGTGCCTTAGCTTTACAACAAGCACACCAAACTTATCAACAAGTTGTACAAAAATTACAACAAGAAGAAGCAAAAGTAGCCTTAACACAACAACAACATCAAGCTCAACAAGTAGCCTTAGCACAATAACAACATAAAGCTCAACGAGAAGCCTTAGCACAACAACAACAAAAAGTAGCCATTTCCCAACAAACTCAACAAGAAGCCTTAGTAGCACAATAAGCCACGCAACAACAAGCACAACAAGCAACTTTATTAACAAAAAAAAACAATAGGCCCAACAACAACAACAAGCTCAACAACAAGCCTTACTAGTTCAACAATATGCCTGACAATAGCAACAAGGATCCTATTTTCCTCACACGAACATCATCAATCCAAACACATCAAAAACATATTCATCACTTTCACAAAATATCACACCTTCATACACCCCATATAATTCATCTCTCATCCCATCATATGTTCCTCCACCCAATCTGCAAGACGATCTCACATCACAATTGAAAGCACTTTCACAAGAAATGCAGGACCTTCGCATAGGCAAGACAAAGAAACCTCATACATATACCATTCCCTCCTGGTTTTGAAATCCCTAAGTTTGACAAATACAGAGGGAGAGGAAGTCATGTTGACCATATCCAAGAATTTAACATTATGTGAATGGAAGTGGCTTACAATGACTCATATCTAATGTGCCTCTTTCCTTGAAGTTTAACAAGTACTGCTATGGAATGGTTCTCTCATTTTCCTCCTGGTATAATTTTTTTTCAACAAATCATTGAAAAATTCATCAATCACTTCTCCTTCAATCTTGACATGGACGTTAGCTTAGAATATTTGTACACTCTCAAACAAAATATAGGAGAAACCTTCACTAATTTATTACAATGATGGAGACAAAGAGCTAGTAAAAGCAAGTGGCCTCTTCCTGACAAAAAACAAGTGGGAATCATTATAGCCAATCTTGATCCAAATATATCATTCCACTTGAAAATAAAATGCATCACATCCTATGACAAGCTTGTTCTAAGAGCCCTTAACATTGAAAGAGCCCTAATCTCACAAAGAAACACTCAAGCATACAAAGACAACCATCCTTCAACCGGTTTGAATGAGAAACCTCGTGTATGGGCTAAGAACAAAAATGTAACAAACAACAGTGTAGTAGATGCTAGGGTTATACTAAGTGCTCCTAGACCGAATAAAAATCAAGTTACTAACATCCAACCAACCATGCAACAAATGGTACCACCTCAAAACAATCAAATCAATAACACCAACATGCAACCAAGGAAAATCGGTAATAGGAACAACTATCCCAAATGCAAGTACACACAGTTATCGTTACTCATCAAGACAATCATAAAGAAATTGGTAGAGTCAAATTTGATGGCACTTCCTAACTTTGAAAACTACCAAGAACACCAAGAAAAGCCATTTTGGTACAACGAGCATGATCTCTGTGACTTTCATAAAATCAAAGGACATAAAACAACAAACTGCATGAAACTTAAGAACATCATCCAAGATCTCATAGAGAATGATACCATATTTGTTGAGGTACTAGCTAGAAACCAAGATCTCAAGATATACAAGACACCTATGCATGATCATAACAAAGTAAACAAAAATGGAAAAGCTAAGGATTACACCAATGTTCAACACACCTATTCCAATGTAGTTGCCTCCTATGATAGCATTATCACTGTTGTCACCATGAAAGGAGCTAGCATGGAAGGTGGAGTCACCACTCAACATGGAAAAATAACCATTCAAGGAGCTACCCCAGCTCAATCTAGGACACAACCTACTTTGCTCGCATCTAATCCTAGCAAGTACAATCTTGTAGATCAGCTTAAACAGACCCCCACTCAAATATCAATCTTGGAACTCTTGAGATTATCTCTTTCACATAGGGAAATACTAGAAAAATCCTTGTCTAAGTCATCTATTCCCAAGAACATTGATACCGATCAGTTTCAAGCTATGGTAGGGCATATCACCAACCATCTTCTCACCTTCCCCAAGCAAGATTTACCATCACAACCATCCAATAACCGTGCTTTACACCTTGAGGTTGTCATTCATAAAAATAAGGTCAAAAGAGTCTTGATAGATGGAGGTGCTGGTCTAAACATTTGTACCCTACAATTGATCAAGCATCTGGGCTATTTAGAAGATACCATTGAGAAGACAAAGAGTGCCACCATCAGAGCATATGATGACCAAGAATGGGTATCACAAGGAATCATAGCACTTCCAATCCAAGTGGTACCTCTTATTGCAGAAACCACATGCCAAGTACTTGATCTTGATCTTCCATATAACATACTACTTGGTCGACCCTAGATCCGTGCTTTGAAAGTTGTAGCCTCAACCTATCATTAGTGTGTGAATTTTCCTTTTGAGGGTAGAGAAATCACTATCCATGGAGATCCTAAAAATTTCTATTACTGCAAGAGCCTTGAGGCCAAGTTTTATAAGATCCCACAAATACTGAAAAATGATGAAGGACCTACACCATCAAGCTCATTTGTTGACCCATCATCCCTAGCCTCTAGCTCAGCATCACAAGTAAAAATTATGAAAATCATACCTAATGTCAAAGCAGTGATTCAAGATGATAGTTGTGGAAGCTACAAAATATTGAAAGAAACCTTTGTCTTAGGAGAGTTACCTATTTCTCCTCAAACTCATGGGAAACCAACATCTAGCACCAAGGAACCAAAAATAATCAAGATGGTAGCTAGTACCTTCACCAAGTGGGGAGACCTGAATCAAGAAGAAATCAATGAGCAAGACATCTCTAAAATCCTCTACCAAGATGAAAGACTAGTTCTTGTTCTTCCCATGGAGGATGACAACAAAGGTCCATAACTAATGCAGAATTGGGGATATAACAAGAATGAGAAGCTAGGACAAAATGACAATGGTTTACTAGAACCCATCGTTCCTGAGAAACAACTAAAGAATCTTGGCTTAGGTTGTACCACTAGCAAATTCACATTTATTGGAAAAGGTATTGTTGCTAAACAAGTTGAGGCTTCCTCTTGGTCACCTACATCACGTGATACAACCTTAGATGACTTTCCCCTTGATGTCATTGGCCTATTTTAGAACAACACCCTCTTCATGATATCCATATCATCCTTTATCTCAAATAACCAACCAACTGAAATACACTTAGTATACCCACAACTCATTGACATGGACCAACAAGGACCATCGGTTCTATACTTATTCAAAAATGATGAAGCAATCTCAAAATTCATGGGACTTTGAGAAAACTTATCATGGGAAGATCACAAACTAGGATTTGACATAGATTTTGATATAGGGGCATACTATGGGGAGACAATTGAATCCTTCAGTCACAAAATAAATGAAATAAAATTAACATGCAAATCCTTGAGTGAAAATCACCTAGTCGCACTCTTTGTTCCTAAAATAGTAAAAAAAAAGACACATCCAATGGTGAAAACCTCCTCGAGGCACCCAAGGATGAAGGATTCAATCTCCCCCTTAGTGCCATGCATCCAAAAAATTTAGCAGTGCTAGTAGTCTATCCTAATGCCAAACCAGTCAAGCATAAATTAAGGAAGATGCACCCTCAGATAGCACTCTTGGTCAAAATAGAACTACAAAAGCTTCTTGATGTTGGATTCATCTGACTGATAGATTATCCTAAGTGGATTTCAAACTTGGTACTAGTCTCAAAATCCATTGGGGGCATCAGAATATGTACTGATTTTAGAGATTTGAACAAGGCATTTTTGAAGGATGACTTCCCTCTTCCCAGCATTGATCTCATTGTGGATTTAACAGCTAGGCATGAAATGTTGTCGCTCATGGATGGTTTTTTAGGCTATAATCAAATCATAATCACCAAAGAGGATCAACATAAAAATTCCTTTACTTTTCTATGGGGAACCTATTGCTGGAATGTAATACCATTTGGGTTGAAGAATGTAGGAGCTACCTATCAAAGAGCCATGACCCTCATCTTTCATGAAATGATCCACAAAACAGTTGAAGATTATGTGGATGATATTTTGGAAAAATCAAAGAAGAGAAGTGAGCACATAAAAATCCTAGGACCTATCTTTGACATGCTTGAAGAATATAAGGTATGACTAAATCCAAAAAAGTGTGTATTCGGGGTCACATCAGGGAAAATTCTTGGCTTCATCATTTCACAAAGAGGGATAGAGATTGATCCAAAAAAGGTAAAATCCATCCTAGACATGGAACTACCACATACATTGAAATAGATGAGAGGATTACAAGGAAGGTTGTAGTCCATTAGAAGGTTCATGGCCCAACTATTAGATAAGACTCATCCCTTTTCACATCTTCTCCATAAAGGGATAACCTACATATGGGATGAAAAATGTAATAAAGCATTCCAGTAGATCAAGGATTATCTACTGACACCTCCAATGCTTATGTTGCCAATACCAAACAAGCCACTAATCCTGTACATCTCAACAACATCAGCAACATTAGGAGCTATTTTAACACAACATGATGAAAACATAAAGGAAAGATCTAGATACTACATCAACATAACCTTGGTGGGCTATGAGATGAACTATTCACCCATTGAGAAAGCATGGATAGTAGTATTTTTTGCTTCACAAAAGTTCAAGCATTACATGTTGTCACACCAAATCAAGCTCATCGCAAAGATTGATCCATTAAAATATCTATTATCCAAAGCAACCCTCATAGGACACATGTCCAAATGGGTAATGATCTTGACATAATTTGACATAGAGTATGTGGAGTGAAAAGTAATCAAAGGACAAGTGATAGTAGATTAGCTGATAGAAGCACCTATCTATGTTGAGAACAGTTTGATATCCGAGTTCCCTGATGAATCAGTGTTCCTTATTAATCTCACAACTTAGTGGAAAATGTACTTTGATGGATCATTCACCCAACATGGACCAGGAGCCAAAACTCTTTTCATCACCCCAAGGTGATTTCATCCCAAAATCATACAGGCTATCATTCCCATGTACCAATAACATTGTTGAGTACAGAGCCTTGATCACAAGTCTCAGGATAGTAGTTCAGTGGCAGATACAAGAGATGAAAGTTTATGGAGACTCACAACTGGTTATCAACCAAGTCAATGATGACTATCAAACTAAAGATGAAAAGATCACTACTTACAAGAAAATGGTGGACAATCTCAAAGATATTTTTATAGACATAACTTTTGAGAAGATTCCTCACATGAACAATAGAGCAGCAGACACCATGGCAATAATTGAATCACTACTAGACATGCCAAACAACATTCTTCAATGCAAATTCTTGGTAGAACAACTTCTCATACCAACTTTCGAAATCCCTAAATCTAAATTCATGTGTGTCATTGTTGGTCATGGATCCCCTTGGTACCATACCATATTTACTTACCTTAATAGATGAACCCTTCCATTAGACATCACCCCGAACCTTAAAAAGACCTTTGTCAAAAAGGCATCCTGATTTGTGATCCTAGGTGATACCCTTTACTGTTGAAACACTGATGGAACATTACTACGATGTATTAACCAAGAGGAAACCTTGACTGCTTTAAAAAAAGTACACAATGGCATATGTGGGTCCCACTCTAATGGTATGACTTTAGCTAAGAAACTATTGAGGATGGGGTACTATTGGCCAACCATGGAAAAAGAAGCTCATCAATATGTGCAAAAATGCATCCAGTGTCAATAGCATAGGGATTTGATTCATGCTCTAGCTTAAGAGTTGTAACCAATTATCACACTATGACCTTTTTCGCAGTGGGGACTTGACCTCATAGGAAAAATCACTCCAACCTCATCCAACGGCCATAATTTTATCATAATTGCCACTGAGTACTTTAGTAAGTGGGTTGAAGCCATTCCTATGACATACATAACGAGGAAGCAGATAGTTAAGTTTATCCTCAATTACCTATTTTTCCATTATGGTGTACCACAAACCCTCATATCAGACAATGGAACCCTATTCAAGAACCAAGATGTGAAAGAGTTGTGACAAAGATTCAATATCCAACACCAATTCTCTACCCCGTACTATCCCCAAGGAAATGTCCAAGTAGAAGCAATGAAAAAAACTATCCTAAAAATCCTAAAGAAAACATTTAATGAAGTTGGTCGTGACTGGCATCTGTAGCTAAATCCTGCTCTTTGGGCTTATTGAACTAGTATTTACACACCTACAAGAGAAACCCCTTTCTCTCTGGTCTATAAATCAGAAGCCATCTTTCCTATTGAGGTTGAGCTCCCATCATTGTGAGTATCACTGAAGAATTTGATAACTGAGGGAGAGTACAAAGTGTCTCGACTGAATGAGCTAGAATTCCTAGATGAATGTCATCTTGATGCCATTAATCACTTAGAAGTATATCAATACCAACTGAAATAGAGCTATAACAAGAGAATCAAATGTCGGTCATTCCAATTAGGTGATCTTTTCTTAAAGCAAAATCAGAAGAACATTCCAGATCAATACAACAAAGGAAAGTTTGAGCCTAACCGACGAGGGGCTCAAAAATACTTTCAAATAGTAATTTTATGGTTTAAAAGACTTGTTTATTTTATTAATTAACATGATTGGTGGTAGACTATAGATTGACATATTTACTTGTTTTACTTTATGTTGGCTAATTTAGTAAATATATTAGAGGTAATTCTTTATATTAAATGTGTTTTACTTTTGTGATGATATTGATGAGTGAATTATGCCATTTTAATCTTTTACTGTAATAATTGGTATCCTATTCTTAAGAATTTTATTCAGGGAATTTAAAGAATGATGACTGATGATAAAGTTAAACTCCCTGTTTGATCACATGAAGACAATCATGCCACTGATCGCCCAGCTGGATGACGAATCACTAAAGTTTGAAATTAGCTCCTTTTAGTCAATTTAGGAACTTCTTGTCCCAACGTTGATCTAGCATTTTCCCTCTATCTATTTTTAGTTTTGTTGTAGTCTTTAGTTTAGACACCTTGAATCTTGGTAGTTAACGCCATATTTTGAATTCAATAAGGATATTGTTATAAATATCCATCTTTAGATTTTAGAAGGGAGTTAGATAATTTTTCAACTAGAATCTTGTAATGGTTGCACTACTCTATTCTACATTCTTATTTTGATCAATTTGAATGAAAAGAAGAAGTTAACTCGAATTACTGTGTTAGAGGTCTCACTAGAGGAAGAGCAGGTCCTGCTCAACCAAAGGAATTGACCTTGTGTGGTATTTCTCTAAGTTTATTTTATTTCTATTCATTGGATGTCAAATCTGGAATGCTAAGTATGTTTGAATCATTTTCAGCAATTGTGTTTAATCGATTTTAAGTTAGTTCATCATGGTTAAAATGATTTTTTAGATTCATTATAAAGTTTATTGAGTTAATCAAGATTTATATGTTGTTTGTAGGAATTAAGTTTGGTAATTATCTGTTGAGTTTAATTGAAGCAATGATGGAAACTTATGGAAAGATGAAACTATTTTTTTTTTGGAATCTATTTATGGAAATTAGTATTTATGTTTTTTAGATTAATCATTATTTCCTTGCAATTTATTTTTGTTCTTTAAAATAACATTTATTTTCCAGAAAATCTTAAAATATATTTCGTTTGAAGTAAATTAGAATTAAACTAGGATTTCAAATTCTAGATTAAGAATTAAGGCATATGTTAGTCTTTTCCATGAATCAGTCTCAATCAAGTCAAATGCAGTAAAAAATAAGTCGACAAAACTTTAAATTAGGAAATAAGTTAGAATGGATCCTTAGGAATTAGTTGTTGAAGTTCAGCTCCTGAAGGAGCCAAACCAACACCTGAAGTCACTGTTTACAGTGCAAAACCCCCCAAAAATTTGTGACAAACATCCTTATCGCATATAGGTCTGAGATACACTCGATTCGATAATTAATTGAATAAATGATGAAACTTGTGACATCAATGACCTTGCCCATCATTTTTGGCACTGTTGCCGAGGAATAAAAGATCTAGATATTAAGTGTGAAGCCTTAGTGTTGATAAGGAAGATTGATTTAAATTGTGGATGAGATGAAATAGAGACCAACTAGGGAGGTTTCTTGCATGAAACATTGATTTTCGAAGAAATATTGATTTTGATCAGGAACAGGATATTCAATAACATCAAATCAAAAATCAAGAATATAATCGAGAACATTAGATCGAACATCAAGAAGAAAATAGAGATCCATTTCAAGAAGAAGAAATGGGTGACCAACTAGTACATGCAACAACAAATAGGACCTTTTCTTATCCTATAAATCTTTAAAGACAGATTGGTGATTCTCCTATGAAGAATATTTCACCCTCAATTTTTCCTACCTTTAGGGGAAAAACTTTAGAAGATCCTGATCAATTCCTTTTTGAGTTCAAATTTTTATACCAGACCTATGATTACACAAATGATATCTAGAAGTTGAATTTATTTCCTTCTACCTTGAAAGAGTTAACTTTATGATGGTTCATGGGTTTAGGTGCAGGAACAATTGGAACTTGGCAGCAAATGGAAACTAAATTCTTGTATAAGTATCAAGATTACTATCGAGTAAGGGATAGGAAGGAGGAATTGTTTTGAATAAGACAAATGGAGGACAAAAGTTTCGAAGATTATGTTGATAGATTTCAGTTTGTGCACCAGAGGTGTAGTAATGGCTTGGATGGTGAAATTAGTAAAACAATTTTTCTGAGAGGAATTGATGATGAATCAAGAGAGTCTTTCAATCTTATGGGGAAAGGAGACATTAATAAGCTTTACTTGGATGATATTGTTGAAATATGTAGAAACTACTCTAGGACTAGGGTAGGGACTAGAAACTCCAAAAGAAACAAGGCTCATACTACTGATGTGTTAGAAGTAATGGAGGAATTAGCAAACATGAAAATTAATTTACTTCTTCATCTCAACATGCAAGGAGATAAGAAAAATACTGAACCTTTGTCTATTTATTGTTCCAAGTGTAGGGGTAAACACCTTTTAAGATAATGTCCATTGAATCAAGTTGATATCTATGAGTTTTTTGAGAAACATCACTCAATAAGTTCCTATAATATTTTGGATGGGATTAAGAGCAATATGAAGAAACCACGTGTGGTAGAGAAAGAGCTTAATTATGTTGTCCAGAGACCTCAAAACATGAGGTATAATGCTAATCAAAGGCAATATGGTTCTACATCTATCTGGAATAAGAACCCTTAACAAAACTAGAATCAATGGATCCCTCCATATCAACCAAAACCACCACCTACATATTGGGGTCAACCTGAATGGATGAATCCTCAATGGAACCAGTCACAATGGAAAGCTAATTAGCAGCCACAGTGGTAGTCAAATCAACCATCATGGCAACAAAATTAGACACAGTTCCTACTAATGACCAAGTAAACTAGCCTCAATTGCCAACCCAACCAGTTGCAAATCTAAGAAATACCTATAATGATGCAAATCCCCCTAATTTGAATGTGATTGATGCTAATTATATTCAATTGAGAAATCAAACTGTTCAATCTACACCAACCAAAATAGTTCAAGAAGGTGGGAAAGATTACAAGAATTCAATAGAAAAACAAAACTTTGAGGAAGAACAAAACATCAATTACGCACCTTTCCCTAAGATATTGAAGGAAGAAAAAGTCACTTTGTAAATCTCCCAACCCAGTTACATGAATTTTGTTGATTCTCAACTTCTTCATGAGTTGAAGAAGATTAACATTGAAATACCATTGCTACAAGCCATTAAAGACATACCAGAGATAAATCAGTTGGTAAAGTCCCTTTCCATGAAAACTCTAGGGAGAAAGAAGAAATTACCTCCCACAATACAATAGAGATAAAACTCACTGATGTGTTATCAGGAAGATTGCTTCCCTAGAAATATAATGATCCTAGTAGTCTTGTAATAACCTTGAGTATTAATGGAGTAGAGATATCCAATGTTCTAATTGATTTGGGAGATGCCATAAATGTTATCACATTTGACACTGTTGAAATGTTAGGAATGCCAACTATTTAGCCAACAACAATTGTTTTATAGTTGACCAATCTACTACCAAACTTGAAGGTATCATAGAAGAGATCATGGTCACCATTGACACATGGGATTATCTAGTTGAATTTTTAGTTCTTAAAGCTAGAAAGAAAGATTTTGGTTATCCAATCATCTTGGGTAGACCATGGTTAGCTACTGTTGTTGCCTCAATAGATTGTAGATCTAGAAGTATGATCATTTCAAATGGTCAGAAACAAAAAGAATTGTCACTCTATCCACCAAGAAAACCATCAATTCAACCAAACACTCAACTTTGGGTTGATGAGGATATAGAATCAGATGGTGATGGCATTGTAGAGTTAGTTATGGTTACTTTGGTTGAACATATTGATGAATGTGAAGAACAAGAGTTTACTTCTGAAGAAATTACTCCAATTGAAAAAGGAAAATTTCAAGCAACATTACATCAACGCTCTTGTCCTCTGAATACACTTGTTGAAAATTCCCTGGATTCTAAAAATGGAACTAAAGAAATTACAATAGCTAGAGATAAACCTCTCAACATTAATTCATCTTTATCCCCAACACAAGAAAAAGAATTGAAGGAAAATTTAGAAAAACATACTGAAGCATTTTCTTAGGAGTATACAGATATGAGAGGAATTCATCCTTCAATTTGTAGTCATCACATTTACACTGAATATGTAAGGCCAATTAGATAAGATCAAAGGAAAATCAATTATGTTCTTTGTGATATTGTTAAACAAGAAATAGAAAAGCTGCTAAAAGTAGGGTTCATTTACCCAATATCTGATAGTCAGTGGGTTTCTCCATTGGTTATTATCCCCAAGAAAAATGGTAAATGGCGTGTGTGCATGGATTATAGAGAATTGAATAAAGCCACAAAGAAGGATCATTTTCCATTACCATTCATTGATCAAGTACTTGATAACCTAATAGGAAACAATTATTTCTCTTTTCTTGATGGCTTTAGTGGATACAATTAGATCCAAGCAGCTCCTAAAGATCAAGATAAAACTACTTTTACCTGTCCTTGGGGTACATACGCTTATAAAATTTTACCATTTGGACTGTGTAATGCGCTAGCCACTTTTCAAACAATAATTCTTACTATCTTTGCAGATTTCACCACTTCGTGTGTCAAAGTATATATAGATGACTTTATAGTTCATGCAAAAACATTTGAGGAAACACTTAAAAACTTAGAAAAAGTTTTACAACAATGTAAAGATCACAGGTTGTCCTTAAATCATGAAAAAATTTCAATTATGATGACAAAAGGTATTGTTTTGGGACATCACATCTCAAAAGAGGGGATAAAAGTTGATCCCAAGAAAGTTGAAATTATTCAAAACATTGAGATCTCTAGGAACCAAACTGGTGTTCAAAGTTTTCTTGGGCATGTCGGATATTACAGAAGATTTATAGAAGGATTTAGTAAAATTACTGGACCTTTGTTTACATTGCTCAAGAAAGAAGAGGAGTTTGTATGGACTCAAGATTGTCAAAAATCTTTTGAGACAATTAAAATAGCTTTAACAACTTCTCCAATTATCAAAGGACCTGTTTGGGGAGATCCATTTCACATACATGCTGATGCATCCAATTTGGATATTAGAGCAGTATTAGGACAAAAAGATGACAATGATGCCATGCATGCAATCTATTATGTTAGAAAAAATATAAATCCTGCTGAAAGAAATTATACAACAAAAAAAGAATTTTTAGCTGTAGTATATGTAATTAACAAATTATGGAATTATATTATAGGTTACAAAGTTTATGTACATACAGACTATGTTGCAATTAGATATTTAATGAATAAGGCTGTAGTAGGTGGACATAATATCAGATGGTTACTGTTGTTGCAAGAATATTATGTGACTATCATAGATAAGCCTGTAAAGGATAATGTTGTTGCTGACTTCCTTTCCAGAATTGTTTTGCAGGATGATCAAGAACTAGTGGATGAAAAATTTCCAAATGAACATTTATTTGTAATATCAATTCATCCACCATGGTTTTCTGATCTAGAAAATTACCTTGTAATAGGGAAGTGTCCAAATCACTTTAGTCATAAACAAAAAAGAAGGTTAATTCATGAAAGTTCTAGATTTTAGTGGATTAATGGTCTTTTACTTAAAATGTACCCTAATCATGTTCTTCATAGATGTGTTGCTGAGTTAGATGTATATGATGTAGTACACGCTTTCCGTCATGAGCCAGAAGGAGGAAACTATTTGGTGGTAAGAACATTTCATAAGATCTTAGGAGCTAGTTACTATTGGATATCAATGGAAAAGGATGTTTCATTCTCTGTTAAGCACTGTGATGAATGTTAGCGGATGGGAAGACCTACCCCAACAATGGAGATGCCATTTCAACCACAAATAGCTCTAGAACCATTTGAAAAATGGGGAATCAATTTTGTGGGACCTATTGATCCACCTTCTAAAGGGAAATATTATATACTTGTTTATACTAACTATGCAACAAGATGGGCTGAGGTGAGAGCATTGCTAACAACAAGAGAGTATAAAGTTGCATATTTTTTGTACAAGAAAATTCTTTAGAGATTTGGTGCACCAAGAGAAATTGTTTTAGACCAAGGACCACAGTTTGTATCAGCAATGATGGAAGCCTTTTTGTAGAGATATTAGATGACCCATAGGAAATATTCACCATATCATCCTTAGGCGAATGGACAAGTTGAAGTCACTGACAAAAAATTAGAGAATATCTTGACAAAGACTATTTCATTAAGGAAAACAAATTGGGCAGAGAGGTTAGATGAAGTAGTATGGGATTATAATATCACATGGAAAACAACAACTGGATTTTCTCCATATGAACTTGTATATGGGAAAAAATGAGTCATGCCTATAGAATTTGAGTTAACAACATTGAAAACTATAGTAGAAGTTGGAATCAATTTACTAGAGTTTGAGAAAAATAGAATTTTGTAGCTCAACAAACTTGATGAGATGAGAATGGAGCCTCTTCAACATACAAAGGTAATCCAAAAACAAAGGAAGGAATGGCACGATAAGCATATTGTGTCCAGATAGTTCAAGGAAGGAGATTGATTGGGCATTATTATTTGCTTCAGATTTGAAGAGTTTAAAGGGAAATTCCATACAAGATGGTTAGGACCCTATGAGATAGATCGAGTATTTGAAAATGGAGTTTTTCAATTAGTACCAATTGATGGAGAAAAGAGAGTTATGCTAGTTAGTGGTCATTGATTGAAAACATATCATAAGCCAACATCAAAGGAGGAATTTTTAGATGATCTATAACACAAAATTGAACATTTTCTCATGGAAGATATCTCTTCCATGAGAGATCTTTGAACCTTTGAAGAAGGCATGAATAAACAAGGTAAATTGAAAACCAACAAATGGCAGTTTACCTTGGGAAAATTGAAAGTAAATTGTAAACTAGTAATGGCGGTTTTCTTTCGAAAAAAGAAAGATGACTAAAAACCAACAATGGCGGTCTATCTAGGTTAACTATGAGTAGCTCCTAAAAGCTCCTGAGAGCTCCTAAAAGCTCTTGAAGATCTTGAAGGTTTTGAAGACTTTAAAGACTCTAAAGACTCAAGATGGTTTGATAGCTCTTGAAGACTCCTAAAGCTCATGAAATCCTCAAGGCTCTTGAAGATCTCAAAGGCTTACAATAAATAAAGGTGCACATTTAATGTGAATATTATTCTCGAAATATTATTTTCTAATGTAGTTAAACTAATGTAAAATAGGTAAATATTTATGAGTTTAGAAATCTCTGCCATATTGTTATTAATGACAATAATAAATGTCTTTTAATCATTTCAAAAATGGCAGAAAAGTTGGTATAAGTATGATGTGAAATTCAAATGATGTTCGTAATGATTGTGGGTCATGTTGAGATTTTCCTGTCTTTTCAAAATTAAGCTGACATGTGTAAGGAGCGTTGCCAAATTTGCAAATTGAATTGCAATTGAAAAATTGTTGTATGCAAGGCGTCTAGAGTAGTAAAGGAATTTAATGCAAAGAAATAATGACACGTCGTGTCATTTTTCAAAATTTTTGCTTCAAAAATAACAAAATATCATTTTGGAAATTGTTTAACAGCTCAATTGAAATCTGCCATTGTTGGTGTCTACCATTATTGATAGAAAAGATGGGAAACAAAAGGGATGTAGAACCAGAAAGTTTCACTCTTGATTATGAAACCAATAGGTTGTTGAGGGAAGTAGGATGGTTGGATTTTATTATGAAATGTGAAGGTTTCCAACAAGAAATTGTGGAGGAATTTGTAAGGAATTTCCATGTAAATATCACAAGAATCAGAGGAGAGACTATTGAAGTTACTCCTAAAATTATAAGTGAAATTTTAGGAATTCCTATTGAGGGAAAACCAGTTAATAAGGGTTGAGTAAAGTTTGATAAATTGGTGGTAGCATTTCATCAAGAACCAGATGAAATTCTTATGCATAAAGGAGATCAATGGGGGATAGCTCGTAATAGGTTGGAAAAGCCTTGGAGAACTTCCCCAATGTGGGTAATGAAATTCTTCACATGTGAAGGAGAATACGACACTGTATTAGGGATAGGAATGTGACTGTTAATATATTTGAGGTATGGAAACACAAAACTCTCAGCTAGAATAAATTTGCTAGAATTTTTGTTTCAATAAATTGCATCAATGATTTCCCAGGTAAAATCTAGAGAGTTTTCCATAAAATACCCATGTGGTTTAATTCATCTAGTAATTAAACATCATTTCTTGAAGAAAGAGTCTAGGAAATAGGGTTGGCTTGAATTTTTGTTTGCACCTATTGAAAAACAAAAAGGAAAACCCACAAAGAGGCCTGCAACAAAAAGGGAAAAATTAGGAAAGGGCGAATCTTCTAAAGGAGAGTAGAAAAAGGGTAAAAGAAAGCTACAAGAATCCACTAGAGTGACCCATAGTGCCTCCAAAAAGAGAAGATAAGACTTGACTAAAGAAAGCCCTAGTACTGTTGAGACTATACTGTCGACTCCTGAGGAAACCTCTATATTTGAAACCCCTATCTCTGAAATCCCTAAAAAAACTTTTAAAGCCCATGAAGAAACCCAAATGCTAGTGCAATCCCTTGAGCAACCTGACAACCCTCCTGAAGGTCCAATTCCATCTCCTAAAAGAACCCCAATAATCAAGGTCCATGAATATGTTGAAGATTTTGAAGCACAACTAGAAGAAAGGGAAGCCTCTAACGAATTTGAAGAAGAGGCCGAACAATCTCCTTCACCTTCCTCGATTGTTGAGAGGAGAAAAGGTAAAGAGACAAAAGTTGAAGAGGAAGAATTTGAAATAGAGGAATTGTTGAGAGCAATGAAATTTTCAAGGATTGAAGCTGGACTAGAGCAGGAAAGGAGGAATATGCAATTTCTTGAGTAAAAATTGAAAAGAAAAGAGGAAGAATTACAACAATCCATTAATAAAACTTAGGAAATGGAAAAAGAGATTGAAAAAAGGGAAGCAAGGTACAAAAAGCAGTTGAATAACACTGAAGAGGCTTTATAGCAAGCTAGTGTGCAAGCATTGGCAAGTGCAGAGGAAATCACAAAATTGAAAGAGGAATTGTAGTTGAAAGAAGAGCAATTAAAACAATAGTCCATGAGGTTTTAGTCTCAAGAGGCTTCTACTTTTGCGGCCCCACCAAATTACCTTGATTTTCCTCCTATTCCATCTGATATTCCATTAGATGTTCCACAAAGAACTCAACCTAGATATCTTTCTTTAGCAACCTTAAAATTGAAGCATGAAAATGACCAGTTGGAAAGACAAATACAACAATTGGAGGAAGAAAGAGATGAAGTAGAAAGAAGATTTGAGCAAGCAATTGAGATATCCTCTACAATGTTGTCAATGAGGAAGCCATCAAAGATATATGCATTATTTCTCAGGGAGGAATTTATGCAATGGAAGCTCAATCAATTAGTTTTAAGGAGAAACCTTGATTATCATAATGACAAAGATTTTCTATAGGACTATTTCCATAGCCACCCTAATATTCAAAACCAAATGTGTGAATTTTTCTAGCATGGGTTTTTGATGGGAGATAATGATGATTCTTTGTTAAATATTTATGTTGGGGAATTACAAATTTGGCCATTTGTCTCTTTAATGCAAAATCAAGTTGAATGGTAAAAGAGGATTAACAAATACAAAGAGGCACATAAAAGGTACGGTTTACCAATGAGACCCAAAATGCCTCATGCAAATAATTATATTACAAGAGTCTAATAAATTGTAAGGAAAAAAATATCAATCCTCTCTATGTTTCCAATTTGCTGAATAGTATATCTACTTTCCAAAATGTAGAAGGAACACTTCCTCCAGTGGAAATAAATGCATGTCAGGAAAGATATTACACCATCCCTGAGACATTAAGAAGAAAAAAGCCTATAAGCCCAAATAATATCAGATGGAGCTTAATAAGGGTAAGGAACATGATCTCTTTGATTGAACAACAACAAGAATTCTGGGTTGGTATGCGATTCAGGATGTCGATTATCATCATGCCTACTCCAAAAGTCAATGCGCCAGATAGTATTCCAGCAGAGGTCTTCAAAACCTGACATGAGAAACTAAAGGAGAAAAATGGCTTTGCACTCAAGACTAGATTGCCACCGTGATATAGGGAAGGAGTGTTCGACTGTGCCATTTGGATGGAAGCAGTGAACAAAGACAAGGAAACCACTATAATTATTGACAAAGAACCATGAGGACATGGTTCACAATAAGTGGGGGAGAATGATGAGGTGCTCAGAAATACTTTCAAATAGTTATTTTATGGTTTAAAAGACTTTTTTATTTTATTAATTAACATGATTGGCGGTAGACTATAGACTGATATATTTACTTGTTTTACTTTATGTTGGATAATTTGGTAAATATATTAGAGGTAATGCTTTATATTAAATTTGTTGCTTTTGTGATGATACTGATGAGTTAATTTTGTAGTTTTAATCTTTTACTGTCATAATTGGTATCCTATTCTTAAGGATTTTATTCAGGGTATTTAAAGAATGATGAATGATGATAAAGTTAAACTCCCTTTTTGATCACATGAAGACAATCGTGCCACTAATCGCCCAGTTGGATGATGAATCACTGAAGTTTCAAATCAGCTCCTTTAAGTTAGTTTAGGAACTTCTCATCCCAACATTGATCTGGCATTTTCCTTCTGTCTATTTTTAGTTTTGATTTTTTTGTTTTAGTCTTTAGTTTAGACACCTTGAATCTTGGCAGTTAATGCCATATTTTGAATTCAATAAGGATATTGTTATAAATATCCATCTTTAGGCTTTAGAAGGGAGTTAGATAATTTTTTGACTAGAATCTTGTAATGGTTACACTACTCTATTCTACGTTCATATTTTGATCAATTTGAATGAAAAGAAGTTAACTCAAATTACTGTGTTAGAGGTCTCACTGGAGGAAGAGTAGGGCCCACTCAACCAAAGGAATTGACCTTGTGTGGTATTTCTTTGAGTTTATTTTATTTTTTTTCATTGGATGTTAAATGTGGAATGTTAAGTTTGTTTGAATCATTTTCAGAAATTGTGTTTAATCACTTTTAAGTTAGTTCATCATGGTTAGAATGGTTTGTTAGATTCGTTGTAAATTTTATTGAGTTAATCAAGATTTATATGTTATTTGTAGGAATTAAGTTTGCTAATTATCTATTGAGTTTAATTGAAGCAATGATGGAAACTTATGGAAAGATGAAACTTTTTTTTTTTGGAATCTATTCATGGAAATTAGTATTTATGTTTTCTAGACTAATCATTATTTCCTTGGAATTTATTTATGTTATTTAAAATAACATTTATTTTCTAGAAAATATTAAAATATATTTCTTTTGAAGTAAATTAAGCTGTGAGACACACTCAGTTCGATAATTAATTGAATAATTGATGTAAGTTGTGACATCAATGACTTTTCCCATCACTAATTGGTTGGGTTGCTTTGTCATCACTACAAGCTACGAATAGGAGCATACCAACTATCAACCCTTGAAGGTGAACCCTTGCAGGAGCCAATTAATAGCTTGCATCTCAAAAAGTTTCATGCCTAAACATAAAGGGTATAAATCAAAAAATACAAAAAAATCAAATAATAATCAAAATCCAAAAAGATGAGAAAAAGGATTGAAAAAAGTAAAGAAAAAAAGCATCTCCATCTATTCTTTGGCTCTTTTGGCCTATCATTCTTTGCATCACCATTCATCCCTCATCTATGTCCTTATCATGGCTTGTCGCTATGAGGTATCATGAACTCTTTAGCACTACTTCACATATTCCCAAGGTCAGTTTGTCCTGCCTTTATCGAAGTAGGCTAACATATCACACTAGGGGAATTTCATTGTGTCACAATTGGGTTATTGTATATCTTGAGGTCATGGGAAACCTTATTAGAAAACACCAAAAAAATTCATAAAATCTTATCCAGAAAATCCAAAAACATTTGTAAAATCCTATACAGCGAAAATCCAAAAATATTTAGAAAATTGTAAAGGAAAAATCCAAAACATTGAGAAAACATCAAAATCCCTAAAAAGGTCAAACATCGAAAATCCAAAAAACAATGTCTCTTTGTCGAACTACATCATCTCTGAGCTTGAATGTAGGCAAAACCATCATTGATGTGCCATCGAGACACCCTAGGTCAGTCATTTAGCAGTCCATTGTAATTAGTTGTCATCTCTCATCTGTTCATATTTTTGTCTTGTAAATTGGTCAAGTCAGTCAAACTATGTGGTCTCTGTGTGTATAATGTAGGCAAGGCTAATTTTTGATTAGCCCCTAAGGCCCCTAGAGTAGGTCTCTTAGGCTAGGTTCTTGGTCAAAACCCAAAATTTAGAAAATCCCAAAAACATCCAAATAACTCTTAGAAATTTCCAAAACATCCAAATATCTTGAAAATCAAAAAACAATAGAAAAAATTCAAATGACCTAAAAAGCCTTGAATATTCAGAAAACCCTAAACAACCTTAGAAAATTTAGAAAAACATAAACATTCATATAAAATTTCAAAAGGATGAAAAAATAACCTCAAAACATTTCAAAATACCAAAAACATTTCAAAATTCTAGAAAATCCAAAACCAATTAATCCCATCTCACTTTCACCTGCAATAAAATTTCATCCATAATAAATGATCATCACCTTCACCCTTTGGCAAAACAAGTAGAAGCAAACATAACAAGTTGTAAAGTGCAAACCTAAAATTCAAAATCTAAAGTCTAAATCATAGGTAAATGCATTAGTGAAGTTTATAGCAATAGCTCATCTTAGCATCATTATCCCAACATCAAACAACCCTCTGATCAACATGTCCTAGGATGTATCCTTCCTATGATGGATGTTAGTATCGGATATCACCTTAAGCTAAACTTAAACTAGGCAAGAGCCATAGATAACATTGACTATTTATCTTTGATATTTTCTTGTGATTTATCTTAATGACCCATTCTAAGGACCTCTCGATGATGTCTAAACAAATTGATTTAGAGAGAAAGGAATGGGGCATCGATCATTACCTTTCATTTGCTGTGCTTGTGCATACTCTTGTAAAATAATCTTGGCGCATACTTGCTTAGTTGTGTGTAGGAAGGTTGTTTGGAATTTGTTGTTGAATATTACATATGCTTTGGTCCAATATGTTCTAAACTTCTAACTTGCATTCCAACAAAATTTTTGTATGTCAAGATGTGAACAAGAACTATCCTATCTGCTTGTTGAGTCAAAGTCCATTATACTAGATACAACACTATCCTAGTTATCAATACCTTGATACATTGTGTCTATGTGTTAAATCAAACAATAAGGAATGATGAAAAATCCTAATCTAAAAGTGTGAGCATCCCATCTTTCATTTCATCTTGTATTCTTTTGCATTGTCTCGTCACCATCTCTAATAAAGTCTCAATGGATCATGGAATTGTTGGATATTTTGAAGCAATCATCATCAACAATGATTATTTATTCTTTATTCTTCTATAGTCTCTCCACGCTAACTTGGTATCATGACACACAAAAAAATCATCAATGCATCCATCCTACATCTAGAAAACCATTAGCATACATACATATCATAATCATAAAACATCCATCAACATAATCGTCCACATCTCATAATCATTATCATATCACATCATGCATGTTGCATTATCATTTAAGTTGTGATAAATAATATAGATTTGTTATTCTAAGCATCTTAAATCATTGCATATCATAAACATTTTCATTTATCCATCCATATGCATCATCATCAAAACATGCATAGAAAATATACAAAAAGAAATGCATCCATATCATTTGCATCCATAACATTTGCATATCATAATCATCCATTCATATCATATTGTGGAAAGATAATGAAAAAGAATATAACATTGCATCCATCCATATCATGATTATCACATATCACATTGGAATTAATAAAATACATCCATACGTGATCATATATAAGCATCCATATCACAACATCCATACATGAAATAAAGTCAACACATCATAGCATACATCATCCATATCCATATCATATATATATCAAAAAATGTGTCCTGGTACAAAATCTGGATAAGTGTATGCACATCGATGATAAGTAAAAATATCCATGAGGCTATCAAAAAGGAGCCCATGAATGTATATCAATATAAATAATGGGGAAAAATCAAAAAGTGTCTATACATCAAAAATGCCAGCCCTGGTGGCTGCTACCCTCTCTAGCCTACCGCTTAGGTTGATCCTCGACACAGGGATGCACATCACTGCACTATGAAAAATTTGGCTGACAAAGAGCTGCTAGAACATCTATGTGATAATGCTACCTATAGTATGCAAGCTCTGTAACAACCTCTCTAGTGTATAACCTAGCTGAAAATTTCCAACCATGTGTGGCCGCTACCATCCCCTCAACCTATTGCCACCTTGCAACCTCCTGGTCTCTCTCCCTGGTAACAACCTAAACTCTCTATAAAGCCACATCCATCTTAGTTGTCACTGTGACCACCTATTGCCAAGCCCGGTCTCAATTAGTAGTAAAACCAAAATTTGTTGGTGGGCCTGGTCCCGCTCACTTGTCAAAGCTTGCACCTACTACTGCAGCTGTTGTATCTATGCGTAAAGTGCATTTGATGGTGGTGGTGGTGGTACTGGCTATTGTTGCACTATTTGAGGTTGTTGAGGAGGCTACTATCCCATTGGAGGAGCCCCTGAAACCTATCCATCATGGCCATCCTAGATGCCCTGTCCCCTATCCCTAACACCTCTGCATCGCGGCCTCCCTCTAGGAGTGCCTGCAGGATCTGTAAGTCATCATGGTGGGATAAACCATGCATTGTAAGCTAGAGTGGTCTGTGCTATGGGATGACCTTGATCATATGCCCAAGGCTAGCAACCAACTATTTGAAACTGTCAACTACCTCTGGGGCTAGAATCATTGGTCTCCATGTCAGAACCTCTCTAGCTAATCTAGCAAAAATGGCTCTATAGGCATCATTGGGCCTGTCCTGTACATCGCCAAACTATTTGGCTTCCCTATCAGGAAGGTACCACTCAATCATGGTGTGCTCTTGACCCTACATATAATAGGTTTTTCTAGTGAAGTAAAGCTACTGTACATCACCAAACCATGGCAACATTTGAATCCATGGCCACTAGCAGAACACTGTCATATTTTCTATCACCCGTAGCTAGTATGGGAGCCCAATTTGTCATGTGTGCCTAAGTATGATGGTACCTCAATACCTCCATATGATGAGATCATCTGGCTCCACATTTTCCATTTGTACAATGGGTTGAAGCACTGTAATATGCTTGGGCATGCCCATATATGAAGGAGAGTCACACCTGCACCAAGGGATCCCCCATCACAGTAAATGAAATCATGCAAATCATGTACAAGGAGGCTAGCATCACAAAACCACACATAAAAAGAGCCCTCTGGTACAACATCTGCTACCAAGCCAAACCCCATCCTAGACTGAAGAATCAACCATGTCTATCTAGAGCCACCAAACCTAAAATGATGGCTGCAACAATCAATCTGAAGGTCAACACTTGACCTTTGTATGTCTCTAGGTCAATTTGCGAGGTGACCAATACAATCTGTTCCATATCCATCACCTCTAAATAGACATCAAATCTGACATTAGGATCATAGATCACATGATCACCATGGATAGGAAATTGCAATATATGCCATACGTCCTCCAAGGTCATTGTCGCCTCCCCTATCAAAAGGTGGAAGGATGAGGTCTTGTTGTGCCATCTCTCACACAATGTTGTCATCATAGCCAAATGTGTCCTCACAATAGGTGCATATGCAATGTACCATAATCCAATCTCTCCTAGGTGCTCTTGGTGTAACTTAGAAAGATCAACCAATATCTCAAGTACTGTCGGCCTGTGCTTCATAGACATTAATGGTGGGAAGACCTCCTACACCCATGAAGCACACAACATCAGGAAATCATCAAAATTTGAAGTTATTTGGAATTTCTGGCTTAGAAATTACAAATGCGTTGCTATATTCGAAATCCAAACAATGACGTTTGGTGCATTTCAAATTCCAAATTGACAAATGCGTCACCAGATGAGCTAGTGTCACAATTTAGAATTTGGCCTAGCCTAACCCTATCTTTCAAATCAACAAGTGTGTCGTTGGATATGACTGCTTTTCCATGTAAAATTTGAAACCCTAAATTCAAATCTAGAAAATCGTCGCCCTAGACATATGCGTTGCTATTTATCATTTCGGCATCAATGATTGAAGTTTGGGTGTCGCTATATATTGACACCACCAAATTCTAAATTCTAACGCCTAATAAATGCATCAAAATTTCAAATTTCAAATCATGTTTCAAATCACATACTGGTGGTCCTATGCCTTGAAGCTGTTGGAACTCACGAACTCGATCAGAGATGTGTCGGGGAAGCTCATGGTGTGCCATTTCGTCGAAGGGTCAAAGATCAAATTGTAAGAAATCCTTAAGTGTGAATGCATAAATGAATTAAAAATGACCCCTCTTAGGCTATTTAAGCTAGAAAATTAGTGTTTTTGGACCTAATTTAACCTTTTTAATGGGGTTTATTATCATTTTCACCAAATTTTCCAATTTGGACCTAATTTTGCATCATTTTTTTCATTTTTGACATTATTATTGCATTCTGGAACCTTTCTAAACCCTTGGAGCAACTTTTGAACCTTAATCAAGAAATTAACCCAAAATTCAAAATTTCTGCCCAATTTCTCGAAGGGGTAGGGAGTCAGTTGTATCCTTCTATTGGGGCATCTAAAAAATAAAATAAAAATTATTTTTTGATTCGAGTAGCATTTTTCATTCGAAAAGCGTTATTCTTTGAACCAAAGCAACAAACACATCACTTGAATGAGGGAAAAAATGTAGACACTAAAAAAATGTCCTAATTGATGTTGTATATTTAAAACATATTTATTAACATCATTTCCTCCTTAATCCATCCTCTTTTCACTTAATTGATTTAATTAGCCTAACTAATTAATTAATTGCACCATTTTCATCTATTTGGCCCAATTAATTAAATTGGGTTAATTCATCTCTTTTCACACTAACACTTCATCTCATTAAATTAAATAAATCAAAATATTTAATTTAATCTCCTAAGTCATCTTATTTAATTAAATAACCCTATCTTATTTAATTAAATATCATTTCATTACCCCTCCCCTATTTATTAAATCATCTAATTTAATAAATGTCTCTTAATTCTTTTAATTCCCTAATTGCATAAATTAAACCTTGTTTAATTAGCAATTAAACTAATTTTCTTCTAATCAAAGGGAATATTCCCATGAAATATTCTTTATCCTTTTTGCACAATTAAAACTTTGTTTGAATTTGTAAAATCCCTTTTTTCCTCACCCTAAAGGAATATTATCTTTCCTGCAATCAACTCAATTAGCTTCAAATGCAAGTTAACCCTTTAACCTTCTAAACAAGGTACCTTTGACCTATGTGAACAGGTCAAAAGTGTGTTTTTTGAGGCAAGTGTGAGCCCTTGATTAACTTTCATCATGCATTCTCATTCGTTGATGAGAATCCATGATCCATGCCTCTTATCCCCTTCATCTTGAATTGTTGATTAAGCTTTTTGATCTCAACCATCCATTCTTCATTTGCTCTCCTATAAATAGGTCACTATATGGAGACAAATGGATCCATCTTTTATTGCAAACTTATGTTGTTAAATTTGCTCACATACTTGCTTATCTTTTTCTCACTTTTAGCTTGTTTTAGTTTATTTTTAGTTTCGTATTATCTTCAAGATTTCATTAATGTCTTCCATGCATCCATCTTAGTTTGTAAATAAATTAGGTTTTTCATCTTTTAGCATCATTTTAGCTTAAACTAGATTAGATTAGTTTAGCAATGGCATAATTAGATCATTTATAGCATAAAATCATGGTAACTTAGCTCGCATCATGTTCATTTTTACATCATTTAGGTTTTCATACACCAAACACCATGGTTTCATCGATTCTCTTCCATAGAATTGACTGAAACAAGCTCACTATCATGAGATTGGGAAAGGGTCATCGGTCCATATCAACGTGACACCAATTTCACAACAAGATAAATTTTGAATGGATTAGAGTAGATGTTTTGATAGCTTTCATATTTTAGTATGTTAGATTTTGATAAAATGTTTGGTTTTAATCTTGTTTGATTGATCTTGTTGAGATTCGAGTATTGGTGGCTCCGTTATGTTTCGATTCTTCATGGATCAAGTGTACTCTGACCCATACCGGTAATCCTCACATTGACAGGTGGAACTCAATGCATTCAAAAGTAGCTTGAGAGTATCTATTTTATAATCTATATGTGATGAACTATAACATAGCTGCAATAAGTTTATGGATCAAAGCAACATCATTGGTGGTGTAGACACTTATTTCTTGCCATTATCTGCCATTATACCATGACCCTTTCTAATTCCTAGTCCCCTGCTAGTTCCCCCTTCTTATTATGCATAATTAATAAATTAAATAATCTAAAACAATAAATCCATTTCCATTGACCATTTATATAATCCACAAGTAAATAATTAAAATTAAAATATTCTATTGTAACCCCCATATATTTTTTTATCCCATGCACAACCATTTGTCTAAAATAAATAAGTAAAATTAGCTATTTATCCTCATCCATTTATGAGCCTCTATAACTCCTAGCTAATTTTAGTCAGTAAGTATTTTCCACTCCTCTCATTCAGTCTCAACTATCCATTTGAGATGAATCTTGACCATTCACGTCCTCACCAAAAAATCCTATGAATCAACCCTTTCTTCCTTTATTTTTAAAATATACAAATGATCAATTTGTAGGAGTATGATATTAATTAAAAAAACAACTCACATTTCATCCAAGAGGACATCCAAAATAATCATAAAGGTTCAGTGCATTTTATTTTCAATTTGCATTTCCTTTTTATCTCAATTTTCTCTATCTCAAATGTGAAATTTTATTTGACCTTTTAGATTTCATCTTTTGCATCCTATCCAAATTAGCCCTAGTGACTTCTGGTACATTTCCCCTAAGGGGTCTACATCTTTGGCATGCCCAATGAGACTAGCTACCTTTCTCATTCAACTTTTATTTTCATGTATAATTAATCTAACAATGTGATTCTAGAATATCTAGGCAAGCCTTGACAATACTAGATAAAGTTTGAACATTGAGAATCTAAAATATTTCATTTGTGATGGCATGATGAAGTGATAGAAGATCACTTTCTAACAAAAAATTTATATTACTAGTGTTGTTTTATTTCATTTCAGCTGATGTTCCATGCATTTAATGTGTGCCTCACAATAGATGATAAATTTGTAATTCATCAATTTCAGTAGCCATATACTCACCTATGTATAGAGGGTTGAGGTAATAGGTAACTTAAACAAGGGCATATAAAGGAGATTGTAGCTTTTTTCCTCAAATATTTCTACTCTCTTTAAAATGAGTGCTAGTTGATCATAATGTGAAATAGATGTAACTTTGTGATGTTTATGATGTAAGGCATTTAGTTCTGCAACATGTATTTTTGACAGTATTGACGACGTTGAATCTAGCATCTGGTAACATATGCAATAATGTATATTTTAGGCATTGAATTTAGTAGCTTAAATCACTAGTACTACAACATATATTAATGGAATTTTCTAATCTTAAATTCCAGGTTTGTAATGCATGCCACTATGAGAAGACACCACCATTATTCTTACATCAATAGGCCATGTGAATAGACATTTCTTACTATCTCGACCACCTTCTTTGCATGCTGAAACATTTATATTCATTTTTATCTTACGTACTCATATCCTTCACATTATATATTATTTTTTTCTATTATCATTCATATTCCTATGTGTTCATATCATTCACATCTCTGTTATAGGATATGTGCAGGATCATGATGGGCCAAAAAGTGGCGATATGATGGGTATGTGTAGGGTATGTGGCTGGCGACTTTTTTTAACCCAAAATTGATGAAACGAAAAGGGTTTTTAAAGGAGATTATCATATTTCCACCAATATAAGTTATGATTTACTTTTAATTTAATAAATAATTATTATTCATTTTATATTTTAATTACAACTAAAGTCTCGATTGATAGGCTGATTGAAAAACATCTATAGCTTTCAAATGGTATCACATTTTTTGAATCCAAAACATGCATCACATTCTATGCTTCACATACTATAGGATGAAAAAAAAAAAAAATTCATGAAGTTTTGACCAAGTTAAGGTGGTCAGACATACGAGTTTTTATATTTTTAAAAGTTATAATAAAAAAATTATAATTAATTATTTACTTGGAAAAAACTTACAAAATTATGTATCACACCAGGACATGAGTCCTCTACTTATATCTAAAATTTTATAAAAAAATTATCATTTTATTGTGGATAGGGTGGTCAAATAGACACCTACTTCTTATTTTTCTGAAATTTAAGTATTATGCATTGAAATTTCAAATTTTCACCAAATAGATTTAAAAAAAAAAAAAAAACCTAGTTGTTTAGAAACTAGATTCAATTTGCTACAGATTCTATTCTTACATATTTTTGAAATAATATAGATAACTTATTCAAATTTTTACATCAAGTTGTCTAACTCTGTTTTTTCTAAAATTTTCACCACTTAAGGGCCTATTTTTTCCATGATGATCCTACACATACCCTATACTGGTTTATGCTTCTTCTCATAACATTGTGTACTAGTTAATGTGATTTCATGTTCATTGTTTTCCATTATATTGGCTTTCTAGTCATTACTTGAAAAAAAGGTCTGAAAAAATAGATTAACTTATAAGATGGTAAAAAAAATACATGCATTATCTTTCTTATGAGAAAAATTACTTAATAGAGAAAGAAATTATCATTATTTATCTTATTGTTAGGAATATTAAATAATCATTATTCTATGAGAAAAGTAGTGTATTATACTAATTTGTGTAAGGGATTTTGTGAATTACTTTAAGTTTTTAGTCCAAAACTTTGTTATAGAGTATACTAGTTTGTATAATGAATTTCATCCAATTAAACTTTATTTTTTATATTTCATTTTAGTTTTAGAATATATTGATTATAATTTGTTATAAAGTATTTGTGTATATAATGAAAGCTTATATTTATGCTTATGATCTAATGCTTGAAATTTGAAAGATTGTAGGCATTCACACTGGTCAAAGAATAAATCTTGAAACCACTAACTTGTGGTTTTATAGGGTGTGGATAGAAGAGATTTTTATAAACTCTTTTTTTTGTATGCTTTGTTTGTTATGCTTGTTTGATCAAACATGAAAATGGATTGAAATTAATCTACATGTTTTGATTTGGGCATTAAAATCTACAAGTGTCTTTTGATCATGAAATTACACTTGTGTATGCTCTCATTTCAAGTCTTAGGACATTCTTGACGATAAAAATAAGTAATATTTTTTTAGTTTTAGAGAAGCTACCTAAGGATTTCATCATCCTAAGGGATGACCTTAACACTCATGTTTGTTTGGATATATAAATTTGGGGGTGAATCAAAAGACACATCCATTGGAAAAGGTGATTTATTATTTCAATCAAGAACATATTAATTTTTACCATGGGATGCAGAGGAGAGTGATTTATCCTCTCAAACCAAGTCATTAGACACATCCTTTCTCCATTTCAAAAAACTAGGCTTCATGTACCCTTGTGGTATATCAAGGATTCCCTTAGAAAACCCTTTTTAGCCTAGCTTAATACCATCAATCATATTTTTCTACTATGTATTGGTAATTGGTTAGGTTTGAGAAGCTACTCATATTCTAATTTCAAGTTTGAAAGAGAATTAATTGTAGGAAAATACTTGGCCTCCACGGTAAGGGGTGTATAAGTGGTATAGGACCTCCTATTCCCTAACTATCCCTTGCTTTTAATAGATAATATATTTGTGAGCCCATGAGAATTGATAATCCTTACTTGCATAATTTAGGCTTGTTAATGCGCTTTCATTGCTTGGTGTTATGAATACCCTATTCTTGTTTATATACCTTAAAACAAAAAAAAACAACTATTTTTTTTTTTTTAAATTAAATAAAACAAGCATCATGGCTCTGTCTTTTGATGAGTTTATCAACCAATCTAAAAAAATATTTGATGAAGATGATAGTAGTATTTTTAATCAAGAAGAATATGGTCCCTTTGAACATGATGATGATGATAATATTATTGTAGAACAAGATGAGTATACCCAAGACTCCTTTGATGAATTCTTTATGATAAAGTATTCTACATGCTTTGATCTACCAATCATGAAAAAACAAGAGCTTTCAAACTAGGACCATGCTAGTACTAGCTATGACCGACACCTTAGTATAGGAAAAATAAACTTGATCCATGAGGATTCAAAGTATAATTGAGCCACTAAACATCAATCCAATAAGATCATTCAATAAAAAACTAAACTAGGAATCCATTAAAACTAACATATTAAATCATGAAAGCTTCAAAAACACCTATTCTAATCCATTGAAACTTATCGTATTGGGGGAGTGGTGTCACATTGATGTGGAATGGTGACCCTTTCCCAATCTTGTGGATAATGATCCTATTTCGATTGATTCTATTGAATAGGATCAATGAAACTGATGAAAGATGTGTGATAAAACATGATTTCAATCCTAAATTAACATGATGAATGCTAATATGATTAATATGGGTGTATGAAAATCTACTCTAAATGTATGCAAGATTCAAAAGATTAAAACCCTAATTACAAAATATGCTAAATGTATGCACCTATGTTATCATGGAAGACATTAATGGAAGATAAGCTAATATTATGCAAGAAATTAAGCTAAAAGGATGCTAAATAAGTACTAAATATGAGTGCAAGTGAAAGTAATTTTAATAGCATAATTTTTCTCTTTAAAAGATGGATCTATTTGTCTCCAAATAGTGACCTATTTATAGGAGGACAAATGAGAAATGAGGGGCTAAGATTGAAAAAGCTAATCAACGGTCAATAAGGAAGGAAGACGGAGGCATGGATCATGGATTCTCATCAATGGATGAGAATCAATGATCACATGGATCAAGAAAAGAATCAAGGGTTCATATTCCTCCAAACAAACACACTTTCAAAACTTGCACAAGAAGTCTTGTTGAAAGTTTGTTGCAAGGAGGAATATTCCCTTTTTTCAAATGAGTGAAGAAATAGAATATTCTCATGGGTGAGGAAAATTAGATATTTAGTTAATTAAAACCAAATTAAATTGTGCAAATGAATATTCCCTTTTTGGAGGAATGTGCAAAGGAGGAATATTACCTTGGAATATTCCCTTGCAAGTGTGAGGATTAGATTAATTAGCAATTTGATAATTGAATAAAGTTTCAATTATACAAATGAGGGGAATTAGATGATATTCGCTAAATAATTAATTTCTTTAATGAAAAGGGGAAGTGATATGATATTTAATTAAATAACTTAGGGTTATTTAATTAAATAAGAGGAATTTAGGGAATAAATTAAATAATTTTATTTATTCAATTTAATAGGATGAAATGTTAGTATGAAAGGGGGTGAATTCACCTAATCAAGTCAATTAGGTTAATAGATGAAAATGGCGCAAATAATTAAATAGCTAGGAAAATTTAATCAATTAAGCAAAAATAAGATAGATTTTAGGATGAAATGATGTTAGTATATTTGATTCAAGTGCATGATATCATTCAGGAAATTTTTAAATATCTACATTTTCCCCCTTTGAATCAAGGTACATGTTACATTGGTTCAAAGACTAACACTTTTCAGATTAAAAACTGTTGCTTAGATCAAAAAATAAAAAAAATCTATTTTTTTTAATGCCCCACTCTTGTCCCAGTAGAAGGAATAAGCTGGTTCCTTGCCACCTCAAGAAATTGAGTGGAAATTTTGAATTTTGGGTTAATTTCTTGACAAAGGTTAAATATAGGTGCAAGTGCTAAAACAAGCCTTGGGATTTCAAAAATGGCCTCAAAAACACAAAAAATGGCTCAACATAGGTTGCATAGGTTGGAAATAGGTAAAATAGGTCAAAACCCTAGTTTTTGGCTAAAATTAGGACCAAAAACCCTAATTTTTAGGCTTAAATAGGTGATGAAGGGTCATTTTCAATTCATTTGTTCATTTGCACCTTAGAGAATTGCTACATTTTGAGCTTTGACCTCCTGATGAAATGTAACAACGAGTGCTCCCATGACACATTTTTGGCCAAGTTCAAGAGTGCCAGAGGCCTCCAGGTGCAGGACCAATTGTATGCAATTTGAAACTTCCCTTGCATTTTGAAATTTTAGTGCATTTATTATGTTTTGAAATTTGGATTAGGGTAGCATCATTGTATTGCAATGCTATTTTGAGAATCAACGATGTTTTTTTTCATTTTTAGTGTAGCCATTGTAAATGGTGATGCACTTCATGATTTGAAATTAGGGTTTCCAGATTTCAAATTGTGATGTGGGTGTAAATAGAAACACACCTACTTGATTTGCAATTTAGATTTAGGGTTTCAAATTTCAAATGGCGATGCTAGTGTGAATAGCGATAGTAGTCACGATTTAGAATTTGAATGAATGCAGTGTCGATGTTTGGAATTTGAACTATAGTGACAATTTTGTAAATAGTGACGCTTTTTTAATTTGGGGGATAAAACTCCAAACTTAGCTAATTTTGAAAAAAATTGATGTGCACTTCATGGGTGTAGGAGGTTATCCAACCTTTGATGTCTCACAAAAATTAGCCTTCTATTCTATCCAAACTTGATGATTTATCTGAGCTTTGATAGGAGCAGCTTGGAGAGATTGGATTGTGGTATGTTGCCTATATTCCCATTATGTAGACCCACCTGGTGATGATGATAGTGCTATGCAAGCGATGGCATAGTGATACCTCATCATTCCACTTACCCACCGGCAGGGCGATAGTGATGCTAGAGGATGTATGGAAAATTTTGTAATTTCCCATACATGGAGAGTGGGTGATATATAAAATTGATGTGGGATATGATGCCTGCCATGAGGTTCTTGACTAGGAGACTATTGTCCTAGTCAACTCATAGATTGACCTTGAGATGTACAAAGGCCGGGCATAGAATTTCAAATTGATCATTGGTGCAGTGATTTCAAGGTTGGTTTCCCTAGATCAACAGAGCAGGAGATTCAATCCTAGATGGGGGTTGGCTTGGAATCGAATGTTGTTTAGGAGGACCTAGTATGCATTGTGGCCAGTGATGCTGGCCTCCCTTTACCATGATATGCATGACTTCGTGTACTGTGATGGTAGAGCTATTGGTGCAGAAGTCACACTTTTACATGTATGGGCATGGGAGTACATTTCCATGCTCTGATTAATTTTCCACATGGATGATGTGGAGCTAGATGATCCAATCATGTGGAGATATAGAGGAGCCATCACTCTACAACACACAAGGTAGCTTGGTATTCCTTACTAGAGGAGAGTGATTGACAACATAACAGTGGTCAGATGGCAGTTGTGGCTATAGATGTTAGCCTAGTATGATGATGTACAACAATTATTCTTTGCTCATTAGACTGGTACATGCAAGGTCATGAGCACACCATGATCGAGGGGTATTTGCTAGATAGAGTAGCCAAAAAATTTGGAAAGAGGTAGGACATACCCGATGATCAGGACATCACCATTTTTGCTAGATCGATGTAAGAGGTGACTTGGGGGCACACGATACCACCCCATGAGGTTGTTGAGGGTTTTAGATAATTAGTTGCTAGGCCATGGGCCTATGATCAGGGGTAGTAAAATGCTTGGTTTGTACCCCATCCTTGAATTATAGATCCAGTAGGCATACCTCCATGAGGAAGGCCAAGAGGGAGGGATCAGGTAGAGGTCGAGGCCAGCCATAGGATGGGCAGAGTAGAGGACAGGACGGTCAGGGAAGAGGACATGGGAGAGGAAAAGATGGCCATGATGGCCAAAAACATGATGAACAAGTCCCCAATGCTCCTCCACCACCATTACATCAATAGCAACTAGAATAACCACCCACATAGTAGTAGCCAATACAAACACCACCGTCAGGGCCAAATCCCCGTGATGCACAGATTCAACAGTTACAACAACAGTTATAGGTTGTGACAGCTGAGTGGGATTATGCTCGACATTAGGTGATAAAACTTACAACTAAGAGGGACCATGAGCACTAGCTTAGAAAAACCTCAAATGTTCAGTTGGCTCAGGAGATCGACAAAAAACAACTAAAGGTAGTGTCTTAGTAGCAGTCCCAATAGGCTTAGGGGTTGGTTGGACAGACAGTGTCTGTGCAAGTGTATGGTACAATGAGGAGGTGGAATACTGGAAGACACTGCACTATAGAGATGTCCCTCCATGTCGTAGGAAGCCAGTTTTTGAGCATCGGATCTAGGTATATCGAGGTGCTTCCACCTCAGTTAGAAAACCAGATTAACCTGGTCATGGTGACTGAGCCAGCGAGGGATAGGTCTCCTTTGATTTTGTAGACACCTTTTTGTATAGCCTGATTATTTATACAAATATATATTCACAGGCTTATTTTTTATAGCCTCGTGTACATTGTACATTTTGATGATATTTATACACAACAATTCAAATATTGTACCATGACAGTCATTTTTGATATATATATATACAAGATGATATGGATTCATGATGTGATGTGCCTTTATTTTATGCTTTATGGATGTATGGATGCATATGATACAATGTGATGTGATATATCTTATGATATGATTATCTATGAATGCAATGTGATGGACACACTTCTTTTATTTATGTGATATATGATGATGTTCTATGATGTATATGATATGTGATGTAATGCAATGGATGTGTTATACTCTTTTTTAGTATCTTTTTAGGATATGTTATGGGATCATTCATGCCTATGTAGATGTAGATGATATGGATGTATGTACTTTTTTTGTACTTTTCTATGCAATTTATGATGTTGTGATGATGTATGCATATGGATGTATATATGAATAATGCTTATAGTATGGATTTTATGAATGATTATGATATGATACTGCAATGTATTAAGATGATTAGAATAACAAATCTATATTGTTTAAAACAACTTAAATGATAATGGTTATGCAATGGATTATGTTTCCTTTTATTATGATATGCTATGATGATGTGAGATGTATGCATGTTGATGATTTGTGGATGCAAGATGGATGAATGATGATGTTTTTATTGATTGTCGTGATACCAGGTTAGTGTAGAAAGAAGATAGAAGAATGAGATGAATGAATTTTGACCATTGATTTTGAAGATTGACTCAGAAGTCCAACAAGTCTATGATCCACTAAGACTTTATTAGATGTGGTGATGAGAGAAATAATGATTTTGCTCATATCTTAGGATTGGGATTTTTTGTCATTCCTTATGTTTGATATAACACATAGACACAATGCATCAAGGTATTAAAAACTAGGATGGAATTGTATCTAGTGTAATGGACTTTGACTCTACAAACAGATAGGATAGTTCTTGCTCA
This sequence comes from Sequoia sempervirens, assembly GCA_007258455.2. Lineage (NCBI taxonomy): Eukaryota > Viridiplantae > Streptophyta > Pinopsida > Cupressales > Cupressaceae > Sequoia > Sequoia sempervirens. Next base: position 36,629,148 of record VDFB02000008.1, on the reverse strand, counting down.
CATCTTGACATATGAAAACCTCGTTGGAATGTAGTTTAGAAGCTTAGAATATATTGAACCAAAGCATATGCAATAGTCAACAATCTAGTCCAAACAACTTCCCTACACACAACTAAGCAAGTATGCGCCAAGATTATTTTACAAGAATACCCACAAGCACAAAAAATGAAAGATAATGATTGATTCCCCATTCCTTTCTATCTAAATAATTTTGATAGACATCATTGATAGGTCCTCATAATGGGTCAATAAGATAAATCATAAGAAAATATCAAAGAAAAAAAATTAGTGTTATCTATATCTCTTGCCAATTTAACTTAGCTAAGGTAATTTTGGATATTGATGCACATTGTAGGAAAGATGCATCCTAGGACATGTTAATCAAATGTTTTGATTAGGATGAGGTGATTGATAAGTCATTGATACATAATCCATTGAAATGTTTACCTATGATCTAGACTTTATATTTTGAAACTTAGGTTTTCACTTTACGACTTGTGATACTTGCTTTCCATTTGTTTTTCCGAAGGTTTGAAGGTGATGATCGATTTATCATAGGTGAAAGTTATTGCAGGTGAAAGAAAAATGGGATGGATGATTTTAGGATTTTATGGAATATTTCAATGTTTTTGTTGTTTTGAAAAAAAATTGATGTTGTTTTTTGTCTTTTTGAAAGTTTATATAAATGTTTTGGTTTTTAAAAATTTCAAATGCTTTGGGGGATCAAAAGGAATCGAGGGAAAAAAAAGTGCCTTGCAACTTTGGTCCCATGTGTGATTTTGGTTTGGTGGGTGTCCTCGGACACCCATGGACAGGGCTTGGCCATCCTCCATGATCTCTCATTATTCTCCCCATGTAAAAATGTGCTCCTCCAGATGTGGGGCTCCCCTCAAGTAGATTTGGTGTGTCACGGGTGTGATGGGTTCCTCCTGGCGGCTGCCCTAGTTGTATTTCTGCATGTGTGGCTTCACGGTGGTGAAGTGATATGATAAAGGGGGATATAGATCCCCCATAAAACCCTCTTAAAATCCTAGCCTCCAGTGATGGTAATAGCCAATCCTCCAAGTCTTTTTGGGATACTGTTGCAGGTGAGTGGAGCTAGCTTCCTTAGGGCACTATGTTTGTTGTTGAAGTGGTCGAATCTTTATTGGGTGATGGAGAAGAGGGAAAAGGTAAGAAATGCTCGACTCCCCCCTTGAAATATGTTTTGATTACGAATGAAGCTTTAGATGAAGAAATCTCTGAAGAGGATTTAAAGCTTTCAAAAATTGCAATATTTTTTGTGGTCGTGGACACCAACAAGGTTCTAACAAGAAAATATATGGATGAATGGTTTAATAATGTATGGGAAAGAAAATTAGGGTTTCAAATGTTCTATTATTGCCGCATGGTTCAAAAGGGATTATATGTAATTTTTTTCAATAACCCTAAATCTCAACAATAAATAATTAAAAAGCAGTTTTGGAATGTCGAGAAAGTCATTTTTTGTGCCCTGGAATGCACCCAAAGGTGTTGGAGGAGGAGGTTTTGGCATTGTCCAACCCTAGATGGTTGGTGATAAAACATGCCCCCTATTTATGGAAACTTGTTCCACTAATGATGGAACCATATGGAAATGTTTTGAGAGTAGAAGATACTAAATCTTCTCTCCCACACTCAGATGTGAGGGTTTTGGCTTCCTTGACCCTTGGAATGGATCTCCCAGAGATTATGGAAATTAAATTGAAATCAGGAACTATAACCTGTGAATTGGAAGTCCTCGACGAACTTAATTCTTGCTATCTCTATTTTTAGGAGAGGCATATTAGAAGAAATTGTCCACTAATTAAAAAAAAACCAATAAAATCTTTGTCTATGGAAAAATACCAAAGTGTAGCCCTCGCCAGGGACTGGGAGGGCAGAAAATAACTCAGGGAAGACTGAGGAATGCAACCTTGCCCCAAGGGAAAACAAAGAGAATTCCCAACCCTTGAATCGTAAAAGTAATAAAGAAGGAAATGCTTCTAAATTGGTGGACAAGGAAATAAATAGAAATGCTACCTCCCATATTGAAGATAGCATGGCATCTCTAATTCAGGAAATGGACATAACCCTGACAAATAATAGCACAAAGGGGATAGCTAATAACAAAGAGAATGAAAATTATTCACCCCCCTGGTAAGATGACTTGAAAGAACCATGGTAAACTTAATGCACAACAATTGGCATTGCAGAAACTTAGACAAGTAAAGAGGCCTAAAGAGAATAATAAAAAATCTATGAAGGAAATTTATTCCTTCAATGATAAGTGGTTTAAAGAAGGACACATTGCAAGTGAGGATGAGGGAAGCCAAGGTGATTATTTGCTCCAGGAGACTAGGAAGAATGATAGTCTTCTTCCCAGTAAAGGAGACTAAGTCTCTGAGAAACAAAGGGACTGCCCCTCTAGGGCTATTGAGATCTTAGAGAAATTAAATTTGGATAGTGGTGATATGAAATTGGAAAACCTTTAGTCCGAAGGGATTGAGGAAGGTTCAAGGGCACAGTTGGCCTTCAATATTATTTCCTTTGTGAATGGGAATGAGAAGGTGGATGAAATTCAGATTCCAAATCTTGCATTGATAATTCCTAACACCCTTGATGGAGTGTTAAGTTTTGATGGATTTGCCTCCCAATCAGGTATGGATTCTGTAGATGACCTAGGGATATTCTCCACTAGGGAAACCACTGATGGGGAGGGAGTTCCTATGGAGGTTATAGTAAAAAAACTCAGAGGTACAAAAAGAAGAAAGGAATAGATAATGCCAAATAGTAGGAGGAGAAAAACATTAATCACTTATTGAAAGATAAAAGAAAGAAACTCAATGGGATGAATCTACCACCCACTACAAAGAGAATGGAAGTAGAAAATAGACTACCTAAATATTTTGATAACTTTATGAGTGACAAGGGAACCACTACCAATGAAAAAAATAATGGAAATTAATTGTCTTTCCTCGTATGTAAGGGGTCTTGAAACCCCAGATAGGAAGCATATGGTTAAGAGACTTATCTCACAAAAGAAGGAGAAGGACTTTTTTCTTGTACAAGAAGTTAAATCCACCGAATTTTCCTTGGAAAATAGCCTAAGGGTGATCTAGAAGGAAGCTTCTTAGTTTGCCACCAATCATGAAAAAGGGAAGGGAGGGTCTGTAATATTAATGGATAACAAATGGGCTCCGTTTGTGGAAAATCATAGAGTTTCTCCCTACAATCAGGCTGCTTGGGTAATCATCAAGAAGAAAGAAGACTAGTTTGGCATCTTTTTAGTCTATGCCCCTAATGATTACAAAGAAAGAGTTCTTCTTTGGAAATGGATGTACGATTTGCATGACATCCCTTGGATAATCGGGGGAGACTTTAACTTTATTGAAAAAAGGGAAGACAAATGGGGAGGAACTGGGCATGAATGGAAAGAGAGTGAGAGATTCTATTGGCTAAGGTTGAAATCCAAAAAAAAACTTGAGGACCCCATTGAAGGTCAAAAGAAAGAATGCAAAGACATTTGGTACACTTAGTGTAATTTTCAAAGAGGAGAGAGGAGAATTCTGTAGACTTGACAAATTTTATATCAATAAGGCCTTCTTCTTAGCTGCTCTGGTTAAACAAGGTTGCAAAGTTTAGGTCACCCCATACTCTCTATTTGACCATCACCCAATAAGGGATAAGTTTCTTTTCAAGGAAGGAGCAATAACAACTGAAGGCCCCAAAAATGATTTTTGTCTCAACACTAGCCTTCTCAAAGATGAAGACTGTAGAAATTCCATAGCTTCTCTTAGGCTAATCAATAAATGTTTGTATAGAGATTTATCCCCCATTGAATGATGGGACTTGAATGTTGAAGGATGGAAGATCCTCTTTCAAACTATAGGGAGGAAAAGGGCCAAGGATAGAAGAAAGGAGTCCCTCTTGTAGGATAAGCTTTACTAAGCAAAATTTGAAGTCCAACCAAACCCTACTGATAACCTCCTAGTAGATAAGCTTGCACTAGCTAGAGACAAGATTATGAGACTCCAAGCTAGCATAATTCAGGGAATGAAAGTCAAAGCCAAAATGAATTGGCTTGAGAATGGGGACAAAGGAACAAAGTTCTTTTTTAGATACATAAAAGAAAAACATGCCAGAGAGCAGATTGACCAAATCAATGCAAATGGCAACACTCTAATAAAAACAGAGGAGATAAGAGAGCAATTTTTTGTGTTCTATCAGAGCCTTTTCACCTCAGAAGGGGGTAATGAACCTTGCTCTCACGCCAGAGAGTATATCAAGAAAATCATGCCAAAAAGGATTAGTGATGAGACAGATGCAAAGCTTGGAAGGGAGATTTCCAAGGATGATATAAGGAGAGCCATTCTCTCTCTCAAAAATGACAAGTCTCCAAGACCAGATGGTCTCCTTGCAAAATTCTACAGGACTTTCATAGATGGGGAAAGTGATGACCTTTACCAAGTGTACAAGGAGGCCATTGAGAAAGGATTCCTAGGAAAAAATATCAATATAGGAATAATTAACTTGATCCCAAAAGAAGGGGATAAAACCCTAGTCAAGAATTGGAGGTCCATTACACTCTTGAATGTTGCATACAAAATCTTGGCCAAAGTGCTAGCTAAAAGGCTAGCTGGAATCCTACCCAATATCATCAATTCTACTCAAACTGGATTCATTAAGGGGAGGTACATCTTGGAAAATCTTATCACAAGTTGGGAAGCCATGAACTGGGAAAAACACATAGGGAAAGATGCAACGATGCTTCTTCTGGATTTTGAAAAAGCCTATGATAGGATTGAATGGGATTTTGTGCTTATAGTTCTAGAGGCATTTGGATTTCCAAAGGAATTCTACCATATGGTTAAAAACCTCTTCTAGGATGCATCTGCATAGGTGGAGGTTAATGGATTTCTTACCCATGCTATCTAACTTGGGAGATCAATAAGACAAGGTTTCCCACTTGAAATAGACTTATTTGTAATAGCCTTAGATACACTTCACTATGTTTTAAGGGATAATTCTTTGGTCTCAAAAGTGAGAGGTATCAGGTTACCTAACAATAATGAACTCATTAACCTTCAGTTTGTTGATGATACCTCCATCCTTTTGAACCTAGAAGAGGATAATCTTGCAAATTTTTGTCTTGCCTCTGGGGCCAAAGTTTCCCCTACAAAGTCTTTCCTTTTGGGATGGAAGGAGAAGCCTCCAAATTGGGTAAATAGATTTGGCATCCAATGGGGGTGACCCCAGAAGTTGGTGAGATACTTGGGTATCCCATTTGCAGTTGACCCTAACCTAAAAGAGATGTGGTGTTGGATCAAAGACAAGATAGAAAAGAAGTTGGACAAATGGAACAAATAGTACCTATCATTAGCTAGAAGATTCCAAGTTTGTCAAAAAATACTATCATCTTACAACTTTTACTTTACCTCAGTGTGGTTCTTCAAATCCTATCAAATTAATTCTATCAAAATAATAATAAGAGAGTTTCTTTGGCCAGATGGTAAAGGGAAAAGGAAAAGACACTCAGTAAAATGAGAGTGGTGCACCATAGCAAAACTAGGGGTGGTCTTGGATTGAAAGATCTAAGGTTAAAAGGCATTGCTCTAGCAGCAAAATGGGTGATTGGAGCCATGGATGGTGAGGAACCATGGAACGTGTTAATTAGGAAAAATATTACCAATGTTGTTCCTAAACATGCTAAATCATGGAAGTTTCTACCTCCTAATGATATCTTAGTAGTGAATGGCCTATGCAACCTACATGATCCAATGTATTTAGAACCATATGAAAGGGTTGGGAAATAATTAAAAAAATCTATACAACTACCACTTCACCAAGGGTGATAACAAGGTCATCCTAACTAATAGATCTATATGGTGGAATTTGAAACACAAAGGAAGGCCTCTAGCATTAATTCAAGGTTGTTCTGCAAAAAGCTGGGCTAAAAAAGGGATAAAATGCTTTAGTGAAATTCTAAAATATGGGAAACTAAAAGATTGGAATGATTTAAGCTTAGAATATAATATCCCCCTCAGTAACTGGAGGAAATATACAGTGCTAAGAGAGGCATGTAGCTAGGTAAAACTCCCAATTGAAACCAAAAACGATCCCCTTCAATTTAAATAATTTCAATGGAAAAATGGTAATAAAGTAATGAAGTCCAAAGTAAGAGAAATTTATGCAATGTTAACAGAACATGTGGAATTAACAGATCATATGAATAAATGTTGGAAAATGAACCTAAACCAAACTCAGTGGTAGGAAATCTTTCAAAAAACTGGTAGAAAGAGATGGAAGCCAAGAAAGGTTGCTTTAGATGACTCTTAATAATTTAGAAACTCTCATTTAAAAGCAAAATGGATGATATTGATATTTGTAGTTTATGTAGAAAGCCTGAATCAATTAATCATATCTTCTTTGATTGTATTTTTTTCTAAGGAAGTATGGAATATGTTTTACAATATACAAAATATATGGGGAAATAATGGGGATCCACTCCTTGAGAAAATTCATTTTAATCAAAATATCAAAATGAGCAAAACTGGGAATTATTTTGGCATATTCTTTCAACTAACATTTTGTGGGCAATATGGAAGGCTTAGAATGAAGACATGTTTCAAGGAAGGAATAGATTACTTATTGAGTCCTACAAGGGACTTATTTTTTACAATTTTGCAATGAAGGTCTTCATCATAGTGGAATTCATGAACAACAAGTTTTGGAAATACTTGTAAAACAAAGAAATAACCATTGATATCTTAGAAACCAGATATGAGAATA
>VDFB02000008.1:36598320-36622259 GCA_007258455.2 Sequoia sempervirens | reverse complement strand
ATAATATTGAACTTGATCACAAAATTCCTCTGATAGGTGTGACTAGTAGAGCAAGTGACCCATTCCTAAGAACAGCAGTCGAATCATCATTGGTAATGTCAATATAGATTTATCCTTTGAGTTAAAGATGCAATGTGTCACTTCTTATGACGAGCTTATCCCTAGGGCTCTCAACATTGAGAGCCCTAATAAAAAACAACAAAAGCATTGGTAAGAGCATGATTAGGGTACAAACCCTAGGCCTCCATAGAAGCATAAACAATAAATATAGAAAATTAGTGAGGTTGCAATACTAGAAAGATTGAGACATTGTAGGTAATAACAAAATCTTGCAATCTAAAGATTGTAGCCAATAACAAGCACACTATGTAGCTTATTGACATTTGTAAATGCAATCTACGGTAAGAAGAATGACAGTCACTTGAGATGTGACAATCAAAAATAGGCTAAGCAGTGACAAGATAATAAAGCTCAAACCTTGCATAGTAAAGTGGAGATTTTAACAGTGAGTTTCCTTACCCCCTTGCTGACCTTAAGGGTTTTTTAAATGCTTTTGGTAGTGTTAGACAAGGCAAAATGCAATCGAGGGAATGAGCTGTCAAATGAAATAATGGTAATCATAGGTTCAATGTTTCTTCTTAGCCATTAATATTGTATAATGGAGGTAGTGGATTGCATGTTTGAGCAGTGTTTTGAGAATCACAAAGATGGGAGAATAGTGAATAATACCTTGTGGACTGTGAAGTAGTGTCAATAAGGTTGAAGGATCTTAAGAACTACAATACCATGAAACAATGAGTCCCCTGTAAGTAGAAGGAGTCTATAGGGCATAGTTTGATTTTATAGAAGAATGCTCATGAAAGAATCTTCAAGTGATAGTGAGTGAGCTGTTTGAGATTGCAGCTGAGGGTGCAATACCCATCTTAAAGGAAGTTAGCAAAGCGTAAATGTGCAAGAAAATTGAATCGTACACAACAAACAATTCACAATGTTATCTTCCATAATGCCTTGAGTTTGAAGACAAAAATCTCATTATATCTTCATGGATGAAAGTGGTGAGCTTAATGGTCAATCACTGGCAACCATGATTTTAAAACATACTATTGTGCTTATGGAGGCAACATTTTAAGCAAGGCAGTGAGTGGTGGTTTGGAACAATGGCAGGTATGAAGGACTTGCTTTATATGCATACTATGCAGTCTAGCTTAAGACAACGTTCTTAGAAGAGATTGAAGGTGGATTATGGAACTCAAGGGTTACCATGAAAAGGATTAAAGCAAAGACTGAGATCTATTTAAAAGCCACGGTCATGAAGATATTAAAGATGTCACATGCAAAACCCTAGTAGCTGGAGTAATGAATACAGTGCCAAAGAGGATAGTGTGCTGGGGAGATTTAGGAGATCTCCACATTATCTAATTACAGGGAAATACATCATTTATTTATTTTTTTAATTAAAAGAAATCATTATAAACCCTATATAGGATACATTGATACTTCAAAAGCCTCTGAAGGAATTTCAGATTATGCAAATATATGTCAAGTAACATTCATAAGGTTTAGAAAATCTTGATCACTCTCTAGAATAGCCCATTAAACATGGGTTGTGCTTGAATGTACTACATAATTGATATAACACAACCACTCTGCATATCAACCAGAGTTATAGGCTCTTTATTGCAGCAAGAGGTAATCACTCTTCGATCATGCTATAATTACATCCTATCCTATTAAACTTGAGACAACTGAATGCACCCAATGATGATTGACACCTACATTATACAACCTGAATTAACTACATTATATGAGTGCCTCCATTTCTATCACAACATAGCCACATTAAACTTGGGTCACACATGAATGCATCATGTATTTATTATAGCACAACTGTGCCACATGACCAATATAGTTATGGATCACATAATTACAGTCACAAGAATCTTTTCCTCTGTTGTGATCTTATGGTGATTCCACACAACAAAATCTGAACATAAAATTCTCAAAACCCTTAACCTCTATAAATGAAATATGATGAGATGTTGCTTTCAAATATGATTTTCAAACTTGGAACTACAAAGCTGACTTCACAACTGAATTCTACAAAAAGACAATGACTACCCTCAACCTGGCGATATCTTCTTGAATTTTTTCTGATTTTTCCCAAGAAAATCATCCTTAGTTCTCCACAAACTGTCTCAAGTAGAGCAAAATATTGTTGCAATAAATCAGGCACGAACTCACTTTTCTTTATGTTGGCCACAATTTGATTTTTTTTAATTTTTCATGTTTGTCAAAAATTTGATGAAAATAATAGCCGACATTTCAACGAACCCCATGTTCGTCAAAATTTCAACAAACGTCGGGGATAAACTTTCAAAAAATTGGAAATTACACATCAAATTTTACAAGCACCCGACGAACATCGAATTTTACATATTTTGTCAGATAGTTTCGTCGTATTTTGTAGTCAAATGTATTGGTGAGAGAATAGCCATCCTCCTGTTGAAAAAGAAAAGAACTCCTCAAAATGTTCCAAATGAACATACTTAACCAACACCCACCAAAACCTCCAACACATGTGTTTCTAGAAGATTATCCTCGAATAAAATAGAAATGGTCCCAAAAGAACCTTCTAGAAGCCTCCAAAATGTCTTCCACATGAAGAAAACATAGGCCAAGTCAATAGTCACCCTAAAAGTGTGACAAAAAATTCCTCCAGCTAGCCTCCTTTCCACCAAAATTAGTCAAAATAGAATCCCACACATTTCTCACCTCTGCAAGTCATAATGGTCCTCATACAAGACTTGACCGTATTCTCCATCATGCAATATGTGTGTTTTTGAAAACACATGGCCTTTTAAAGCATAAATATAGTGATTTTGTTAAGTGATTTATAAAACACCACTTAGGAAAACACTTTACGATTAAGCTCAATTTAAAGGGCCCCACCATTTAAAATGTATTACATTTGCATTTGAAAAGCAACTGAAAGTGATTTTCAAATTACTTACATGATATTCCAACATTGAAAATCAATGCAAACATATAATGATATGCCAAAAGTTTATAAAAAAGCCACCAAGGCATGGACTACTAACTCACCACATTCTGCATCACTTGCCAGATGTCAAACTCATTGGTTTGCAAAGGCATATAGTATCAATAACACTTAGCCAATAAGGCCAACCTCCGAGACTCTTGGAAAGCAAATCCACCTTGCATGGCATTGGGCAAATAAAGGCATCACATATAGGTCACATGGCATTCACATATTGCATTGCACACTTAGCATAATTCAAAATAGGGAAGAAATCCCTAAGGCATAAAATGCCTACGTGATAACCTATGATGTAAAGTGAAGACTTAGCAAAGTTTAAAAAGCTGGAAAGTTTTAAAGGCAACGAATGCCTAAGGAAAAAAAAACATGTGACTTTCGGCCCCCATTTGCATTTAACACATGCCTCAAATTTTTAAAACATGGGACAAAAATCCCATCGGCACTCAAGGGTCAAACCCTAAACATAATACCCAAAATGATGAAAAAAACATCTTCATTTGGTCTTTGGAAGAATCTAGAAATTTGGTTTGCCACCATGAGGGTTTGGGAAAACACTGAAAGAATGATGATTTCACACTGGCACTCAATCGAGCTTTGACATTTCTTGCTTAAAAACACCATGGAAGTTCAGGTACATGCGTATTTTGGCATAACTTGCATTTTATCACACTTTTGAGGCCATTTTTTGAATCACAAGCCGCGACTATGAAGCATTTTGATGAACCTTTGCTCCATTTTCTTATTTTTTGTTGTTTCTCTTGATTTGACAGCCACCATGAGAAGCTTGTATGAAGCTTGACAGGAAGTCTTGAGTGGCAAAACTTTGCACATATCACTGCTCAAGCTTAGGTAAGCTCCCAGCCGACCTTGCACTGTCTTTATTCTCCTATAGTGAGCAAGAAAAGCTTGAATGGAAGCTTTTAAATGTCTCATTTTGCTTTATATCTCTGTGACATTGTTTGGAAATGCTTCATTATTTTGCAAATTTGAATAAACCTAATGTATTTCTATTGTTTTTCATGAAAATAATGGCTCACTGGTTGTGGCTATGAACAAAAAAATGTGTCTTTCATGGTCATTTCTAAAAAAACCTTGTGTTATCTTTTGGTTTCCTTCTTGTATTTCACAAACATTGATAAAGTTAATAACCCAGATGGGTTTCTGGGAAATAGAAAAAGAAAAATCCAATATGTGGCTCAACCCTCATTATGTAAACTGGGTCTTCTTGCATTTGTGATTTTATGTTTCATTTCTGCATTTTGATGAAAAACCCCTGTTTGGGTTTCATGTAGCATGTATATTTGTTGAATTCTTCCACTGTTAGTACAAAACCCACATGGGTCATTGGATTTTTTCTATAGAGCTTAGATTTTTGCAGAATAATGAATATATTTGCAAATTCTTTCACCTTTTTTGTAGGATATAAACAATGATTGCACCATCTGTTGAAACCCCAAGTGGGTTTTCCACATTTGCAGGAAAAAGGCCAGCTCCCTACCATGGCCTGTCATGACACATAAATGGCTTTCCATTTTTTGAATTCCTGTAGAGATTCTTTCATACTGCCATTTTTAGTTATGCACTTCACAGATTTTGTAGAATGCAATAGTGTTTTAAAACAAAAAATCTACATGGTTTTGATCATTGTGAACAACTTGCCTCAATGTTTTTTTAAAATGTAGTGATTACCCTGCTTCTTTCTATGCAATAAATAACTTTTAGTTCTTTTATAATGAAATACCCTCCAACATTAAATGAGAAAAATCCCTCCTTAAGTGGCTTCTTACTAGTCAGACACAAAGATGATCTCTAAATTCTCCTTCTATTGAAAAGCTTGGATCTCACAGGAAGAGTACTGATTAAATGGTATATAATAGCAATCCATTTTGTTTGCTTGTCTCCCACTTCTGGGTTCCTTTCTCCCTAGCAGGCAATAATGAGAATTTGTTTTTTGTCATCTATTATTATTGCATTGGTGTTACCTAAGATGATGGTACTTCCCCTTATTTGGACAATGCTCCTTTCTTGCATCAGGGTACATCTGTCTTCCTTCATCACCAGTAGTTTCTTCTACCTAGTTATTTTTCAGGACCTTAAGAAAGGCATTGCAATAAACTTCATTGATTGTTTCCATGCATTTCCCCCATGGTGATGACTTTCTTGTTCTTTATGCATACCACATCTCTTGCTTATTCCATCTACAAGCTGTCATTTTGGTACTCCAATGATTGACAGAGGCTGAAGGTTGAAACCTCTTTTCCTTACTTGAAATACACAACACAATGGAACTCATCTTCATCATCATGCACTTTTCTCATTTTTCTTTTATGAGACAAGATTGCCACATACTTGCATTGCATATTGGTGTGTTGTAGCATGATACCAGTATGCATTGTTGCTATTCCAAACGTTCATGAGATTATTGCATTGCAGTCTCATTTACCCTCTTAGGGCTGCTCTGTAGCTTATATGAGATCACATAGGGAGCATTCTGTTGGTGCAGTGTCACTGTCCTTTAATGATGCATCAATAGCATTGTCTTTGATTTATCTTCGCTCATCAATCACCTATTGCTGAAGATGTGATATTTAATGCCTATGTTAACAATGACATCTCATGTGCCTCTGGATTGAACTATTGCTCCAATTCTCATACCAAGTTATGATGCATAGACCATGCAATCCAAAACAAACCAGCAAAATCGACTAGTTTCCAACATCTCCTTCCAATGCACAATTTCTTTCTATCACCATGAAAGTCACAAAGTCTTTCAAAATAGAGCATATGTTTCTTCCTTTTGCATCAGAATGATGACCTCCATCAGGTAAGTGCACAACTGGAAACCATTGTTAATGTTTCATTGAGAGTCTTTAGGCCTAATACCCATATTCCACTGCTACAGGAGCACTGTGAAGACTTAATACTCCTTGTTCTACATGATGTTGTTGCTCCACAACTACTACTTCAGTATCATACTTGTTGATGCACTGCCCATTATTTATGCATTGAACTTTTGACTTACTTTGAAGGCCATTTGCTCCTTCCAATGCACATGACTGTCCCGTTAGAAGTGATCACATCATATGAGGGTTCCAGTGTTGTCATAAACTTCTTATAATGACCTATTCATGATATGCTCATATCTATGTCAACTAGATTTGATGTTTCTTGAATGTCTTTGTCTTTTTCCTTTTCGCTCAAACATAATGCATTGAAGGTGATATGGCAGCATTGCTTGTCTAATGTTTGATTGAGAAGGATTTGAATTAAGCCTTGTTCCACTTGAGCTTGTCTCTTGGAATTCCTTTCTTTGACATTGGTGTCATTCACTTATGCATGGGCAACTGGAGTTCTGTTGCCTTTCCATATTACCCTAAAATCCTTGATCAGCTTGTGTTGCCTCTTTATTATTGTTGTCCTAACCTGCATGGATGTCTTGTAGCATATACACTCATGGCTATCCTTGAATTGACATGTAACATACATTTATGATTATTGTCCTTATGCACTTGTACCATGACATTGATTAAGCCATTGTTCTTGATTCTATTATGTGTAATCAATACACTCAGTTTCCTCATTGTAACTTTATTGGACAGTCACCTATCACATATGGGGGTGACCTAACAGTTCACTTTCCTATGTGATATGTGACTGCCCTGTAGGTTTATGGTGAGGAACTCAATGACAACTTGAAATGCTTCCTCATTGTTTAAAAGATGCATAATTGAAATTGATGCATCTACGAAGACACTTGATGCATCCATGAAGACACTTGATGCATCTCCAAAATCACTTCCTTTTATAAAATGGATCAAGGGTCCACTTAAGAAGATTGAAAGACATATCAGCATAGTATGTTGCATCTTTTGAATTTGATAATGAAAGTTTATCAACTGGTGTGATTCCATATTGATTTAATGCATTGATAAGAGATAAATCTTTGATCAAGTTGCTCAATTTCCTTTCCTTTCAAATCATGTTGAGCTCTACCCTTGTGGGAGCCACATTTACCCCACATGCTATCTTTGATATGATAATGAAACAATAATCAGACTTGTCCTAAATCTGCACATGAAGCAAATAGTTAGAAAATAAATGCATATGTTCGATGTTTCTATTTAATGCACTTATGGATCAGTTTATACATGCATAGGTAGGTGTGTATGTAAGGATTGAATCTTTCATTGCTTAGAGCTTCACTCTAACATCATGTTTTCTTCATATGCAAGGTGAGGAGCACTATGGAGTTGGGAGGGACACAAGTGATTCGGGGCAGCAACAACATGACAACGGGCGACTTGTAACCAGTCATTCACAGGCAATGACTGGTTCCATTATTACATGCAAATTCTCTTTTGTTTCATTCTACTTATTCATGTATGAGTTGTTTCATATTTTCATTGAATAAGAGAGTTATTCCCTTGGCTTGTGAGGGACATGTACCTTAATGATTATCAATAAAAGAAATTACATTTGAATACATGATTCTCTTTCTCGTTTGTTGTAATGCACCATTGAAATGACAAAAATTAATCTGATTTACTTTGAAAATCACTTCTTTATGCATATTGAAACTAGCAACTTTATGGTTTATCTTTAAATTCTTAAACAACGTGAAAAGACCAAACACTAGGTTACCTGATTTTAGCTGAAAGCTAAAAATCAAGTAACAGTTACATTTTAGGTTAGTTTGTTTTATGTTTGCATTTGATCGTATGCATAATCATGAATAGTTCACTATAGTTTCATATCATCTAACTCATCTCCACTTGTTCACCTATCATCAACATCATCCTTCATTTATCGTTGCATCCATTACCCTTTCCATCATTTTGTTCCATTTAGAAGCATACCACTAATCCTTCCACCACACATTTGCACATAGAAATCATCTTAGCTTGCATATTAAGCATCAAATCTCATTTTCTAAGTAGTCGTTTTAACAACCTTTGTGCCCATAGAAATATGAGGGCCAAACAGTTTAATAAATCCCTAGAAATAGATGACAATGATACATATTTGAAAGGTTTGATTGTATTGCGAATAGAGTAGTTTTACTTGCTTCAAAATTTGAATGTAAACCATCTCATTAAGGTTTGTGTTGACATTAGAATATCTCTACACATTCAACACACGCACAGATCCCCTAAAAGGTAAATCAAAAGTGGTTTTTTATCAACATTTTGATAGGTGTAGAGGAGACTCCATTATAGGTATGGTTTAGAACTAGTGGGGTTCTACCCAAGGGGGTTTGATATAAGGGGGTTTGATCAAACCTTCTTCAATTAAAATCCTTTAAATGGAACCTTTCAAGGCTTAAATCATTATATTTTCTAAAAATATGTGATTTCAACAAAAATTAGGATGTCCCAAAAAGTGTAACCCATTATTGCGGCAACAGCCCTAATATTTAGTTAAGAAATAATTTAACATGGTTGAGCTTTAAATTTTGCTTGATTGTGCACGATAGGATTAAGATTTAATTATCAATATTTCACATTGAATGCTAGAGCAACAAGGGAAGAAGTTAGAGTTTTAAGGAGGTTTCCAAGTTGCCACCTTGCATGGTGGGTTTGTAGCAAGAAGAAAATAAATTCTTGACTTGCATAATTTTAAAAAATATGGGAAAACGTGCAATCTCTTGCTATTCTAAAATAGGATTCCTTGAGACCCTTTTAAAAAAGAGGTTATTTGGTGGTGGAGGATGGCTAGAATATGGTAGTAAATATACCTTCAAATAAGTATTAAGAGATTAGTATTAAATGGAACTAGATCTCCCTTCAAATAAGAATTAAGGGTTTGGACACTAAGTATTAAGAGAATTAATGTTAAATATTTTCACTTTATGATAAGAATATTTGAGTTTCTCTTAATGAGTACATTGGCAAGACATTATTGGTTTATATGAAGAAAAGATAGAGCTTGTGGTATAAAATTAGGTATTGATTTAATTATTTTTACAACCATAGTTAGGGTGTTATGAAATTTTAAAACCAAAAACCTAAGTAGGGCTTAGAATCCCAATATTTTCTACTCCTAGATCATGAAAATCTATTGGTTAGAATTGTTGACATTATTATTAGTTGACATAATATATTGTTGTGCATGGGTTGCATTCATTACAAGTTCCTAATGCCCCTTTAACAAATAGTTCATGTGTGTTGTGCACATTTTTATTTTCTTTGAAGCATCTTGTCAAACATCTCACATGCCTTGTGCATGCTCTTCCTTTCTTTGAGGTATTTCGTTAACTCATGTTCCTTGAGCACATGTTATGTTTCTTTGAGAAGTTTTTAAAAAAAATTCAAGTGACTAAAGGGTCATAGCTCAATTAGTTGACCACAATTGGTGAGGGTGATGATGTGTTTCTTGATTACACCACCCACCAAGGTTTGAACCTTTAGAGCTATGATATAAGGGATGAGGTTAGTATCATACTTTGAGAGTATAGAAAAATGAATGCCCCTCAATCT
Organism: Sequoia sempervirens; assembly: GCA_007258455.2. Taxonomy (NCBI): domain Eukaryota; kingdom Viridiplantae; phylum Streptophyta; class Pinopsida; order Cupressales; family Cupressaceae; genus Sequoia; species Sequoia sempervirens. The sequence continues at coordinate 36,612,725 of VDFB02000008.1, read as the reverse complement.
TGGACTCTTAAGCAAAGAGGTATCAATGAAGGATTGTTCTCCCATATCATGTAGAAATATAAACTCATGAATGATATAAAATCCTCCATAAAGAAAATTAAGTTCAAGTTATTTGTCCATGCCTTTGCATTTTATTGAGAGATTTTGTCTATTAGTTCACACCTTGTGCAAACTTTTGCATTGTCACATGCATGTCTAATAGGGGAATCGTAGCTACAATATCTAAGTAGTATGAAAATTAATTATTTTGTATGATAATCACTTCTTTGAACTTGAGAAATATGCAAGCTCGGTTGAGGATGTAGGTATACTAGTGTAGAGCTTTGTGAGAGGTTTGAATGCCCATATAGGGGATGGAGTTCATGTGTTAGAATAAAAAACCTTGGAAGTTGTAGTAGTGAATTCCAAATTAATCAAGGAGAATTTAAATTGAGGATATGGTGGTTAGGTATGAGTGAAAATAATGGTTCCTCTCAAATTAGGATCTTGAGTTAGGGGTTCTCAACCTTAAAATGTGGGATCTTATATGAAACTTTCAATATCTCCCAAGATTTTTTAGTAACAACAGTAGAGATAAAAGCCTCCATAAGGCCCTCAAAGTGGGTAGGTTTTTGGAGGATATTCCTATATGGATTGAAGAGAATAGAATAATAAGAACTTCCAGTCTAGATAACTTGCCCAAAGTGGTTAGCCTAGTTCTAGTTGCTCAGGCTTTCAAAAATTGAGTGCACCTCAATAAGTTTCAACTCAAGCTAGGGGACCATGTTTCATGTGTGGACAACATAGTCACCTTGCAAGGACTTACCCTGAGAGGTATATGATAGTTGTTAGTTGGAATCTTCTAGCTTTACATTTGATAGTGGGAGATGTTGGCAAGTCTCATAGATTATTTGTGACACTGAACAACCATCAAGTAGATGATGAAAGTACAATTATGGAGACCTCAAGTTTGTTGGATAGAGTTCATGCTTCTATTTTGTTTGATTCTAGTTCTTTAGATTATTTTAGCTCCCTATCTCTTGTAGCACATTGTGGGTTGTTGTAGTGAAGAAAAATAATAATTGGTAGGTTGAGTTAGCTACTAGTGCTAAGGTGGTTATAGTATCCCTTGTGAGGGGTTGTGTGTTGGATCTTGGCACCTTCACTACCATTATTTATTTTCATATCCTACCTTTGGGATCCTAAAAGAGTGTGGTTGGTATGGACTAGTTAGAGGCTCATCAAGTGATCATTGATTATCAGTGTAAGGTTGTAGAGTGTATGGATGATCTAGGTCAATGGGTGGAGATATAATGGATACATAGACCCATATCACTTCACATTATTTCAACCATTTAGTTGAAATAGAGCATGTGGAAGGGTTGCCAAATGTTTGTTGTATTAGTGAGTGATCCTTATGAAAGTGAGTGATGTGAGGCATCTCCTAGCGAGCATCTCCTTGTTAAGGAGTTTTTTGATGTGTTATTGAGTGATGTTCCTAGTATGCCATTGAAGCAAGATGTGGATTTCTATATTGATCATGTTGTAGGAGTAGATCCTATCTCTTGTGCACCATATTGTATGAACACTTAGTTTATTAGAGAGCTTCATTTGTAGTTGGAAGAGTTGTTGGAGAAGGAGCACATTCATCCTAGTGTGTTCCCTTGTGTTGCACTAGTTACCTTTGTGAAAATAAGGATGGATCTATTTTATTGTGCATCAATTACCAACAATTGAATGAGGTGAAGGTGAGGGTGAGGAATCAAAAACTTTTCAAGGATTTATGATTTATTTGACTAGATGAAGGGAGTTAGAGTATTGTCTAAGATTGAACTAAAGTATGAATAGTATCAAATTTGCATTCATGGGGTATACATTCATCGAATTTCATTTTGTACTAATTGTGGACACTAACAAATTACTATAGTTCCATTTGGGTTGATGAACAATCCCTTTATATTTTAGTTTGATGAATGGAGCACTCCACCTTTTCCTAGGATGATTCATACTTGTATTTCTTGGTGATATTTTAATTTATTCAAGGGAAATGGAGGAGCATGAGGTCCACTTCTATCAAGTTCTTTAGTGTTTATGTGAGCACAATTTTTATGGAAACTTGGTAATGTGTGGATTATTCTAGTCTGAGGTGGAGTATTTGGGTCATGTTCTATCTAGTGAGGGTGTCTTAGTTGATACCTCAAAGATTTAGGCCATTATGGATTGGCCAATGTTGATGAACATCTCTATGGTTTATAATTTCATGGGATTAGTGGGTTATTACCACCAATTCATTATGGATTTATCTAGAGTGGCACATCTGATTACTTCTCTTTAGATGAAAGGGAATAATTTTTTTGGTGAGAGAGGTGTGAGTCAAATCTTTAGGTTCTTAAGGAATAGTTGATTAGTGCACCTATACTTGTAGTACTTAATCCTGTAATAGATTTTGTGGCTTGCACTAATGCATCATTGGATGGTTTGGGGTCATTCCCTATGTAGGAGCACCAAAATATTACTTATGAGTCATGGAATCTCAAGGATAATGAGTTAAATTACCTTGCCCATGATTTAGAGTTGGAAATTGTTGTCCATGCACTTGTGTGAATGAGATTTTTTATGGGTCATCAATTCGAGCTTCATATTGATCATTGAAACTTGTAGTATATTTTTTGTTCCATTAAACCCCAATAAACCTAATGTTGCTAAGGCATGCATACAACTCAACAATATTCTAATCCTCTATCAAAAAACCTATTGGATTATAATATATGCTACATTTATATTATCAATCCAAGGACATATTCACTTGGTATGGTGATTTTACTGTATGTACAATAAAATATTTAAAGAGTTGAAGTCCTAATTTTGTATATAGTGGAGAAAAACATGGAAATAAAGTGTTGCATTTAAATAAGAAATTTATTCTACAAATTTATAGCTAACTAGAAATTACACCATAATTGCTACATGTTATCTATAGATGTTGCAAGCTATTGAATTGACCTATTAATTATAGTAATTAAATTTAAATATACAAGTCTTTCTAGGATCATAAGAATCTAAACAATTAGGATATATTCTTAAATACAAATTACATCAAAAGGGCCCTTGCTTGGGTTATCTACACCTTCCTTTTCTCTATTTTTTGAACTAGTAGTTAAATCAATGCTACATTTGAATCATAGCATTAAAAATAATAAAAGAACTTGTGTGATAGGAAAAATACTTTCTCAAGTTATCTATTCAAATCTCTTACATACATGTAGAAAATCTATCTATATACTAGACATGTTGAATTGCACATTATATAGTTCTACTTCCACTTCATACATTTATTGATCAAAAACAACTAATGATACACTTGTCCAATCTCTACCTATTACATAGGAGGAGGACTTATTATTTAAGAAATAGGAATGAAATTAGGAAACCAAGTCTAACATAATTAAAGAAGAAAAAGCTTGCTAGGGTACTAGAGCTTATGCTTGAAAGAAGCAATTAATTGATAAATATAAGGATGGGCAACTAGATTATTCAATTTCTTTGCATCTATGACCTTGCTAAAGAATAGGTGTTATTTCACCTATTTGATCACCCCTCTTCTATTGATGAGGTTCGTGTTTAACTACAAAGAAGTGACCATTACTATTACACAATTGTAGACAACTATGACCTTGGTTGTAGGCATACTATAGTTTTGGTTGTAGGTTGTCATCCTTAATTACTATAGGACGAATTTAGTTCATAAAAATACTACTCTAAGATCATCATACATAGAATAGAATGCTATATTATTTCAAAAATAATTATTTTTACATACAATCATTCATTAAAACATCTCATAGTTAATCAGAGTTATTTTGTCCAAATATTAATAAAAAGTCCTTGAGTATGGGCAAAGAATATTTATGGGAATGTTCTTTTAAATTAGGAAACATGTATACAAATAGAAATAATTTTAAGCCTTGTCACAAATCCCCTAGTTGACTAGGTTTCTTTTAAGTTTGTGGTTGGTGCCTGGTGGATTCAGGCAGTTTCTTTAAAGATGTTCGAGGGTTAAGGCCCATGTGCTCCTAGCTGTAAAAGGGTTTTCATTCCCTTCAAAGCTGATTTCTTGTAGTTTGGTGTCTTGTATATCTTTTGGTAGACTACTGATGTTGGGCTGTTGATTGTCTATGTTCTATCTTTCTACAAATTTCTTTGTTTGTAAGGGGTTTTAGGTCCCCTCAAAACCTGTTTGTAAGGGGTTTTTGGTCCCTACAAAACTTGCTTTTCACTAATCAAAAACATTTTTCCCTAGAAGATAATTTTTTGTAACACTTCCAGTAAAAAGTCACAAGAGACTTTATTTTAAGATTTTTATATATCCAATTTTAGATCCATGCTATATTTCTATTTTCCATTGAGTGGAATACATAACGAATATATATAACATATAGAATTTGTCTTCCTAACACAAAAACAATTTAATTGACATGATTTATTTTATCCAAAAAAGACTAAATTATCAAAGAGAACAATTTGAAAAGGGTAATTGGTCAAAAATACTTTTAAGCTTATTAGCACCTATCTTCTTAGAAACGAGGACTAGGATTTTTTTAATAATTTCCTTAAGAATCTTCTTAGTATCAAATAATTCTTGAACAACTTTGAACACATCCTTGCTAACAATATCCCAAAATTTTAGAAGAAAGATGGTGGAAACTATCAAGTCTTGAATAATTATAGGGTTAAAAAGAAAAAAAGTAGCTCTAACCTCCTCCTTAGATACATCACAACACATCTCCTCCTTATATATATATGAAAACAAGCAGGTAATGGTAGCCAACAATTTTTCCTGGGAAGGGCCAAAATTAGGAGTGTTATTGAGCATACTGGAAAAGAATCTTACTCCTTTTTGAATTTCCTCTCAGATCAACTTTAAACTTTTTTTTTTAATCTTATATAATGTAACTATTATTATAACTCTTTGAGTTATGTCTAAGTTTATGGGGCCAAAGGAAGGATCAAAAGCTATATCTAATCTTGCAGCCATACATGACGTGTTGATTGTGAATGGAAGAACCTTTGGATAAATAAATATGATTGTAATTTTCACCTTATAAAGCAATGTTCTTATATTAATATTAATCTATTAATATATTTAAATTTTATGGGAAATGCGATTGTTATGATAATAGAAACTTTTGCTATGTTAAGGGGATTTTGTAGATTTCTATGAACATGTTATTTTATCAAATATAACTAGATTAAGTCTTATGGGTCCTATATACTTATTATATTCTCTCTTTTATTATCAATCCAAATATGTGTATATTTCCTTAAGAATTTAATATGTTAATTCTTATTACACACAAGATAGGGTTGCCACCCCTACTACATTTGACCAATTTATGATATCAAAGAGTGATATCATGCTATGGATATAGGTATGATTAGATTTTATCGTAGTGATGGATGTGTACATTAAATACTATCTAATGATATGGTTGTGTCATAAATAAGATCCTGATTTAGTGATATGATTGAGTGTTAGTGAACGTATAGGGAATGTCACTAGGTGATACATTACACATTAGCCTTGAAGTATGTTTAGTATCATTATACATAGTTTTGGATCCTTAACTAAGAGATATCACTATGTGATGTATTGAACATAGGTTATGACTATAATTTTGATATTTATGATTAAAATTGTGTGCATAGGGTGATTAAGCCTTAAGGTTGAGTTTTATGGTATAAATGAATATAGTTTTAATCTCCCTTTCAACCAATAATGAATTATTTGTATATATAATGAACCTTATATTAGTATGATGACCTTATTTAAGGTTTTAATTGTTAAAATTTATTTTCTAGAAATACTATATGTACATGATACATCCTTTGATAAAGTTGATGGAGAATTATAGTAGAAAGTGTTACATATAAAATAAAATAAATAATTGGGAAAGATGATCATAAATCCAATCATTAGTACATTACACTACTTGTTTTGAAAAATTGAATGTATCCTAGTAACTACATAAATCCCTTGATAAAAAACTATGATTATTGTTAGAAATCTAAAATAGGTTGAATAAACCAAGGAACTTTTTAAGAGAAAACCAAAGTTACATAAATTAGAAAAACATAAGAATGCAAACCAAGACTCCAAGAGATTATGCAATGTCATTGTGACAATATTGCATTAAGAGCTTCCAAGCTGAATCAATACATGAGAAAATGCAAATAAAAGCTAGGTAGTGAGTTTATATAGAACTAAGGAGAGGATGGAGGTGGCAAATCCAACCAATAGGAATTAGCCACACAAAGTGGAGATGGACCACCAAAAGTGGAAAGTGTTCGACTAGGTTTAAGGAAGGAGACAACACATCACTTATCTCCTAGTAATAAACTCACTTTATTATCCTAAAAAAGCTTAATAAAGTGTAGGAAAAACCTAGGACTAAGGGAAAATAAATTAACCCACTAGGAAAATAAAAACCTACACCAACAACCCCCCTTAAGCACAACTTAGGAGGAAGTAAAAGATGATGGGTCCTAACAAATGATGCCATATTAGGTACCCATGCACATATCAAATTCCCCCCCCCAAAGAAGAAGAATCCCCCCACAAATAGAGAGAGAATACCCCCCATAATAGAGAGAGAAGAAGAGGACTAAGTAGCCCCCCCAAAGAGGACACCAACCATACCCCAAGAAAAGTTTGCAAATGAAGGAAATTGATCTCAGTGAAGGGTCTGGTGAAGATTTTTGTAGTGTGATCTGATGTTGGACAATACTTGTGATCAATGATCTCACCATGAATCAACTAATGTAGTGCATATGGATCTTGATGTGCTTGGTCCGTTGATGATGGACCAAATTACGAGAGATCTAAATCACACTCTGGTTGTCACAATAGATGATTGTGGGATTTCAAAAGGGAATGCAAAACTTAGTGAGAATGTTCTAAAGCTAGATGGCCTCAATAGTAGCATTAACTTCTCGATACTCAACCTCTGTAGATGAAAGAGAATTAATAGACTGCTTCTTGCTTGACCAAAAAACTAGACCTAAACCAAGGGAGAAGCAATACCCAAAATAGACTTGTGATCCTAAGAATTATTTACCCAATCTAAATCTGTGTGTTCCACCAAGTCAAAATCCACACTTGTTGCATAATGAATCACATAATTGTGAGTACCCTTGATGTAGCAAAGAATCCACTTAGTTGCTTTTTAGTGTAGCTCATGTGGATCCTACATGAATCAAGACCATGCCTACTACATATGAAATTTTTATCCTCATATGAGTTAGATAGATGAGACTACCAACAAGCTATTGATACAAAGTGCCATCAACCAAGAGTGAAGAACACTTAGTCTCAGGTTTGACCCTTGAAAAGAATGGAGTCAGTGCAGGCTTACAATCAACCATGTGAAACCTCTAGAGCATGTCAAGTATGCACTTAGATTGTGCAAGAATGATACATGAAGAAGACCTAGTGATCTCAATCCCCAAAAAGTAGTGCAACAAGCCCAAATCAAACATCGAAAACTGATAATGAAGTGTAGTTTTCAATACCTGAATGGTGGATGAGTGACTTCCTGTGATCAACAATTCATTGACATAGAGAACCAGGAAGGTGTGAATATCATCCTAATGAAATATGTAGACATTAGGATTAGAATGACATCAAGTGAACCCCACTTTTAGAGGGAAGGATCCCATTTTGGCACACCAAGCTTGAGGGGACTATTTGAGACCATAGAGAGACCTCTAAAGATGACACACAAGTGAAGGATCCTGAATGAACCCCTATGGTTGCTCCATGTATATCTCCTCCTAAATATCACCATGAAGAAAAGCACTCTTCACATCCATCTGATGAACATCACATCTATGTGTTGCAGCTATGGAAAGAACAAGTCAGATGGAATTCATTTTGGTGATTGGTGCAAAAGTATTACAGTAGTCAATCCCTAGAACTTGGGAGAATATTTTGGAAACCAAGCGAGAATTATGCTTGTGAACTGAACCATCTGTTGCATAGTTTTTTCAATATAAGTGAGACTAGATCCCAAGAGTGGTTCCTCTCTAAGGATCTGAACTCTTCTTGCATGGTTGCATCCCACTTGAGAACACTAGAAGCTTCCCAAAAAGTCTGTGGATCGAAAGCTAAAGCAAGGAAGACATGTGGAGCATCCTAAAACTATGATCTTGTTCTCCTATGATTTGAAGGACCCCTTACCCAATCACCTACTGACTGCAAATTCTAACAATCCTAAAAAGGCCCTACGATTGGAGAAGGAGAGTCAGGAGGAGAACCATCATCCTCTGAAGATGAGCTATGTGCATCCTCATGATCACTATCATCATTTGAAGTGGAGGAAGAAGACTCCTCATCATGATATGAAGTATTATGAACCTCTAAAAAACTATCATCATGATACAAGGACTCAAAATTGATGGTGGTAGAAGTGTCGAGAGGAGTAGAAGAACTCTCCTCAAATTGAACACTCCTCTCGATGAAAAAATCATGTGTGGTAGGATGAAGGAGCCTATAGCATTTGAAATAATCTAGGTAACAAAAAAATATGCAAGGCTTACTCTGTAGATCCATATCCTTGCATTTCTTTGGTGGAATGTGGAACCATGCACTAGAGCCAAACACTCAAAAGTGCTTAATTGACGGTTTCTAACCAATACAAGCCTAAAAAGGCATCACCCCCTTCATGAATTTATGGGAAACATGGTTCTAGATATAACACACACAATTAATGGCTCCTTCCCAAAAAGGTAGTGCCAAAGACTTGGAGTGAATTATACAATTAACAATCTCTTTCAACGATTGATTCTTCCATTATGCAACTCCATTCTACTGAGGACTATATGGGACTGTATGCTGCAAATCAATGCCCTCTAGAGCATAATACTACACAAACCTATGGTTAACATATTCCCCCCCATTATTTGTACACAAAACTTTGATATATTTTCTAGTTTGTTTCTTTGCAAAAGCCTTATACTCTAAGAATGAATCGAAGACTTTAGACTTCTATTTGAGAAAGTACACAATGGTGTACTTGGAGAAATCATCAATGAATGTCAAAACATATCGAGCTCTACTAAAAGATGGATGTGGAAACGACCTTGCCAAATCACTATGTACCAACTGGAAAAGATGTGAAGCTCTCGAAGGTTTTCCTTTATCAAACTTCTCTTCAGGATGCTTGCCAAGAATGCAACCATGAAAAAAACCTTTAGAAAAGTGAGCAGGAAATTGTGTAACCATGCCCTATTTGCTAAGCTGCTACAACTAGTGGTAGTTCAAGTGGCCAAACCGCTGATGCCACAAATTACTCACATTGTCTGAATGAGTGAGTAGAGAAATCGAAGGAGGATTAGGAACAAAGTGAGAAAAAAATAAAGCTAATATTGATGATTTTCTCTCCCAACTACAACTGTAGAATCATTGTGCATCTCACGAATCACCATTGGATCAAGAGTAAACTCAACTCTCTTTCCCATACTTGTGTGAGTGATTTGATAGATCAATATGAGCTTAGTTGATAATGAGGGCACACAAAGAAAATCTTAGAATGTTTCATACCCTATATCAATAGACCCCCTCCCACACACCTCAATTGGAGTTTCTTCACCTATCAAAATGGAAGGCATAAAATAAGGCTCTATAGATTCAAGTTCATCCTTAGCTGAAGCCATGTGGTGTGAATCACCTAAATCAAGAACTCGAATCAAGAACCCAAGTGGATGGTGGAGAAGCAACTGCTACAACGGCCTTTCCCTTTCCTTTCCCCTTGTTGTTGTCTTTGGCCTTGTGAGAACCCTCTTCTAAACTCTATTTGATGGAATAAAAAACACTGAGATTAATCTTCTCAAGAATGTGTGTCAAGTGATCATATTCTTTCTTCAAACATTTGTGCTCATCATGGCCAGGTTTCTTACAATAGGCACATTTGAATCTATCTTTCTTAGGCTTGTCACCTTTTGAAGATGAGGTCTCATTACTTTCTTTTGGAGTAGCTGATTTCTGATTCTTCTTCTCTTTGCTATTCTTTTGTTTCTTATCCTTATTACTACCTTGTCTTCTTTGTTCATTTGTGTCAAGGTTGACAGCCAAGACATGTGACCTAGAAGACTTAAGAGTGCCCATTTGAATTATCTTATATTGCTTCTTTGTGAGAGAAGTAGAAAAATCATCCAAATATGGCATCTTGAATTGAGATCCAAGTGCATCCTTAGTAGCATAGAAGGTAGAAAAAAATATTGAATATTCATAACTTAGCTTTGAGAGAATACTTAGAATCATTTGTTCATCTTTCTTATCAATTCCACATTGTTGTAGTTGTAGCCTTACTGATTTCAATTTGGTGAAGAAATCCTAGATTGTGTTGAAGTTGCATATATTTAAATTGATTAGTTCATTCTCCAACATATGACCTCTCATAGAATCTTGATTTTGAAAAAGAGATTCTATCTTTTTCCATGTTTCATTTGGAGTATTCAAATATTCAACATGAAAGAGCAGAAGATACAGACAAACACAATGCCCCATATGCTTTATCACATTTTTTAAACCACTCAGGCTTATCTTCATCTTTCGCTAGTTCAATTTCTCGTTATTCTATGCAAACCAAGACTTAGTGAAAACTCATTTTTTATTTCCACTCAAAATAGTTGTATGTAGTTAGAGTAGGAATTATTGTTGAACTCATGTTAAAGAGATGCAAAAGGAAATGAAAAAATAAAGTGAACAAAAGAATGCCAAGAACACCCCCACCCTTTTCAATAGTATGAAAGATCACCCCCCCCCCAATATTATAAGGTTGGAACTTTATAATTCAGTGCATTTACAAATCCTTTTCCAAAGATACAATGCTCAATAGGCTCAAAATAGACAAAATTACAAATTCTGATACAAAATGAACTTGAGACAAAATATGGAAAAATTATCCTTCTGGCTGTGTATTTCTCTTCAAGACCTCTCCAATGCCTATTCGTTTCCAAAAATTGGAGCACCGGGCTGAAAGTTATGACCTATTGAAGAAATTGGCACAAATAACTTCAACTTGGAATATCTGGTACAAAAGACAAAAAATATTCTCAATACTTCCTTAGATGGAAAGTGCTTGTCTCTATCTTTCTGATTATTTATTGTTTGCTGAAATCCAACACCCGAAGCAAAAGATATGAATTTTTGAAAAATCAAAGTTTTCTTGTAGGAAACAATTTTTTCTAGTAAAAAATAGTTTTTCTGATTTGATTTTTGAAAAATCTACTCACTCTATGTAGACAATAATATAAACCTATAAATATTTTTATGCTAAGAACAAAACTCAAAAATGTTTTTTTTATCCAGCAAGAAGAAGATGGAAAAATGAATTTTATTTAACCTTTAGCCTATAGAAAAATGGGTGTGCAATGCTTTTTGGACAATATTTTTTTTAGATCTTCTCAATATATGAAAAAACTAATGGATACCCAGATAGTTTTTTGACCCTAGGAACAAAACCTAGAAATCATTCTTCTTACCAACAAGTGGAAGCTAGATTTTTGAAGAAAAAAATTAAAATAGCTCCAATAAAAGAATTGTTCACTAGATTTGAGCTTCAAACCCCATTTGCAACTATGTCAAATGATCTCCAATTTGGATGAAATGAAAGCCAAATTTGACTTTCTCAAGCCTTTTGGATGCATTGTAATAGTAAAAATACTACCATTATAACCAGAAATGCTATAATCACCTAGATCTCACAAAACACATGTGCAATATGAGGAGGTTATTCGATCTTTACAAATCCTTTCTGATTTTCCAAATGGTTCAAAACGCAAGAGAAGAACATACATGAATTTATAAGATCTTTACATGAAAAACTCAATCTCTCAATTAAGAATCTATGGACTTAGATTTCTCAAAATAAAAGCTCTGATACCATGTTAGAAATCTGAAATAGATTGAAGAATTTTTTTAAGAGAAAACCAAAGTTACATAAACTGGAAAAACATAAGAATGCAAACTAGGACTCTTAGAGATTATGCAATTTCGATTAGCGATATTGCATTAAGAGTTTCCAAGTTGAATTAATACATGAATGAATGAAAATTAAAGCTAGGTAGTGAGTTTATATAAAACTAAGGAGAGGAAGTAGGTGGTAAATCCAACCAATAGGAATCAACCACAAAAAGTGGATATGGACTACCAAAAGTGGAAAATGTTCCACCCTTTAAGGAAGAGAACAAGAAATCACACATCTCCTAATAATAAACTCACTTTATTATCCTAAGAAATATTAATAAAGTGTAGGAAAAACCTAGGACTAAGGGAAAATAGAAAACTACACCAACAATTACAACCGAATTTTTATTTCATATTCTTATACTTTGTTAAGCATAAATTTTTCTATGCAACATATAATTATCCCTTAAATTGGTATTTATTTCAAGATTCCTTGGTCACACAATAGTTTTTGAATAATTAGCTTTACTTTAGGCTCCTTAGTAAGTATTATAGCAAGACACTTATTAAATCTATATTTAATTGTACTTATAGATACTATAGTTGGTATTGGCCTAACTTAGCAATCCTTGATATTGAATTGTTCCAAAAAATTGGAGGGACTTCAAAAATAAAATTATCAATAAGCTAACCTTAAGAGTTAATATACCAAAATGTTAGTTTTATTTATATAATATATCACCTTGCATTGCATGACAATATAGGATTATATTACCATTCATGGGAAGGAGGTCAATGCATGGCATCACCATATTTTGGAAATATTAAATATGATAGTATCATTAAGTGATATTCTAGAAAGAGGATAGGTTATGCATACCCTTTAAATTGTCTATGTTGAGATCGATACCTATTTTGGGTCTACTATACTTGAAGCTATCCTAAATTTGATCATCTATAATTTATCGTGCTTAGATGTGTATATAAACTAACAGTATAAATAAATGTCATGGATAGAAATAGTAAGGCACTATGTCATGTATGTCTTAATGAAAGAGTTGTGTGTTTCATAATTAACACATAGTTCGATGAATGGTATGTTGGAAGAATGAGATGTCATTGATGCATTTGTTAGCAACAAGATCATGCAGAATGAGCACACAATATAGTTATGCATTGTAGTGTTGTCATTGATGTCAACATTGTATCTCGGTACAAAGAATATGGTGCAAATATGTTTGGGTGTCATGAGCATGGTTGAAGATGATTGTGAAAGAGTATTTTGCAAGAAGGTTTGATCTGGTGAAGACAATTATTGAAAAAATTGACTAAGTGTCAATTCAAGTGATTCTATGTATAGGGGATCTGGTAGTTGGGTCCGCATTGGTCTGCTGTTGAAGATTTTTCTTTGTGCTTCTAGTATAATTTTGTTAGTTAATAGAGGAATCTAATTCCAAAGTTTCAAGTTGGTTGGGTTTCTGGTTTTGAAGTTATGAGTAGCAAAAGTTTGGCTTGGTAGTATTAGAAATTTCTAGTTCAATGCATATGTGTTGGTGAGTTCGCACGTCTCCATGGATTCAATTTTGGGTTTGTGGATTTGTGGAGGTGTTGATAGGTGTCAAATAAGTGCATATTCAAGTTGGCATGAATTTTGGAGATTTGTGTGTCCAAATATGGGTGTATAGTTGGCAATTTCTGTAATTAGGTCACTATTGATACCGACCTAATGTGTTGGGTGCATTGCAAAGGTTAAGTATGTGTTGATCTATTATGTAGGTGCTATTTTAGTTCCATTCCAAATTATTTCAAATTGTTATAAGGTTTGAATCTTACCGCAATAAGCTACTTTTTGTATTTTACATCTAATTAGGCCAACCTAATTGATGTTATAGGTGAAGCAGATATATAAGTTATATAATTTTTAGTATTTTGATGATTGTGAAATGTGATAAGAGTTAGTGGTTTCTAATTATGTGAATATAGTGTGAATGTAGAGCATAATAGAGTGTTGATCCATATCAGTATGAAGAGTTTTGAGTTTTTATTTTGAGCTTCATTGGAATTGTATTTCATGTATGAGTTAGATGCAATTGTAATAGTTCAAATTTGGATGTGGGCCACAATATCTTCTATCCCTTTACTTCTTAGTGGGTAGTGAGTCCACTTGAAGTGAGCAAATCTGTAATATACTATAATTGATTAATATAGTGTGAGCTAATCCTAACTGTAGTTTCTCCCATTTTGGGTTTTCCACATAAAAATCTTGGTGTTCATGTGTTATGTGATGTTGTTAGATGATTTCATGCTTTCCTTCATTACTGCAATTGAATATGTTATCAGTTGAATGGTTAAATGTTTAATTGGTTCAAAAGAATATTGATTCACCCCCCCCCCTCAGTATTATGAGTGTTCAACAATTGGTATCAAATCTTGGTTCCATGGAAGGAGCTTAATTACTTGT
>VDFB02000008.1:36576445-36598220 GCA_007258455.2 Sequoia sempervirens | reverse complement strand
TGTCACCTTTTGAAGATGAGGTCTCATTACTTTATTTTTGAGTAGCTAATTTCTTATTCTTCTTCTCTTTGCTATTCTTTTGTTTCTTATCCTTTTTACTACCTTGTCCTCTTTGTTCATTTGTGTCAAGGTTGATAGCCAAGACATGTGACTTAGAAGACTTAAGAGTGCCCATCTAAATTATCTTATATTTCTTTTGTGTGAGAGAAGTAGAAAAATCATCCAAATATGGCATCTTGAATTGAGATCCAAGTGCACCCTTAGTAGCATAGAAGGTAGAAAAAAATACTAAATATTCATAACTTAGCTTTGAGAGAATACTTGGAATCATTTGTTCATCTTTCTTATCAATTCCACATTGTTGTAGTTGTAGCCTTAGTGATTTCAATTTGGTGAAGAAATCCTAGATTGTGTTGAAGTTCCATAGATTTAAACTGATTAGTTCATTCTCCAACATATGACCTCTCATAGAATCTTGATTTCGAAAAGAGATTCTATCTTTTTCCATGTTTCATTTGGAGTATTCAAATATTCAACATGAAAGAGCAAATCAGAAGATACAGACAAACACAATGCTCCATATGCTTGATCACATTTTCTAAACCACTCAGGCTTATCTTCATCTTTAGCTGGTTTAGTTTCTCGTTATTCTATGCAAACCAAGACTTAGTGAAAACTCATTTTTTATTTCCACTCAAAATAGTTGTATGTAGTTAGAGTAGGAATTATTGTTGAACTCATGTTAAAGAGATGCAAAAGGAAATGAAAAAATAAAGTGAACAAAAGAATGCCAAGAACACCCCCACCCTTTTCAATAGTATGAAAGATCACCCCCCCAAATATTATAAGGTTGGAACTTTATAATTCAGTGCATTTACAAAGCCTTTTCCAAAGATACAATGCTCAATAGGCTCAAAATAGACAAAATTACAAATTCTGATACAAAATGAACTTGAGACAAAATATGGAAAAATTATCCTTATGGTTGTGTATTTCTCTTCAATACCTTTCCAATGCCTATTCGTTTCCAAAAATTGGAGCACCGGGGTGAAAGTTATGACCTATTGAAGAAGTTGGCACAAACAACTTCAACTTGGAATATCTGGTACAAAAGACAAAAAATATTCTCAATACCTCTGTAGATGGAAAGTTCTTGTCTCTATCTTTCTAACAATATATTGTTTGCTGAAATCTGACACTCGAAGCAAAAGATATGAATTTTTGAAAAATTGAAGTTTTCCTTTAGGAAACAATTTTTTCTAGTAAAAAACAGTTTTTCTGATTTGATTTTTGAAATATCTACTCACTTTGTGTAGACAATAATAGAAACCTAGAAATATTTTTATGCTAAGAGCAAAACTCAAAAATGTTATTTTAATCCAACAAGAAGAAGATGGAAAAATGAATTTTATTTAACCTTCAGCCTATAGAAAAATGGGTGTGCAATGCTTTTTGGACAATATTTTTTTTAGATCTTCTCAATATATGAAAAAACTAATGGATACCCAGATAGTTTTTTGACCCTAGGAACAAAACCTAGAAATCCTTCTTCTTACCAACAAGTGGAAGCTAGATTTTTAAAGAAAAAAATTAAAATAGCTCCAATAAAAAAATTGTTCGCTAGATCTGAGCTTCAAACCCCATTTGCAACTATGTCAAATGATCTCCAATTTGGATGAATTGAAAGCCAAATTTTACTTTCTCAAGCCTTCTGGATGCATTGGAATAGTAAAAAATACTACCAGTATAACTAGAAATGCTGCAATCACCTGGATCTCACAAAACACATATGCAATATGAGGAGGTTATTAGATCTTTACAAATCCTTTCTGATTTTCCAAATGGTTCAAAACATAAGAGAAGATCATACATGAATTTATAAGATCTTTACATGAAAAACTCAATCTCTCAATTAAGAATCTATGGACTTAGATTTCTCAAAATAAAAGCTCTGATACCATGTTAGAAATCTAAAATAGATTGAATAACCCAAGAAATGTTTTAAGAGAAAACCAAAGTTACATAAACTGGAAAAACATAAGAATGCAAACTAGGACTCTGAGAGATTATGCAATGTCGTTTAGTGATATTGCATTAAGAGTTTCCAAGCTGAATTAATACATGAATGAATGAAAATTCAAGCTAGGTAGTGAGTTTATATAGAACTAAGGAGAGGAAGTAGGTGGTAAATCCAACCAATAGGAATCAACCACAAAAAGTGGATGTGGACTACCAAAAGTGGAAAGTGTTCCACCCTTTAAGGAAGGGAACAAGGCATCACGTATGTCCTAGTAATAAACTCACTTTATTATCCTAAGCAAGATTAATAAAGTGTCGGAAAAACCTAGGACTAAGGGATAATAAATTAACCCACTAGGAAAATAAAAACCTACACCAACAATTACAACCTAATTTTTATTTCATATTCTTATACTTTGTTAAGCATAATTTTTTCTATGCAACATATAATTATCCCTTAAATTGGTATTTATTTTGAGATTCCTTGGTCACACAATAGTTTTTGAATAATTAGCTTTACTTTGGGCTCCTTAGTATGTATTTTAGCAAGACACTTATTAAATCTATAATTAATTGTACTTATAGATACTATAGTTGGTATTGGCCTAACTTAGCAATCCTTGATATTGAATTGTTCCAAAAAATTGAAGGGACTTTAAAAATAAAATTATCAATAAGCTAACCTTAAGAGTTAATATACCAAAATGTTAGTTTTATTTATATAAGATATCACCTTGAATTGCATGACAATATAGGATTATGTTACCATTCATGGGAAGGAGGTAAATGCATGGCATCACCATATTTTGGAAATATTAAATGTGATAGTATCATTAAGTGATATTATAGAAAGAGGATAGGTTATGCATACCCTTTAAATTGTCTATGTTGAGATCGATACCTATTTTGGGTCTACTATACTTTAAGCTATCCTAAATTTGATCATCTATAATTTATCATGCTTAGATGTGTATATAAACTAACGATATAAATAAATGTCATGGATATAAATAGTAAGTCACTATATAATGTATGTCTTAATGAAAGTGTTGTGTGTTTCATAATTAACACATAGTTCGATGAATGGTATGTTGGAAGAATGAGGAGATGTCATTGATTCATTTGTTAGCAACATGAGCATGTGGAATGAGCACAAGGTATAGTTATGCATTGTAATGTTGTCATTGATGTCAACATTGTATCTCGGTACAAAGAATATGGCGAAAATTTGTTTTGGGTTTCATGAGCATGGTTGAAGATGATTGTGAAAGACAATTTTGCAAGAAGGTTTGATCCGATGAAGATAATTATTGAAAAAATTGACTAAGTGTCAATTCAGGTGATTCTATGTATAGGGGATCTGGTAGTTGGGTCCGCATTGGTCTGCTATTGAATATTTTTCTTTGTGCTTCTAGTATAATTTTTTTAGTTAATAAAGGAACCTAATTCCAAAGTTTCATCTTGGTTGGGTCTCTAGTTTTGAAGTTATGAGCAACAAAAGTTTGGCTTGGTAGTATTAGAAATTTCTAGTTCAATGCATATGTGTTGGTGAGTTTGCACGTCTCCATGGATTCAATTTTGGATTTGTGGAGTTGTGGAGGTGTTGATAGGCGTCAAATAAGTGCATATTCCAGTTGGCATGAATTTTGGAGATATGTGTGTCTAGATATGGGTGTATAGTTGGCAATTTCTGTAATTAGGTCACTATTGATGCCGACCTAATGTGTTGGGTGCATTGCAAAGGTTAAGTATGTGTTGATCCATTATGTAGGTGCTATTTTAGGTCCATTCCAAATTATTTCAAATTGTTATAAGGTTTGAATCTTAGCGCGATAAGCTACTTTTTGTATTTTACATCTAGTTAGGCCGACCTAATTGATGTTATAGGTGAAGCGGATATATAAGTTAGATATTTTTTAGTATTTTGATGATTGTGAAATGTGATAAGAGTTAGTGGTTTCTAATTATGTGAATATAGTGTGAATGCAAAGCATAGCAGAGTGTTGATCCATATTATTTTGAGCTTCATTGGAATTGTATTTCATGCATGAGTTAGATGCAATTGTAATAGTTCAAATCTAGATGTGGGCCACAATATATTCTATCCCTTTACTTCTCAGTGGGTAGTGAGTCCACTTGTAGTGAGAAAATTTGTTATATACTATAATCGATTAATATAGTGTGAGCTAATCCTCACTGTGGTTTTTCCCATTTTGGGTTTTCCACATAAAAATCTTGGTGTTCATGTGTTATTTGATGTTGTTAGATGATTTCATGCTTTCCTTCATTACTGCAATTGAATATGTTATTAGTTGAATGGTTAAATGTTTAATTGGTTCAAAAGAATACTGATTCACCCCCCCTCAATATTCTGAGTGTTCAACAATTGGTATTAGAGCTTGGTTCCATGGAAGGAGATTAATTGCTTGTGAAAAATATTGGAGATTGAACACATGGCTCTTACAAGATTACCTACTCCTATGGAAGAGATTCTTGTTGTTGGATCTACAGAAGAAGATTGCATATTTGACATAAATGGATAACTCAAAGTTGCTCTTAAATATTTGGAAAGAACTAAAAGTGAAAATAGAGATTTGAAAGAAAATGTCAAAGAATAAGATGAATGCATCAGAAATTTGAGAGAGCAAATCAAGAAATTAAGAGAAAGGTGTAAGGAGGTCAGTGAAAAGTTGAAGCAAGCAAATGAAATAATCACCAGACTGAAGGTGCAAGTTGAAGAAAGGAAAAGAGTAGAAGAATTCTTGAATACAATGGTGAAAAATAAATTTGAAGAATGCACAAGGCTTGAACAAGAAGTTGTGAATCTGAGATTAGATCTTGAAAAAGAAAGAAGTCATGAGGACAAATTCAAGACGAGTTCTATAAAGTTTGATGAAATTATTGCAAATAAAAAAGGCTCCAAAGATAAAGAAGGTTGAGGATTTGAAAAGGGTGAAAGTCCAAAAGTGATCAAACACCAAATCCTCAATGTAATATTGAAGAAAAGAACAATGGAAAGCAGATCTAGAATCAAATGAATGAAGCTAGAAAACTATCGATTAGACAACCAAATGCACAAAGGTACCCATCTTTTAATAGTTTTTGTTATTCTTGTAATAAATTTAAACATAAGGCTATGGAATGTAGAAGCAAAATGAAACAGAATGTTCCATCTTTTCCCAGTCAATGTTTTGCATGCAAGAGATTTGGTCATAGAGATAGCGAATGCAAAAGTCAAATGATGAATGGCTATAACAATGGTAGAATGGTTCAATCTTTCAAAGGCTATTGTTATACATGCTATGGATTTGGGCATAAAGCTAATCAAAGAAAATATAGAATGAATAGAAGTAAGATTGGTCAAAACAATGCTATATACTACAATTGAAGTAGGCCTAGACACATTTATAAGTTTTGCAGAAGTAGAAATATGAAGAAGGATAATCCAGTAAAGAAGAATGATCTAATACAAAAAATGATCTAGAATAGACAAAGAAGTATATGGATGAGATTTAGAGAAAGAAGGAAGAGATTGAGGTTAAGGATGAATCTATACTAGCATCCGGTGTAGATGTTTCCTCTAGAAACTAAGTTGAGAGATTTGGCTCAGGGGGAGCTTTAATGAAAATCTTTCATCCCTTGCCAAATAAAATGGGGCTAATGCTTCAACACAAGGATATGTGGTGTAGGTCAATATGTTTTATCTATTGGAGAAAATTTTGATAGAAAAATTTGAGATGTAGAAGATTGCAGAGCATTTGAAGTTGACTGTGCAGATAGTTAAGATTCTTACCCGCTTTTTAGTATTCAATGCAAATTAGGTCACAACGGAAGGTTTAGAAGTGATCTCACTTAAGAAAATTTTGTATTCAAGTTTTCATGCGAAGGAGAGAATTTGAGAAAGAGAAGAGCTGTGAAGAAGCAAATTGGAGTGATCGATGAAATTGAGTTGGAGTACTAATTGAAACCCTAGTTGGAAAATCAAAGTGAGGTATTTACAAACTTTGTTGCCCTAATTTTTTAAAAATTTCTTTGAAATCAAGTTAGAAATTGTTGAAATGGCTACAAAAAAAGGTTGTGGATGTGTTTGAGCAATCATGACCTAAATTTAAGAAGCATCCTAACAAATCCACCCAAGTTGATTTGGAAGGTGCTTTCTTGAAGGTTTCATATGGAGTCCTACACATAGAGGACATAAGAATATATATCCACAATAAGCTTAACGAATATGACCATTCCAAAATGGGAGATGTGTAGATAAAGGAACTTACTAGTGATGAATTTGTGTTGAAGTTGGAATATCATAATTTGGTTGCTAAGGGGCTCGATGTCTAACAAGAGTTTCCTAACTTTTTCCTTGACTATGCTTGGATAAGGATTGCTTCGAGTTGCATCCATGATAAATTTGTATGGATGGATATGCCTGGACTAATCACAAAGGAGGTGATTAGGGAAGTTACAGGGTTGTGTGCCACCAGACCTGTTTCGATACTCAAATCTATTAAGAATGAGATTATAATGGAGAGAACATGAGAAAAGTATGATAGGAGGGCTTTGACCATCAAATACATAAGGAATCCTAATGTGAAGTATGCCTCCATGATGATAGGTTACAATTTTTTCTCCAATAGGGAGAATTCAGTATCTACCACTACCATTAACACTACTTATGAGATGGTGGAGAAAGATGAAAATTATGACCTATGTGAATTATTGAGGCAACAACTCATAGAGAATCTTCAGAAAACAAAGGATACAAGGTATCCCTTCAAGTATGGAACTTTAGTTGTGTGTTGTTTTACTTTTTGAAAGAACTCCCCATAATAAATAGTGTAGTTTGGTTAAAAGGGAGACCTATTGGTCATCAAATTAGAGACTTCTTAAGAGGTCCAGGAGATGCAAAGGCACACGAAGATTCCTTTGTGGAATTCTTTGTAGTTTTTCAAAAGAGGATGCAAGTGAGGGAGAGAATTCCCCAGAAGATGGTTGAGAAGTACAAGAAGGATATCATCTTCATGATTTCCAAAGAAGAATGTATCATACAAGTAGTAGAGACAAGAACTATGTGGATCCCAGAAATGGGATATGATATTACTAAGAATGAGATCAAGGTGTCCACCAATTACATTTTAAGGAAACCTAAGGATACCACAAAAGGAAGATATGTCATCTATGAATAAAAATATATATGGAGGTGCATATGGAGCACAAGAAACCACAAATAAAGAAGAATGTTGAAAAGATGACTACAAAGTTTGTAGAGGCCATTGGCCTCACAAAAGAGAAAGTGGAACAAGCAAGAGCAATGGTTGGAGCTCTGGGAAGCTCACCAAGTGTGAGGAGATCTAGTTTAGTAGCTACCACTCCTTCAGATGCTCATAATTCCTCTGAGATTGTCCCCTCACCAAGTGGAACTAAGAAGGAGACTAGTTCTCTTGCAAAGCAAACCAATGCTCTGGTGAAGGAGAAATCCTCTCTAGAAAAATAAGCCAAGAGACCTAAGAAGGAAAAAGCTTCTTTGACAACACACCTAACTGGTTATGTGAGAAGAAGGGTCAAGAAAAAGGCCACCATAGATCAATGTGTGGGTGTCAAAGTTGAAGATGAAGAGGAAAAATAAGGACCACAACTAATCCGAAAAAGAAAAGGTGAAGTAGGTACAAAAAGGAAGACTTTTAATATCATTGACGTGTAGATAGTGAGGAGGAAGAGGAAAAGGAGAAGAAAGCATTTATTCTTCATATGTAGGAAAAGAAAGAAGAAGGAAGCAAAAAGAGGACACCAAAAGAAAAGAAGCAAAAGAAAAAGAATTTGTTAAGATCACATAGTCTGGAATAAAATTTGATGCACTCTTTAACAACATTGTACAAAATGATATGTTAGTAGAAACTACAGGGTTATATAATGAAGTTGATGAGGTGGATAAGGCCACCATAGTAGAAGCTATTGTAAACATATAATTGTTCTTTAAGTTGATATGAGAAATATAGAGAAAAATTTCCTAGAAAGTTGTGGAATGTTTTGATTGAAAGGAGACATGAAGCAATAGAACAATAGGCCAAATTGAAGGCCTATGAATTATAGAAGATAAGTGATCCTCTGTCCGAGGAGAATAAGGCCACATTGGCCACATTATTTAACAAACAACTCAAGACAAAACAAAGGATGACAACCCTTATGAGAAGAGATCAAAATGATCTCGAAAGGCTTAAGAAGGAGAGTATTGAAAAGGCAACTGAGCTAGCAGAAAAGTGGGGGATGACTCCTGAGAATAAGAAAGAGATGCTTGCAGAATAAAATGTTAAAGATGATGTGTATATGGATGATGCTTAACATAAGCATGAGGAAAATGAAGGAAATGCATAAGATAATGTTCCTTTGGAAGTAGAAGGCACAATAGAAGACAATGTGGAGGAGACAACAAAAAAAAATATTGAGAAGAGTGTTGTAGCTACCAAAGAATATGCTTCTAAGGAGGATACTTTGAATCCTCCACTGGTAACTAACACGCATGGTGAGAGAATACAAGACCAACTAGAGATTGTAAGACCCCACCATTGTGGCCTTGTTGATCTTATTAGTCATCAATGATTTATTGCCTATATTTTATGTTCTTTTGTGTTGGAAAATATATATTATTGATTATTGTTCCTATACATCAAGTTGTTTATATTTTTGATTGTTAACTAACTAACTAGTGGTTGTTGTGATTTCATGTGATAGCTAGATGAGGTCTATTCCCTATCTACGTAAGTATGTAATGAGTGAGAGGTTTCATTATTGGTAATATCATTATGTATATTAATGGATTTCATCATGTTAGGTGATTTATATTATGAGTGTGAGTAAGTGAATATAAAGGTAATGCTTGATATTCAATATTTGGTCGTAGTAGTATTGTTATAGATAAAATAGATTATTGATAAGTGGTAATATTTTGATATTAAATAACATGATCAATTATTGCTTGATTCTAAAAGATATTATGCTAGTAGGTAGAGCTAAATTATATGTAGATTTAATTCCTTAGTTGATTATCATTAGAAGATTATTTTTCATATGCTATCTGTTTCAAATACTATTAATTACGAGAAATACTGACACCTCCTTTTGGTTGAGTAAACAGGTTAAAATTGGCCACTATTGCTGAAGGGGTCACATAACTATTTCCCTTACATGTCATTCTTGGAAAATTCTAGTATTGTCAAGGATATGTATTCAACCTTGTTTTGTAAGGGTCAAGTGCATGTGGGAGATGTTGCTTGAGTCACCTCTTTAAATTTCATTATTTATTTTAGATTTTATAATGTGTTTATGTGGTTTTAATTGTTTAAAAGGGGTTATAGGTGGTAGGTCTATAGAGTAGGAGTCTTTTTATTCTATAAAATCACTTAAATGAAGTTTAAAACCCACTCTAATTTCCCACTTATGAAAAGTGGCGAAAATGGGAGTTGGTTGGGTGGTTGGGAAGTTTTGGGAAGTTAGTTACCCTTTTCCCTTCTATATATTCCTTCTTTTTGAAAGGAGAAGCAGATCTCTCTTTTGGGGCTTGGCTTCTCTCTCTTGGCTTGGATTCTCCTTTTTTGTTTTGCTTTTACTTTTTTCCTTGGAATGCTTTTTCCTTTTTGGAAGAAGAATTCTTGGTGGAGATGGAGAGGATGGGAGAGGAAGAATGTAAGAAATAGGACTTGGAGGAGGAGAGGCTATCACCTTTCGGATTTGCACTTAGTTGGTAAGGTCTACCCTTTTGTATATATTTGTTTAAGATGCATGAGATATTGCTTGTGCTTTGAATTTATGTGCAACTTAATGTCAAATCATTTTGAGGTATTGTTGAAATTGTGTGTTTGGCCTTGTTTTGTTGGAGTTCACGTTGTTATAGTTATTTAAGGGTTAGAGTGATGAATTATAGCATGGGTGTTGTATTGTGTATAGTATGTGTGTAATTTGGTTACAAAACCCTTGTGAATAGTGGTGGTGTTTGTAAGGGAAAGCTATGTGACCCTATAGATCGAGGGTGGATTGAATATCAATCCTATGGTTGGAGGAGAGCTTTTTGGCCATATCATCTTTTTTTGAATTCTTCTTTCGGGTGCATACATATGTTGAAATTGTAATCATGGAAAGTCTATCAAACTGAGGCACCAGAATTAAATATGAGTCTTGTGAATTGGGAAAAAGCTTCAAAATCCAAGAGTGGAATTTTGGGAAAATGGAATTGTGTGTATATGGTGGATGGTTCAAATTTGTAAATGTGTTTATTCTTGCATCTAGGTGTGTAAAATCAAGGAAACCTTAGGTATGCTTCAACCTCTAAATATAAGGCATTAATGATGGGGAAATGTAACTTGATATTTATGTAATCATATAAACTATTTATCTTGATCTTTAAGAAAATAAAAAGACTATGTCTTGGACATCAAACTCTTAACTTGTAAAACTTTTTTAAAGGAATTAAATTCTCATTGAGTCTAAATTAAATATTTCTCTTATAGAAAGATGAATACTAGTGAGTATAGATGGTCTCCACAAATCTTAATTCCAAGGGAAATTGAATGCATGATCTATTTATTTTATATTGTATTTCATCTCTAATATAACTAGTTAGATTCTACACTTATTCTTTCATAAAAGATAAAAAAAAATTATATATTTGTATGTAATGCATAAATAGATAAATCATGCATATAGCTATTGTGTAAACAAAATACTTGAAGAGTGAAGATAAAAATCATCACATATTTACCTTTTTCCTTAAATAAATAATAATCCAAAAAAAAAATTATTGAAAAAATTGGTGTTTCTTTTATATGTAAAATTATCACCCTTATTAAAAATATAAATAAAATGGCAATTGTTTATATTAAATTTATATTAAAACAATTATTGAAATAAATATTGATATAAATATTAAAATAAATATTATAAAAAAAATTATATTAAAATAAATATTTAAAAAATATATATATTAAAATAAATATTAAAAAAAATATTTTAAAATTTATAATTTATAACAATCATCTTAGTAGTCATAAATAGCATCATTAAAACTAGGATTCAATTAAGAAAATAAAGAGGACTTAAATAAGGTTTCGGCCTCCCCAATTAAAAACCATTTCTTTGAATGGATGAATTGGGTTGGTTAGGATTAGTTTTTAGTTTTGGAAAAATTGGTTAATAGTTATTTATTTTTCAATTATTCTTTTATTTTTGTTGAAATTATAATTGTAATCGAGAAATTAAAAAAAAGTATTTTAATATAATCTTGGTAGCCAAATTTAATTTTAGTAATATTTTTAATTTGAATTTAAATTTATAAGTGGTAATGAATAGAGATTAGGTATTATGGGAACATCATATGAATTGAGAATAAGAAGCTACAAGGTAGTTATAATTAGACAAATTGATTAGTTTATTTAAAATTAAGGATGAAATTAACAAACTTATAATTAAGTTTGAATTGGTATTCAATAATGTGCAACATATAAGCATATTAACTTAGAGGCGAGAAGTCCATTTCAACTTTGATCATATATTGTTTAGATTTTTTTTTCATAAAGCTTATAATTCATAAATCAACTTAAGAGATTTTGTTATTAAGTTAAAGCTTAAATAGAGAGGGGATTACTAATCTTATTTATCTTTAATTTCAATATATCCCTAGAGGAAATAATAGTTTATTATTTGTAATTAAATTAAATGGAATAAATGTTGTTAACAAATAAATGAATAATTATTGATTAATAATTGAGGTGTTAGTGAACTAGTAGTATAAATATATATTATACATACAAAATTTCATAGCTAATCTTCGAGGGTCTCAATGTTTGTACTAAAGTAGAATTTAATCAATTATGTAGATTTTGTAAATTTTAACTCTCTATTGTAGTATTAACCCCTTGTGTCATATTACATAATCCTTCAAATAGATGTCATTAAATAGGGGTTTGGGGTTGTTATTTCTCCTTCTTAACTCACATTAAGAAAGCAAAGTGCTATTTAAATGTTGGAGTTTCAAGAATGTTTGATAATTAATTATGATCATTAAAGGGTAAAAAGAAAATTAGTAAGATTTATTGGTTAGATAGTCGGTTAGATAGCATCAAGTGATCTTCGTGGATACCTGGTCTTTTATGTGTTGTGAATCTACCTAAATTTCAATATAGCTTGGACCTTAACTTTAGGAACATAGTGTTGAGATAATATTGTCATTGCTTAAGAATGTGGACAATGTAAATGGTATTACTATTAATATTTTGAATGGTGTCAAAGTTGAGTAGGTAGTGTACAATAGATTAATAGATAAGAAATTTTGGTTTCTTGAATAATATTATTTAATAGTAAGGATGTTACTAGAATGTCTATTGAGGGCGTGAAGTTTTATCGTAACAGAAAGTTCTCTGACGAGGCGGTCATCAAATTTCCTAAGAAGGACAAGGAGAAATTAAAATTGGTTAAAATCTCTACCAGCTACTTCGAAATTGATACTATCAAGGCCTTGTGGAGAAAGGTACGTCGTGTTATCATGGAGTATATCATCCTAGACGGGAGATTTACTAGAGTGTATGGGCATCATTTCTCCATTCTTAACCACTTCCGCCATAAGGAACAAATTTCTTTGCCTCGCTACTTGTTATGTTCGCTAAGTAATAACCTTGAGGACCATAGGAAAAACCCTAGGAGATACCCCATTCTTCATCCTGGTCTTATTAGGTTAATTTATGAACACTATCAAAGCATGCCGACTTTATCTAAACCTGTGGCCTCTTCGGAGTCTGAGGACTATAACACAGATAGTGGGGGTTTAGAGACTTATCCAAACAAGGAGAAAATTGTTGAAACCCACCTATCCTCTAAGATGTCTAGTAAGAAAACCCAGTCTAAAAAACCCCAGTTTACTAAAGCTAACCCTGAGTCCTTAGCCAACTGCTCTGCCCCCTTAAAGAATCATGTTCTTAAGGGCTCCCCTACCAATAAGCTGGTTTCCTATTCTATGGATTCCATAGAAGACAAATTCGAGAACCATGAAGCCAGTAGAAATTTTGTGCCCTCCCCTCCTGCCTCTTTCAGATTCGAAGGTACCAAATTTCCTAGCTCCCCCAACCCGGGTGATGTAAATCTCATATTTGACCAGGTTCAGTCTGGTGACATTTTGGCCTCTGCTAAAAATGACATCAGTGACATTTTCAAGGTCTTAAAGTGGGCCTATCAAGAAATTAATGAGCTCAATCAAAGAAACAAGGATTTGTATAGTAAGTCGAAGGAGTTGGAGCAGAAGCTGGTCACCCTCAGCAACGAAGAAGGGAATCTGAATAAGAACAACATTGGAAAGAAAGGAGGTGATATTGAGGAGAAATACAAATCTATGGAAGAGGAAATGGTTAAAATCAAAAATAATTTGAAAACAGTCGTGGAACAAAATCATAAAATGGCTAGGCACAATGCCATTATTATCAATGCTATGTCTGAAAAGCTAGAAAAAACACAACAGGGTTCGCTAGTCGTTGACTTGGAAGAGAACAAGGAAAGCAAGAATGAGGACCAAGGTATTTCTAAAAGGACCCGAGCCAATCTTAAAAGGAAAGCACCTCCCACAACATAGATGGTTTAGATCTTAAAGAGGGGAGTTCAGGACATGAATAAGTTGGAAGCCGAGACTGCTGATCTTTTCAAAACTCAAATTTAGCTACTGCTAGATTTTTGTCTAGTTTTTTGGTTATGTGGCCTTCGTTGGCCTTTTTGTTGGCTGTGGGTGTTTAATGCTGTTATTTTTACAACCTTTCTGACTGTGATGTCTTTTTTGATTCTTTCTTTATTCTGTAAACTTTGTGGTTTTAGGTCCCTGTAAAACCCATTTTTTCCTCTTTCAAAAACATTCTTAGGAGTGAATTTGGGTTTGTTAATATTAGAAATATTTATAATTAAATGCTATGAGTAAATTGGTTATAGCAATAAAAGTAAGGGTAATATTTAATCTAAATATGGTGAGTGGCGTTGACATCAATTAGGTAGGGTGGTATTAAGAAAGGAAATATTAATGTGATGTATTAAGATGATATTATTATAATCTTTACTAGCATAATAGACTAATATAGATAATAAAGGGGAATGGTAAGTAATAAAGGTAAATTTAATGCTAATATGAAGGTTACTAAAATCTATGATACTAAGTGTATTTAATATTCACCTTACCATTATGTGACTATGTTGTTTGTGGTTCATAATGTTTAGTGTTCATGCATATTTATCCAAAAAAAGTTGGTGGTTGTGTATTGTTCAGTTGTATAAAATTTGGGACATGACAGAGACTATCCCTCCTCCAGATAATATAGACAAATCTACTGGTGAAGGAGATGACAAAAGGAAAGAAGCAGTGTCACCAATCAACATTAGTAATACTAAGAAGAAGAAGGAGCTAAAAGAAAAGATTGTAGAGGAAGAGGTAAAGGCTACTAGTGAATCCTCTGAAACCTCCAAAGATTCTATATAGAATATATTGAAAATGAAATTGAATTTCCAACCGATTGTGTCAGCACAACTACTACATCTTCCCATAAAGAAGGAAATTTTGACCTTGCCAATATTTCACTGCTCCATAAACTACAACTAAGAGATGCCTTTCATGCATCTACACGGAAGGAAATCATAGAAATTCATCAAAAGAGTGGAGAGCTGATTAAAGAAGCTGTGAAGACCTTGCAGGAGGCCATACCTGGTGCAATAATTGGTAGATAACTCTCTGGTATGGAAAATATGAAGTTTTGATTGATTCTTTTAAAGAGTATGCCTCCGGTTTGAAAGAAAAACTTGAGAAATAAATGGACGAGAGTGGAAGAGAAGAGACTACTAGAGATTATAGAGAAGTGTGCATAAGAACACAATAAATTTCAGGAAAGTTTCAAGGATGCACAGGCTTGTGTGGCTTAGACCAAAGCCCTTTTCTAGTTTTGTATGAAGTGGCCTAGAGCCAAAAAATAGCATCAAAGATGAAATGGACTCAATTGAGTCCCATATAGATAGAGCTTCTAGTGCATATGACCCGACACAAGACCTAGATGGAAGCATAAGATCAACAATAAAAGATTTGCATGAGAAATACTTCCAACTACAAGGACAAAAGGAAAAAATCATTATGTAGTTTGGAAACATAAGGGACCTGGTGAACTCAAAGTTCACATCCATTTCCAGTGCCCTGTAAGTGCTAATAAAGGTACCAAGATTAATCTGATACTCAACACTCTCAAAAAATGTGAAGAATGCTTTATGGAGCTTGAGTCCCAATGTGTTTGGAAAAAACTATGGATCAATATTAGGGATAAAATATCCTTGTAATTCTATCAATTCAGCTTAATACAATCAAATTAATCCTTGGGAATTATGTGTTTGTTTCCTCAGTTTTTTCTTAAGTGTCAATCTAGAGAATGTAATCTTTTGAAAGGTGTAGTGGTCATTTTCCTAAGGGATGTTGCTAGCTAGATGATTAAAATGAAATCTAGAATAAATATATCCTATAGTGCTCAACACACATAAAGTTGTGAAATATGCTATCAAATTGAAGTATTCTGCTACAGGGTCACAGTGTGATGTGAAGATAACATAAACAAAGTAGCAAGAATATGACAGGAACATACCAGAGATATTTTGTTGTTATCAATAGTCTAAAATAAATCTACAATAGAAACTGAAGATTTGCATACACTCAATAGATCATTAAACACTGAGAATAATACATTAATAGGGAATTAACAACAATGCTTTACACATATAAGTTGAACAATATTAAACCTGCAACTCCACAAATAATCAATTTGCAAATTAAATCTTAATAACAAGGATATCGAACCAACATTTAAATAATAATAGTAATAATATTGAAAACATAATAAACTTCACCAAGCATTTTGAGAGTGGGCCCTTCCTCTAGTTCGCAAGGTGAATGAAAGAATGATTATGTTGATTTACTTGAAGTCTTAATTCATATATCAAAAGTTCAATAGAGAGTCATATATCATAGTTCGCAAGGTGAATGAAAGAATGATTATGTTGATTTACTTGAAGTCTTAATTCATATATCAAAAGTTCAATAGAGAGTCATATATCATACTGATAGCTGAAACCATAGCATATTTATAGATGCAGATTTAGTACCGATAAGTCTTAGAAAGGAATACACGATATGTTTGTTGTGCCCTATGGCCAACAAACTAGAACACTAAACTTAGTCGCTAAATACAAATAGTTATAACAATCTTTTGGAATTTTACAAAACAAAATATAAGACTTGAAAACATAAAGATCTTTAGCTTCTCCATAGCACAAGTGTTAATTGTTGGAAATAGGATGCCACGAATTCGTAATCCTGGAAACATTAATTATTTCCATGTATCTCCTAAGTTCTTGGAATGTGTTCAATAAATAATTAAGATTAGGATGAGATTAATTATTTGGATGTGAAATAAACTGGCGAAATTGACATTTGTAGTTATTCTAAATAATAGGAACAGCGTGGGTGCAATACATGGGTAAGTGGATAATTTACCTTTGAGTTCGCTTAACTATTCAGAGTAAGAGATAAGACACTTCAACGCATGTAAGTGATCCTAGGAGTGCCAGGGATTTGATGCTTGCATGCCTTGAAGTCTTACCAAATTTTTAGTTTAGGATTAGTCTCAGTTCGGTTCAAATAATCAAATAGTTTTAGCTCTAGTCTACCTCGGGTCTACTTGTCTCTCAGCTTAGTTTTAGTTGCATGTTCAGTTTAACTCTCACTTAACTTGGAATGCATGGCTAATAACATTGAGTTGTAAGCTGACAAATAATGGGTGGACTACCTCCAAATAATGGGATGACTCATTCTTGGGGAATGGTGCTGAGTAAATGTTTATACCTGTAAGGAAACTACTTGAGCTAACTTGGGCACCTAAGATGCTTTCTTGGAATTAACTCCCGTAAATGCATGATAAGATATTTCCGGCTACCTCAAGTATGGGACCTTTGGGCCCATCTTGGAGGAAGAGCTTTGTAAATCCATCATCAAGGAAGGATGAGTTGCAGCCTTTGAAGGCTTGGGATGCCCAAAATGGGTAAAGCAGCCATGTTCTAAGCTTTGGTCTTCATGGTAGGTCCCCAAATTCAGCAATATGTATAAAAATTTCTAAGTTTCTGAGCTTGTGCATTGTAATTCCATTCTCACCACTCTGGTATCAATGCCGCTACTTTGGGTCCTGTAGCACTCCAAGCCGGGAGAGCTCATAAATTCCCAGCCAGTCAGAAGACACCAGTAAAAGATGCAGAAGGGCCTCTAACCAAGAATTGGAGCTATTGTAATTCAGAGATTGAATAATAGAATAATTCTTGGTGGAGTTTTTTCTTGAAAGGGTTTCTCCATGTTATATCTTGTGTGATCTTTCTAATATCCTATCTAGTTCTTCTATCAACTTCTCTCTTCATTCTACAACAATAAAATGAATTAATCAAGATAATCACACACAAAGAATATATGTAACAAAGAAAGAGCTTACTTAGATCAGCAATATTAAAGTTTTACAGAGTATTAAGCTAAGAAAACGCCTCATTTTTCAACACCAATCTGAGATCCTCCTTATTTAGTTCCTACTAAAAACCATCCAAATTATTCTAATTTCTCCACGGTTTGATAAACCAAGGCATCTTTCTATCCTTTTGTCATATTAAACATTTTATAATATTCTAACATAATTAGTGGCATAAGGAAATCAGAAAAAGGCAACAAAATGGATATGGAAAGAACAAAAAGGACTTAAAACATAATACATTCTTTGCCCATCATTTTCCCCCTAGCTAATGAATTTGCATGTCCTCATGCAAACACTTGGTACAAACCATGCTTTTTTCCTGAAGACAACTATTGTGTTGTGTTGGTAATCTCCTTGAACCAAATTGACTTCAACTCTTCCACTCCCTGCTCAAATTCATGAACAAGGATATGGAATTCAACCAATCTACCCAATTCTTCCTTCAGTATGTCTATTTCCTACTTCTATAGACAATTGATTGTAGTAAGCTCTTGTAATTGTACCTTTAACCCGTGATTTTCTTCTTTGAGTTGTTCAACCAAACAAAAAATTTCCTTATTCTCCTATTCAAGTGAGATTGCTCAATCTTCCTACATTGCATTATCTTCATCAGAAATGAGGGAATCATTCAAATTCAAAGATTCCACTACCTTTGGTGGTGAATCACATATATCCTCAATGACCTTTTCTACTTGTTTTGGTCCTTCCTCTAGGTTGAACTCGGAAGAGGGGCTTCTATCTACTTGACCAGAGGAAACATTTTCCAAGTGTGGGGGAATGTATTCTTGATTGTAGGTATTTTCCATATTAGGGATATCCTCTTGTTCAGAAGGAATTTCTTCCTCATGTTCAGAAGGGACCTCTTCCTACTATTTAGAAGGAGCTTCTTCTTCATGCTCAGAAGGAACCTCTTCCTCATGCTCAGAAGGAACCTCTTCCTCATGCTTAGAAAGAATCTCTTCCTCCTATTCAGTAGGAATATCATCCTCATGCTTGGGGATATTATCAATGGGTACATTCTCTTGTATAGGATTATCCTAAAATGTATTTTCTTGCTCAAATTGACCGTTACCTTGTGCATCAAAACCCTCTTCATTAAAACCTACATTTTCTTCCTAAACATGGGATTCCATTTGTTCTGTTGAGCTTGTTCTTTTTGTTTTTGTTTCTTTTTCCTGCGATGTTCCCTACTCATTTTATCTTTCCCTTTATTATGATTTGAACCCATAATTTCTATGTCATCTTGGGGTAGATCTGAATTAGCCGTGGAGCTAGCAATGTTTGCAAGATTAGTTAATTTGTCCTTAAGGACAATTTTTCCCCTCTTACATTTTGCTCAGCTCTGTTTATCACTCTGTTGAGGAGTGTTGCCACCCACTACCTTTTTCTTCTTAGAAAGGCTTACATCCTTAATGGTATAGACCTTAGGGATATCATCAAGGGTCTGGTCAGTTAACTAATTATCAGGGTTTCTAGAGGCTTCACTATTAGAATTTTATTTTTGAACAAAAACATCCCATTTTATAGGAGGGTTTTCTAAACTTAGTCAATGCATAACAATAAAATTAATTAATCTAGGATGGGTGAGAGAATTTATATGCCCATGTTGAACCTCAGTGCATGAATGTTGCAAGGATGAAAATAGATAGAAGGGAACATTAATTAGAACACCACTACAAACATGTAGTATGAGCCTAAAATGGTGAGAATAGATATATGTGTGCCTACCCTTTCAAGTGACATATTGAATGAGGAACTTGGAAACATCATCCCACAGTGGAGGGAGAGAGTTTTGCTTTGTTCCCTGACCTTGCACCACGTCGACAGATTCTCCCGTCTGTAAAAATTGATTTCGTGCATACTTAAGGTCTGTAACCTTGGTGGAGCCAATAGAAAAGAATGAATCACTAGATCGAGGAAGTCCAGTGATTGTAGCAATAGTCTGCACTATAACAAGAAATGTCTGACCTCTCAAGGTTGCCTTATTTTGACGTAATCCCATAGCAAATTATAGAGCCACCTCATCATCAAAACCACATAATTTCTTGAAATAACCAGTCCAGGAAGCTTGCTTGCAAATCTTATAGGCTTCTGAATAGACTCGGATGCCTCATGGAGGTAGGCTCCCTCTGTGTGTGATTTCCTCCCATTGTGCAGCAGGAAGTTTACAAGCAAACTGAACAATGGCTATGGCAATTTTCTCTGAATAGTGACTATGGTGGTATGGAAACAAAAACCATGATGGTAATAATAGTTTGAATAGTACAAAAGGTAGATCGAGTATTGGATAGACTGGATAATGAGGATGGTGGTTATGGGAATTACCATGGTTAATGGAGGGTGAGGTGGTAGTTAAATTCAAATATAGAAATGTCTAATCATGGTGAAGAACTCATATGACACATAGGATAGAACTCCCTCCCCCTAGTTGAATGATCAACCCATCTTGGGGAATGCACACCAATCATTTTAGAAAATATAAAACATTTAATAAAAAAGAATAGAAAATATTACACATTACCAAGTACTGTTAGATGAGATGGAACTAAAGTGGCCTATAGAAATCTAATGATGGTGCATCACACATCCCACGAGCTGGAGAAAATCTGTAGGTAGATATGATGTGACCATGGGAGGAGGGCACCGTAAAGAATGATGACATCAAAGTGGGTGTGACAAGAAAACAAAAAGGAGAGTGGTGGAGGTATGCAATGAAATCCAGTGATGATGAAAGATGGAGGTTGACCTCTAACATGTGGAAAGGAGCCAACATGGAGATTAGGTGAAAAGACAATGCCAATTGGATATATATGAGGGTGAAATGAAGAGTGTAAGAGTAGCGGGGTCATGAAGTCCATGTCAAAAATATTGAGCATTGTACCACAACGAATATCATGAATGGTATAGGTAGAGTGAAATAGGTAGAAGTGAGTTAGGGCCATGGTATGCTGAGTTAGCAAGGAAAAAATGGTAGTGGCACCCAATGATAGGAGCTACAAAGGTGATATGAAGAATGATGTTCCTGTCACACCATATAATGGTAGTGACAGGAACTATAGCATGTTGCCACACAAGTGGTGTCTTCTTGTGTTTTTATTTCTTATTTTTTATTTTTATTTATCTGATAATGACACCAGACTGTCAATACTTCAGTTTTTAGTTAAATGTCTCCTAGAAATGCCAAAAAGCTAGTTTTCATCCCCAAGATTGTTAGATAGTTATTACTCGTCGATACCCCAATTTTCAAGTAAATACTAGCCAAAAATGCCCAGAGGTTTTCATTGTTGGATCTTTTATTTCTTTTTTTTTAATTATTTTATTTTTGGGAGTACCTAGGGGTACTTGAAGAGGCGACAAGAACTTGCGATACAACATTGAGTTCCTTTGTCAAATTGGATACAAAATGATCTTTAGAAATAGGTTGTTTATAAAGTTTCAAGCGATGCCCATTGACAACAAGAGCCATACGATCAAAATCTATGATGCAAAGCTTACCACACTATTATCATAGACAACTTCAATCTCATAGGACCCTAACCAGCTAGTGTGGAACTTTCCTTTGAAGTCATAAAACCTAGAGTCATACAACAATGCCCAATCTCCTGGCTAAAATGACTGTTGTTTGATGAAATGATCATGCCAAAGTGCACGTTGTTTCTAAAATACCTCTACATGGAAAAGAGCTTACTTTAAAAGTTCATCCAGAGAATGGAGTTGAGCAATTCAATCTTTTCGAGCATCAGTTAGAATCATCCCTAATTGAAAAGTAGTTTGGAGAGTTTTTATCTCAAACTCAATGGGAAGAACATATTTCTTACCATAAACCAACTCATACAATGTAAGATCGGTGGTGGTCTTCCACATGGTGTGATATGCCCATACTACTTCTAGAAGTCTTGTTGCCCAATCTTTCTTATGAAGGGCCACAATCTTTGTCAGAATATTATTGAGCTCCTAATTGGTCACTTCAACCTGTCCATTCACTAATGGGTGATATAGCGAGGACTTGCAGTGATGAATTTCATATTCACGAACTAGAGAAGAGATCAATTCAGATGTAAAATGAGGTCCTTGATTAGTAAAAATATCGTGAGGCACGCAAAACCTAGTAAAAATTTAGAATACAAAAAGTCAACAAACTTGGTATCTTGTGCATGTTGCAATTCCACAACCTCTACCCATTTAGTAATATAGTTAGTACA
>VDFB02000008.1:36526432-36570338 GCA_007258455.2 Sequoia sempervirens | reverse complement strand
TACCAAAGAATATGCTTCTAAGGAGGATACTTTGAATCCTCCACTGGTAACTAACACGCATGGTGAGAGAATACAAGACCAACTAGAGATTGTAAGACCCCACCATTGTGGCCTTGTTGATCTTATTAGTCATCAATGATTTATTGCCTATATTTTATGTTCTTTTGTGTTGGAAAATATATATTATTGATTATTGTTCCTATACATCAAGTTGTTTATATTTTTGATTGTTAACTAACTAACTAGTGGTTGTTGTGATTTCATGTGATAGCTAGATGAGGTCTATTCCCTATCTACGTAAGTATGTAATGAGTGAGAGGTTTCATTATTGGTAATATCATTATGTATATTAATGGATTTCATCATGTTAGGTGATTTATATTATGAGTGTGAGTAAGTGAATATAAAGGTAATGCTTGATATTCAATATTTGGTCGTAGTAGTATTGTTATAGATAAAATAGATTATTGATAAGTGGTAATATTTTGATATTAAATAACATGATCAATTATTGCTTGATTCTAAAAGATATTATGCTAGTAGGTAGAGCTAAATTATATGTAGATTTAATTCCTTAGTTGATTATCATTAGAAGATTATTTTTCATATGCTATCTGTTTCAAATACTATTAATTACGAGAAATACTGACACCTCCTTTTGGTTGAGTAAACAGGTTAAAATTGGCCACTATTGCTGAAGGGGTCACATAACTATTTCCCTTACATGTCATTCTTGGAAAATTCTAGTATTGTCAAGGATATGTATTCAACCTTGTTTTGTAAGGGTCAAGTGCATGTGGGAGATGTTGCTTGAGTCACCTCTTTAAATTTCATTATTTATTTTAGATTTTATAATGTGTTTATGTGGTTTTAATTGTTTAAAAGGGGTTATAGGTGGTAGGTCTATAGAGTAGGAGTCTTTTTATTCTATAAAATCACTTAAATGAAGTTTAAAACCCACTCTAATTTCCCACTTATGAAAAGTGGCGAAAATGGGAGTTGGTTGGGTGGTTGGGAAGTTTTGGGAAGTTAGTTACCCTTTTCCCTTCTATATATTCCTTCTTTTTGAAAGGAGAAGCAGATCTCTCTTTTGGGGCTTGGCTTCTCTCTCTTGGCTTGGATTCTCCTTTTTTGTTTTGCTTTTACTTTTTTCCTTGGAATGCTTTTTCCTTTTTGGAAGAAGAATTCTTGGTGGAGATGGAGAGGATGGGAGAGGAAGAATGTAAGAAATAGGACTTGGAGGAGGAGAGGCTATCACCTTTCGGATTTGCACTTAGTTGGTAAGGTCTACCCTTTTGTATATATTTGTTTAAGATGCATGAGATATTGCTTGTGCTTTGAATTTATGTGCAACTTAATGTCAAATCATTTTGAGGTATTGTTGAAATTGTGTGTTTGGCCTTGTTTTGTTGGAGTTCACGTTGTTATAGTTATTTAAGGGTTAGAGTGATGAATTATAGCATGGGTGTTGTATTGTGTATAGTATGTGTGTAATTTGGTTACAAAACCCTTGTGAATAGTGGTGGTGTTTGTAAGGGAAAGCTATGTGACCCTATAGATCGAGGGTGGATTGAATATCAATCCTATGGTTGGAGGAGAGCTTTTTGGCCATATCATCTTTTTTTGAATTCTTCTTTCGGGTGCATACATATGTTGAAATTGTAATCATGGAAAGTCTATCAAACTGAGGCACCAGAATTAAATATGAGTCTTGTGAATTGGGAAAAAGCTTCAAAATCCAAGAGTGGAATTTTGGGAAAATGGAATTGTGTGTATATGGTGGATGGTTCAAATTTGTAAATGTGTTTATTCTTGCATCTAGGTGTGTAAAATCAAGGAAACCTTAGGTATGCTTCAACCTCTAAATATAAGGCATTAATGATGGGGAAATGTAACTTGATATTTATGTAATCATATAAACTATTTATCTTGATCTTTAAGAAAATAAAAAGACTATGTCTTGGACATCAAACTCTTAACTTGTAAAACTTTTTTAAAGGAATTAAATTCTCATTGAGTCTAAATTAAATATTTCTCTTATAGAAAGATGAATACTAGTGAGTATAGATGGTCTCCACAAATCTTAATTCCAAGGGAAATTGAATGCATGATCTATTTATTTTATATTGTATTTCATCTCTAATATAACTAGTTAGATTCTACACTTATTCTTTCATAAAAGATAAAAAAAAATTATATATTTGTATGTAATGCATAAATAGATAAATCATGCATATAGCTATTGTGTAAACAAAATACTTGAAGAGTGAAGATAAAAATCATCACATATTTACCTTTTTCCTTAAATAAATAATAATCCAAAAAAAAAATTATTGAAAAAATTGGTGTTTCTTTTATATCAAAATTATCACCCTTATTAAAAATATAAATAAAATGGTTTATATTAAATTTATATTAAAACAATTATTGAAATAAATATTGATATAAATATTAAAATAAATATTATAAAAAAAATTATATTAAAATAAATATTTTAAAAAATATATATATTAAAATAAATATTAAAAAAAATATTTTAAAATTTATAATTTATAACAATCATCTTAGTAGTCATAAATAGCATCATTAAAACTAGGATTCAATTAAGAAAATAAAGAGGACTTAAATAAGGTTTCGGCCTCCCCAATTAAAAACCATTTCTTTGAATGGATGAATTGGGTTGGTTAGGATTAGTTTTTAGTTTTGGAAAAATTGGTTAATAGTTATTTATTTTTCAATTATTCTTTTATTTTTGTTGAAATTATAATTGTAATCGAGAAATTAAAAAAAAGTATTTTAATATAATCTTGGTAGCCAAATTTAATTTTAGTAATATTTTTAATTTGAATTTAAATTTATAAGTGGTAATGAATAGAGATTAGGTATTATGGGAACATCATATGAATTGAGAATAAGAAGCTACAAGGTAGTTATAATTAGACAAATTGATTAGTTTATTTAAAATTAAGGATGAAATTAACAAACTTATAATTAAGTTTGAATTGGTATTCAATAATGTGCAACATATAAGCATATTAACTTAGAGGCGAGAAGTCCATTTCAACTTTGATCATATATTGTTTAGATTTTTTTTTCATAAAGCTTATAATTCATAAATCAACTTAAGAGATTTTGTTATTAAGTTAAAGCTTAAATAGAGAGGGGATTACTAATCTTATTTATCTTTAATTTCAATATATCCCTAGAGGAAATAATAGTTTATTATTTGTAATTAAATTAAATGGAATAAATGTTGTTAACAAATAAATGAATAATTATTGATTAATAATTGAGGTGTTAGTGAACTAGTAGTATAAATATATATTATACATACAAAATTTCATAGCTAATCTTCGAGGGTCTCAATGTTTGTACTAAAGTAGAATTTAATCAATTATGTAGATTTTGTAAATTTTAACTCTCTATTGTAGTATTAACCCCTTGTGTCATATTACATAATCCTTCAAATAGATGTCATTAAATAGGGGTTTGGGGTTGTTATTTCTCCTTCTTAACTCACATTAAGAAAGCAAAGTGCTATTTAAATGTTGGAGTTTCAAGAATGTTTGATAATTAATTATGATCATTAAAGGGTAAAAAGAAAATTAGTAAGATTTATTGGTTAGATAGTCGGTTAGATAGCATCAAGTGATCTTCGTGGATACCTGGTCTTTTATGTGTTGTGAATCTACCTAAATTTCAATATAGCTTGGACCTTAACTTTAGGAACATAGTGTTGAGATAATATTGTCATTGCTTAAGAATGTGGACAATGTAAATGGTATTACTATTAATATTTTGAATGGTGTCAAAGTTGAGTAGGTAGTGTACAATAGATTAATAGATAAGAAATTTTGGTTTCTTGAATAATATTATTTAATAGTAAGGATGTTACTAGAATGTCTATTGAGGGCGTGAAGTTTTATCGTAACAGAAAGTTCTCTGACGAGGCGGTCATCAAATTTCCTAAGAAGGACAAGGAGAAATTAAAATTGGTTAAAATCTCTACCAGCTACTTCGAAATTGATACTATCAAGGCCTTGTGGAGAAAGGTACGTCGTGTTATCATGGAGTATATCATCCTAGACGGGAGATTTACTAGAGTGTATGGGCATCATTTCTCCATTCTTAACCACTTCCGCCATAAGGAACAAATTTCTTTGCCTCGCTACTTGTTATGTTCGCTAAGTAATAACCTTGAGGACCATAGGAAAAACCCTAGGAGATACCCCATTCTTCATCCTGGTCTTATTAGGTTAATTTATGAACACTATCAAAGCATGCCGACTTTATCTAAACCTGTGGCCTCTTCGGAGTCTGAGGACTATAACACAGATAGTGGGGGTTTAGAGACTTATCCAAACAAGGAGAAAATTGTTGAAACCCACCTATCCTCTAAGATGTCTAGTAAGAAAACCCAGTCTAAAAAACCCCAGTTTACTAAAGCTAACCCTGAGTCCTTAGCCAACTGCTCTGCCCCCTTAAAGAATCATGTTCTTAAGGGCTCCCCTACCAATAAGCTGGTTTCCTATTCTATGGATTCCATAGAAGACAAATTCGAGAACCATGAAGCCAGTAGAAATTTTGTGCCCTCCCCTCCTGCCTCTTTCAGATTCGAAGGTACCAAATTTCCTAGCTCCCCCAACCCGGGTGATGTAAATCTCATATTTGACCAGGTTCAGTCTGGTGACATTTTGGCCTCTGCTAAAAATGACATCAGTGACATTTTCAAGGTCTTAAAGTGGGCCTATCAAGAAATTAATGAGCTCAATCAAAGAAACAAGGATTTGTATAGTAAGTCGAAGGAGTTGGAGCAGAAGCTGGTCACCCTCAGCAACGAAGAAGGGAATCTGAATAAGAACAACATTGGAAAGAAAGGAGGTGATATTGAGGAGAAATACAAATCTATGGAAGAGGAAATGGTTAAAATCAAAAATAATTTGAAAACAGTCGTGGAACAAAATCATAAAATGGCTAGGCACAATGCCATTATTATCAATGCTATGTCTGAAAAGCTAGAAAAAACACAACAGGGTTCGCTAGTCGTTGACTTGGAAGAGAACAAGGAAAGCAAGAATGAGGACCAAGGTATTTCTAAAAGGACCCGAGCCAATCTTAAAAGGAAAGCACCTCCCACAACATAGATGGTTTAGATCTTAAAGAGGGGAGTTCAGGACATGAATAAGTTGGAAGCCGAGACTGCTGATCTTTTCAAAACTCAAATTTAGCTACTGCTAGATTTTTGTCTAGTTTTTTGGTTATGTGGCCTTCGTTGGCCTTTTTGTTGGCTGTGGGTGTTTAATGCTGTTATTTTTACAACCTTTCTGACTGTGATGTCTTTTTTGATTCTTTCTTTATTCTGTAAACTTTGTGGTTTTAGGTCCCTGTAAAACCCATTTTTTCCTCTTTCAAAAACATTCTTAGGAGTGAATTTGGGTTTGTTAATATTAGAAATATTTATAATTAAATGCTATGAGTAAATTGGTTATAGCAATAAAAGTAAGGGTAATATTTAATCTAAATATGGTGAGTGGCGTTGACATCAATTAGGTAGGGTGGTATTAAGAAAGGAAATATTAATGTGATGTATTAAGATGATATTATTATAATCTTTACTAGCATAATAGACTAATATAGATAATAAAGGGGAATGGTAAGTAATAAAGGTAAATTTAATGCTAATATGAAGGTTACTAAAATCTATGATACTAAGTGTATTTAATATTCACCTTACCATTATGTGACTATGTTGTTTGTGGTTCATAATGTTTAGTGTTCATGCATATTTATCCAAAAAAAGTTGGTGGTTGTGTATTGTTCAGTTGTATAAAATTTGGGACATGACAGAGACTATCCCTCCTCCAGATAATATAGACAAATCTACTGGTG
Source organism: Sequoia sempervirens (assembly GCA_007258455.2). Classification (NCBI taxonomy): domain Eukaryota; kingdom Viridiplantae; phylum Streptophyta; class Pinopsida; order Cupressales; family Cupressaceae; genus Sequoia; species Sequoia sempervirens. The sequence continues at coordinate 36,564,449 of VDFB02000008.1, read as the reverse complement.
AAGGAGATGACAAAAGGAAAGAAGCAGTGTCACCAATCAACATTAGTAATACTAAGAAGAAGAAGGAGCTAAAAGAAAAGATTGTAGAGGAAGAGGTAAAGGCTACTAGTGAATCCTCTGAAACCTCCAAAGATTCTATATAGAATATATTGAAAATGAAATTGAATTTCCAACCGATTGTGTCAGCACAACTACTACATCTTCCCATAAAGAAGGAAATTTTGACCTTGCCAATATTTCACTGCTCCATAAACTACAACTAAGAGATGCCTTTCATGCATCTACACGGAAGGAAATCATAGAAATTCATCAAAAGAGTGGAGAGCTGATTAAAGAAGCTGTGAAGACCTTGCAGGAGGCCATACCTGGTGCAATAATTGGTAGATAACTCTCTGGTATGGAAAATATGAAGTTTTGATTGATTCTTTTAAAGAGTATGCCTCCGGTTTGAAAGAAAAACTTGAGAAATAAATGGACGAGAGTGGAAGAGAAGAGACTACTAGAGATTATAGAGAAGTGTGCATAAGAACACAATAAATTTCAGGAAAGTTTCAAGGATGCACAGGCTTGTGTGGCTTAGACCAAAGCCCTTTTCTAGTTTTGTATGAAGTGGCCTAGAGCCAAAAAATAGCATCAAAGATGAAATGGACTCAATTGAGTCCCATATAGATAGAGCTTCCAGTGCATATGACCCGACACAAGACCTAGATGGAAGCATAAGATCAACAATAAAAGATTTGCATGAGAAATACTTCCAACTACAAGGACAAAAGGAAAAAATCATTATGCAGTTTGGAAACATAAGGGACCTGGTGAACTCAAAGTTCACATCCATTTCCAGTGCCCTTGTAAGTGCTAATAAAGGTACCAAGATTAATCTGATACTCAACACTCTCAAAAAATGTGAAGAATGCTTTATGGAGCTTGAGTCCCAATGTGTTTGGAAAAAACTATGGATCAATATTAGGGATAAAATATCCTTGTAATTCTATCAATTCAGCTTAATACAATCAAATTAATCCTTGGGAATTATGTGTTTGTTTCCTCAGTTTTTTCTTAAGTGTCAATCTAGAGAATGTAATCTTTTGAAAGGTGTAGTGGTCATTTTCCTAAGGGATGTTGCTAGCTAGATGATTAAAATGAAATCTAGAATAAATATATCCTATAGTGCTCAACACACATAAAGTTGTGAAATATGCTATCAAATTGAAGTATTCTGCTACAGGGTCACAGTGTGATGTGAAGATAACATAAACAAAGTAGCAAGAATATGACAGGAACATACCAGAGATATTTTGTTGTTATCAATAGTCTAAAATAAATCTACAATAGAAACTGAAGATTTGCATACACTCAATAGATCATTAAACACTGAGAATAATACATTAATAGGGAATTAACAACAATGCTTTACACATATAAGTTGAACAATATTAAACCTGCAACTCCACAAATAATCAATTTGCAAATTAAATCTTAATAACAAGGATATCGAACCAACATTTAAATAATAATAGTAATAATATTGAAAACATAATAAACTTCACCAAGCATTTTGAGAGTGGGCCCTTCCTCTAGTTCGCAAGGTGAATGAAAGAATGATTATGTTGATTTACTTGAAGTCTTAATTCATATATCAAAAGTTCAATAGAGAGTCATATATCATACTGATAGCTGAAACCATAGCATATTTATAGATGCAGATTTAGTACCGATAAGTCTTAGAAAGGAATACACGATATGTTTGTTGTGCCCTATGGCCAACAAACTAGAACACTAAACTTAGTCGCTAAATACAAATAGTTATAACAATCTTTTGGAATTTTACAAAACAAAATATAAGACTTGAAAACATAAAGATCTTTAGCTTCTCCATAGCACAAGTGTTAATTGTTGGAAATAGGATGCCATTTAATTGCAAATCCTAAACATTAATTATTTCATGTATCTCCTAAGTTCTTGGAATGTGTTCAACAACACTAAGATTAGGATGAGATTAATTATTTGGATGAAATAAATCATGAAATTGACATTTGTAGTTATTCCTAAATAATAGGAACATGTGGGTGCACACATGGTAAGGTGACACTCACCTTGAGTTCTTAACTATTGAGTAAGAGATAACACTTCAGCATGTAAAGATCCTAGGAGTTAGGATTTGATGTTTGCATGCTTGAAGTTCTTCAGTTTAGTTTAGATTAGTTCAGTTTTATTTTAGTTTAGTTTAGTTCAGTTGGTTCATTGTCTTCGTTAGTTTTAGTTGTATGTTAGTTAACTTCAGTTAACTTGGAATGCATGGCTAATAACATTGAGTTGTATGACAGATAACAGGGACTACCTCTAGTTAAGGGATGACCATTCTTTGGGAATGGTGTTGAGTAAATGTTTCAGTTAACAAGAAATCACTTGGAGCTAACTTGGGCACCCAAGATGCTTTCTTGGAATTAACTCCAATGCATGATAAGATATTTCTGAAGGCTCTGTTAAGTGGGACCCTCTTTTGGGCGCCATCTTTGAGGAAGAGCTTTGTAACCATCACCGAAGTGAAGGATGAGTTGTAGCTTTAGTTTGGGATGCCCAAATGGGTAAAGCACATGTTCTAAGCTTTGGTCTTCATGCTAGAACTCAAATTGAAGCAATATGGCGTACCTTTTCTAAGGCTTGACCTTGTGCATTGTAATTATCACCATTTGGAGATTACAAGGTTGCATATTGTCTCTATATCTCATTCAAGTTGAAGAGAGTTTTGATAATTGTTATTGCAGGTGTGAAGAATATTGGTAAAGATAGAAGAAGCATTCTCAACCAAGAATTGGAGCTATTGTAATTCAGAGATTGAATAATAGAATAATTCTTGGTGGAGTTTTTTCTTGAAAGGGTTTCTCCATGTTATATCTTGTGTGATCTTTCTAATATCCTATCTAGTTCTTCTATCAACTTCTCTCTTCATTCTACAACAATAAAATGAATTAATCAAGATAATCACACACAAAGAATATATGTAACAAAGAAAGAGCTTACTTAGATCAGCAATATTAAAGTTTTACAGAGTATTAAGCTAAGAAAACGCCTCATTTTTCAACACCAATCTGAGATCCTCCTTATTTAGTTCCTACTAAAAACCATCCAAATTATTCTAATTTCTCCACGGTTTGATAAACCAAGGCATCTTTCTATCCTTTTGTCATATTAAACATTTTATAATATTCTAACATAATTAGTGGCATAAGGAAATCAGAAAAAGGCAACAAAATGGATATGGAAAGAACAAAAAGGACTTAAAACATAATACATTCTTTGCCCATCATTTTCCCCCTAGCTAATGAATTTGCATGTCCTCATGCAAACACTTGGTACAAACCATGCTTTTTTCCTGAAGACAACTATTGTGTTGTGTTGGTAATCTCCTTGAACCAAATTGACTTCAACTCTTCCACTCCCTGCTCAAATTCATGAACAAGGATATGGAATTCAACCAATCTACCCAATTCTTCCTTCAGTATGTCTATTTCCTACTTCTATAGACAATTGATTGTAGTAAGCTCTTGTAATTGTACCTTTAACCCGTGATTTTCTTCTTTGAGTTGTTCAACCAAACAAAAAATTTCCTTATTCTCCTATTCAAGTGAGATTGCTCAATCTTCCTACATTGCATTATCTTCATCAGAAATGAGGGAATCATTCAAATTCAAAGATTCCACTACCTTTGGTGGTGAATCACATATATCCTCAATGACCTTTTCTACTTGTTTTGGTCCTTCCTCTAGGTTGAACTCGGAAGAGGGGCTTCTATCTACTTGACCAGAGGAAACATTTTCCAAGTGTGGGGGAATGTATTCTTGATTGTAGGTATTTTCCATATTAGGGATATCCTCTTGTTCAGAAGGAATTTCTTCCTCATGTTCAGAAGGGACCTCTTCCTACTATTTAGAAGGAGCTTCTTCTTCATGCTCAGAAGGAACCTCTTCCTCATGCTCAGAAGGAACCTCTTCCTCATGCTTAGAAAGAATCTCTTCCTCCTATTCAGTAGGAATATCATCCTCATGCTTGGGGATATTATCAATGGGTACATTCTCTTGTATAGGATTATCCTAAAATGTATTTTCTTGCTCAAATTGACCGTTACCTTGTGCATCAAAACCCTCTTCATTAAAACCTACATTTTCTTCCTAAACATGGGATTCCATTTGTTCTGTTGAGCTTGTTCTTTTTGTTTTTGTTTCTTTTTCCTGCGATGTTCCCTACTCATTTTATCTTTCCCTTTATTATGATTTGAACCCATAATTTCTATGTCATCTTGGGGTAGATCTGAATTAGCCGTGGAGCTAGCAATGTTTGCAAGATTAGTTAATTTGTCCTTAAGGACAATTTTTCCCCTCTTACATTTTGCTCAGCTCTGTTTATCACTCTGTTGAGGAGTGTTGCCACCCACTACCTTTTTCTTCTTAGAAAGGCTTACATCCTTAATGGTATAGACCTTAGGGATATCATCAAGGGTCTGGTCAGTTAACTAATTATCAGGGTTTCTAGAGGCTTCACTATTAGAATTTTATTTTTGAACAAAAACATCCCATTTTATAGGAGGGTTTTCTAAACTTAGTCAATGCATAACAATAAAATTAATTAATCTAGGATGGGTGAGAGAATTTATATGCCCATGTTGAACCTCAGTGCATGAATGTTGCAAGGATGAAAATAGATAGAAGGGAACATTAATTAGAACACCACTACAAACATGTAGTATGAGCCTAAAATGGTGAGAATAGATATATGTGTGCCTACCCTCACAAGTGACATATTGAATGAGGAACTTGGAAACATCATCCCACGGTGGAGGGAGAGAGTTTTTCTTTGTTCCCTGACCTTGCACCACTTGGATAGATTCTCCCCTCTGTAAAAATTACTTCCGTGCATACTTAAGGTCTATAACCTTGGTGGAGCCAATAGAAAAGAATGAATCACTAGATCGAGGAAGTCCAGTGATTGTAGCAATAGTCTGCACTATAACAAGAAATGTCTGACCTCTCAAGGTTGCCTTATTTTGACGTAATCCCATAGCAAATTATAGAGCCACATCATCATCAAAACCACATAATTTCTTGAAATAACCAGTCTAGGAAGCTTGCTTGCAAATCTTATAGGCTTCTGAACAGACTCAGATGCCTCATGGAGGTAGGCTCCCTCTGTGTGTGATTTCCTCCCATTGTGTAGCAGGAAGTTTACAAGCAGACTGAACAATGGCTACGACAGTTTTCTCTGCACAGTGACTATGGTGGTACGGAAACAAAACCCATGATGGTAATAATAGTTTGAATAGTACAAAAGGTAGATCGAGTATTGGATAGATTGGATAATGAGGATGGTGGTTATGGGAATTACTGTGGTTAATGGAGGGTGAGGTGGTAGTTAAATTCAAATATAGAAATGTCTAATCATGGTGAAGAACTCATATGACACATAGGATAGAACTCCCTCCCCCCAGTTGAATGATCAACTCGTCTTGGGGCATGAACACCAATCATATTAGAAAATATAAAACATTTAATAAAAAAGAATAGAAAATATTACACATTACCAAGTACTGTCAGATGAGATGGAACTGAAGTGGCCTATAGAAATCTAATGATGGTGCATCACACATTCCACGAGCTAGAGAAAATCTATAGGTAGATATGATGTGACCATGGGAGGAGGGCACCATAAAGAATGATGACGTCAAAGTGGGTGTGAAAAGAAAACAAAAAGGAGAGTGGTGGAGGTATGCGATGAAATCCAGTGAGGATGAAAGATGGAGGTTGACCTCTAACATGTGGAAAGGAGCCAACATGGAGAATAGGTGAAAAGACAATGCCAATTGGATACATGTGAGGGTGAAATGAAGAGTGTAAGAGTAGTGGGGTCATGAAGTCCATGTCAGAAATATTGAGCATTGTACCACAACGAATATCATGAATGGTGTAGGTAGAAGTGAGTTAGGGCCATGGTATGCTGAGTTAGCAAGGAAAAAATGGTAGTGGCACCCAACGACAGGAGCTACAAAGGTGATAAGAAGAATGATGTTCCTGTCACACCATATAATGGTAGTGATAGGAACTATAGCATGTTGCCACACAAGTGGTGTCTTCTTGTGTTTTTATTTCTTATTTTTTATTTTTATTTATCTGATATTGACACCAGACTGTCAATACTTCAGTTTTTAGTTAGATGTCTCCTAGAAATGCCAAAAAGCTAGTTTTCATCCCCAAGATTGTTAGATAGTTGTTACTCGTCGGTACCCCAATTTTCAAGTAAATACTAGCCAAAAATGCCCAGAGGTTTTTATTGTTGGATCTTTTATTTCTTTTTTTAAAATTATTTTATTTTTGGGAGTACCTAGGGGTACTTGAAGAGGTGACAAGAACTCATGATACAACATTGAGTTCCTTTGTCAAATTGGATACAAAATGTTCTTTAGAAATAGGTTGTTTATAAAGTTTCAAGCGATGCCCATTGACAACAAGAGCCATACGATCAAAATCTATGATGCAAAGCTTACCACACTATTATCATAGACAACCTCAATCTCATAGGACCCTAACCAGCTAGTGTGGAACTTTCCTTTGAAGTCATAAAACCTGGAGTCATACAACAATGCCCAATCTCCTGGCTAAAATGACCGTTGTTTGATGAAATGATCATGCCAAAGTGCACATTGTTTCTAAAATACCTCTACATGGAAAAGAGCTTACTTTAAAAGTTCATCTAGAGAATGGAGTTGAGCAATTCAATCTTTTCGAGCATCAGTTAGAATCATCCCTAATTGCAAAGTAGTTTGGAGAGTCTTTATCTCAAACTCGATGGGAAGAACATCTTTCTTACCATAAACCAACTCATACAATGTAAGATCAGTGGTGGTCTTCCACATGGTGTGATATGCCCATACTACTTCTAGAAGTCTTGTTGCCCAATCTTTCTTATGAAGGGCCACAATCTTTGTCAGAATATTATTGAGCTCCTGATTGGTCACTTCAACCTTTCCATTCGCTAATGGGTGATATGGCGAGGACTTGCAGTGATGAATTTCATATTCACGAACTAGAGCAGAGATCAATTCAGATGTAAAATGAGGTCCTTGATTAGTAAAAATATCATGAGGCATGCCAAACCTAGTAAAAATTTAGAATACAAAAATTCAACAAACTTGGTATCTTGTGCATGTTTCAATGCCACAACCTCTACCCATTTAGTAATATAGTTAGTACAAACTAATATATACTCATTATTCTTTGATGAAGGGTTCATTGGCCCCAAAAAATCTAAACCCCATTTTTTAAAGGGTTCCAGAGACAACTAGGGTTGTAGAGGCATCTCATATGAACATGTGGGATGCCTCATACGTTGGCACTTATCACAATGTTGCATGAAATTTTTACAATATTTATGAAGTGTAGGCCAATAATATCCAACTGTGAGGATTTTATTGGAAATCCTCTGTGCTACAAAATGACCTCCGCACAGCTCTGAATGACATGCTCAAAGTATTTCAAAGACATAGTCTTCAACTACACATCGTCGCATGACATTGTCAATGCCAGTGTGGAACAAGAGTCTATTAATCCATGTATATTGACCACTTAGCCCCACAAGTTTTTGATGTTCTTGAGGAGAGAAATGCGAGGGGAACTTGCAAGTGACCAAGTAGTTTTCTATGTTTGCAAACCATGGACTCTTAACTGAAATGGAAAAAATATGCTTATCAGGAAAAGCATCATTGATAGGCACAGGTTCACTCTCGCATTGCAACCTGGATAAAAAGTCTGCAACCACATTTTCTCGAACAGGTTTATCAAGTATGGTTATATCAAATTCTTGCAATAAAAGTAACCATCTAATTACTCTTTGTAACTACTGGTTTATTCATTAAAAACCTTATTACATAGTGATCTATATGGAAAAAGACTTTATAACCAGTTATGTAATGCTGAAATTTATTAATTGCATAAACAACAACATGAAATTGTTTTTCAATCATGGTATAGTTTATTTCAACACCTTTAAAGTTCTTACTAATATAATAAATAGAATAAAATAGTGTGTCCTCTTTTTGGCCAAGGACAACTCCCATTAAAAAATTGAAAGCATCAGTATTGATATGAAAAGGAAGTTCCCAATTAGGTCCTTACAATATTGGTGTGGTCAAAAGCTTCTCCTTGGTAGTCTTGAAAGCTTGTTGACATTCTTGCATCCAAGAAAAAGTGTTATCTTTACTCAAAAAATAAAAAGAGGTACAACAATATTACTAAAGTTTTGAATGAAATGCCTATAATATCCTACATGCACTAGAAAGCTACGAACTATTACATTGGTGGTTGTCATTGCACCAAAAGATTGACCTATTAATGCTTGATACACCTGCCAGATTTATACAAGATCCACACGAGGCAGTTAAACCATGTCATGAACCCAAGCACCACGCTGCACAAGGAAGACCAAGGGAAACACCATCTTACAACAATCCCCCCTAGGACAAGCGAGGGGTTTGAACCGATGACCTTGGCTTTGATACCAATTGTTACATTGGCCATTGCTATTGCACCAAAAGATCGACTTGTTAGTGCTCGATACAATTGTCAGATTATACAAGATCCATAGGAGGCGGTTAAACCATGTCACGAACGCAAGCACCACATTGCACAAGGAAGACCAGGGGACACACCATCTTGCAACACGAACATCCTTTTGACAAACAGGAATAGGAAAATCCTAAATTATTTGCACCTTCTTTGGGTCAACTTGAATCCCTTTAGCAAAAATATAGTTTCTGAGTACTATACCTTATGTCATCAAAATGTGACACTTTTCATGAATCAAAGACAAATTAGTATCTTCACAATGCTATAAAAAAAAATTGAGATTATTTTTGGCTTCCTCATAAGTATCACCATACACAATAAAATTGTTCATGTAAACTTCAACACAATCATGAATCAAATCAGAAAAAATACTTAACACTACCCTTTGGAAAGTAGCAAGGGCACTACATAGACCAAAAGGTAAAACATTATAAGCAAATGTCCACCATGGACAAGTGAAATTGATCTTGTCTTGATCTTCTAGAATGATGTGAATCTGATTGTACCCACTAAATCCATCTAGGAAGGAGAAGGATTTCTTACTTGCAAGTGTATCCAAAACTTAGTCAATAAAAGGTAATGGAAAACGATCCTTTTTAGTCGCCTTGTTAAGGGCTCTATAATCAACACATATCCTCCATTTACCATTTTTCTTAGGAACTACCACCAAATGGGAAACCCATTGACTATCAAAAATTGGATATATAAACCCACATTTAATAAATTTTGTAATTCATCTTTCACAATTTCACGTAAAATTGGGTTTAACCTTCTTTGGGGTTGCCTAACAGGGTGACTACCTTCCTCTATGTAAATGTGGTGTGTGCATGTATCTAGATGTATTCCATGCATATCTTGATACTCCCATGCAAATGCATTTTTGTGATTTCTTAACATGGAAATTAAATATTTAATTTATGCATCACTCAAATTTGGATTAATATTTAAAGTGTGTCTCGGTAAAATTTCCATAGCTTGAGATTTTGCAAGATCTATAGCATGTGCTTGTGAGGTGGATGGTGAAGAAGTGTCAGAAAGCATGAATGGACTATACACATGGTTATGCAGAAGTAGTTGATGTAATGTAATAAAATTTTGTAGTGATTGTGAATCAATTAACAGTGGAAATTTCCCAAGTGGACAGGTTATCTATACAAGAATGAAAAAAAAATCTTTTTAAAACATCATTAAACACATATTGATTTGAAAGAAACTAGGAAAAATAGTATCCTCTGACAATTCCTCCATATCAAGTGCTTGATCAATGGTCAACATAGGAAAAGACTCCTCCAAATCACTATCAACCCACAAGGGTTCTTCAGTCTCTAATAATGGTTGCACAAGTGGGTACAAGGTCAATTGCTTCTTTTGCTCCCCATTAGAAATAACCATATTTCATGACCTACTGGTCGCCAACCATGGTCTCTATAGAATTAGGGGGTACAAGATCATGAAGTTAGTAGGGTATTCCCAAGAGTCAATAGACATAGCAACATCTTCTATCATACCTTCAAGTTTGACTAGGGAGCGATCTGCCATCTATAGGATTGTAGGTATGGGCCTAAGTCCTTGGAGGTACAACTTTTCCTTAGTCTCATTGGTCATGACGTTAATGGCAGCTCCTAAGTCAATTAATGTATTTAGAATGACAATATGACCAATTCGTACCTAAATTGTAGGACTCTTGGGGTTTGAATATTTGGGAATTGAAACATTTCCCAACATCAGGTCAACAAGTTTCCCAATAACTTGTATCATCTTTAGATCCCATTTCTTTGTCTTCTTTTAGGTGCACAAGTCCTAAATTGTCTTTGTGTACATAGGAACGTCCTTGATGGCCTAAAAATTAGGAACCTTAAAGTTAACATTTTTTAATTCATTTACAAAATCAAACTATGGCTCAACCACTTCCTTTTGTTTTGGTTGAGATTGGAACCTATCAGGGTATGGAGGCAACCTAGATGGTTCATCTAGTTTTTTTTAATGTTCTTCATGTTCATCATTTATTTTAGTAATAGTGGGCCCTTGGAGGGCTTTACCTGATCGTAACTGAACTCTGATAATGTCTAGTGTGTTGATAGGATAGGTTGGGTAACTCGCCACCTCATTATTGTAAACTAGTTGTGCTTCCTTGTTATTCAGGTTTGGAGTTGGTTGTGCAGGCATAGGTGTTTCCTTATGTGGCTGTCACAGGTTGGATGGTAGACTAGTGGATGAAGGTGGTATTGGTGGCAAGAATTATGGTGGCTGTTGGTATGGAGTAATCATAGGCAATGTAGGATAGGGCAGATATTATGGAAACGATGATGGTGGCATCCTCCACGCTTGTTGCCAAGGTTGAGGGGAATACAGGTATTGGTTTTTCCATTGTGAATAAGGTGGAGGTTGTTTCCACCCTCCATACCATCTTAGTTGAGTTGGAAAGGAACTAGGTTGTCCACTAGGCCCTACATTAAGAGATTCATTCATCATTGGAGGCATAGTTCGTGGAGGCTAGGGCCTCCATGGGGCCATATAGTAAATAGGTTCTTCATTGAAGTCCACATCCATTATGTTGGTTGGAAGAGGTTGTAATGTAGTAGCCTTACTAGCATCTTCTAAAGAATATTTTTTTGTTTTTCTATAAGGACATTCCTCATTACTATGTTTTTTTACAAAAAATAGGATAGAATACAACAAATGCTTTTTCAGCCTCTTCTTGTTTTCTATGGGTGTACAAGGTGTTTATTTGCTTACCCATGTGACTTAGAAGATTAGTTTTGAGATCTTCTAATAATGTAACTAATTCTCTTTTGGTGACACTTGATGTTCCTCCGGAAGAGACATGTTTCCCATTGTACCCTCTTACCAATCGAGTGGACCTTGAGAAGTTCTTGCAAACATCACAAATATCATCAAATATCAATTTGGAAATATCCCCACCCCCATAATATTTTAAATATCCAAAAATTCATCCCTAATCCCCCTAAGAAAGAGCAATTTTACAGTATCCCTTCCTACCATGACCTCCAAACCTTTCCCTCTAACATTTTATGCATTCTATTCCACTTCCCTTTTGCAAAATTCCTTTGCACCTCTAGACTTCCTTATATCATACCTCCACTTCCTCCATCCAATTCCAATGTTTTTCCCACTTTCCCTCTTCTCTTTTCATACAAAATTTAATGGACTTTTGAACTTCATTCCAAATGTCTAGTTCCCATGTCCACTTTTGTATTGAAATCACATAAAGTTTCATGACACCTTTTCCCATTCATTTCCTCTGTGTAGAATTGAAGTCGAATTGAAGACATCACATTTTCTAACCTAGACATATTTTCCTAGTTTGTAGTTCCACATACTTTTCCCACATTTTTCCAAAGTGCATCCTTTGCTTGTTTCACCCCTTTTACAACGTTTCATTGAACTTTAGGACTTCCATTGCCCCATCCAATTTTGATATTTGATCTTGCCCTTAAACCTCACATTGTTCATTTCTCACATCTTGTTCCACTTTGAATCTTTATATTTCTTTCAGATTGCTTCTTGCATTCATTGGATCCTCCCACAATGTCATTAATGACTAGATTTGACCTTGCAACTACCCTAGTCAATATTTTTACAATTAGAAACCATTGTTTATATTAAGGGAATTAATTTAAATGCAAACTCAATGATAGAGGATGAGGGAAACTATGTCACATTGAGCTCAATATGTTTATGGTCCTCACACCTTATCTAAATCATTCATCTTGCAAATTCCATGGGATTGCACATACTTGACATGTCATCTCCAATTCTTGGTTGAATTCCTACAAGTTACTAAGTGATCAAATAAAACACTATAAATATCAATTTATTTTCTTGATTAATGGTTAGTCATTTCTACTTCCCATGCAATTGCAAATGTCAAGAAGCTTCTAGGGTTTCAATTCCTACAAACATAGTTTCCATTAGAGCAACATCTTTTATAAATCAAAATGAGGTATCGGTATTGTAAATATTTTATGTAATTGAATGTCTTCATGAATCCATTTGTAGATCTTCAAGGGAATTCTATGCTTAGATTCTATCTTGCTACATGTGTTGGCATGAATGTGATAGGTATTTGATGAATGTTGCAACACTCTAATTTGTTACAAGTTTTGTAATATTAATTTATCTAATACATATTGATTAATTTAGTTTGTGAATGGATAACTAAGTATGCTTAGTTATTTGATATCGTTATTTGTGGTATATGCATCTACACAACTCATATTTTTTTGTGATTTCAATATATTATTTTTCTTGTTATACTATGACTTTGTAACCCGATGTATTAAGCAATGGTCATAGAAGTAATGGTCCACAATATCCTCAAACTAAACACATCTTTCACCAATAGATTAGAAGTAGTAAATTAGTTTGTATGCACCTCACGGTTCAAAGATTCAACTATAGAAAACATATTTAGCAAGCCTTAATTTTTTTGGAGAATCATGTTTTACATACCCACATCTAGCAATTGTACAATGATGTGTTTAACAACTTAATAAGAGGTTTCATGTGCAATAGGTTAGTCTTTGGTCTAGTGACAACCTTTTGGACCAAACATACACTAAGTACTACTACAATGCTTTCTTTTTTTTCATCTTGAGTTGTGATTAATTATGTTGAGGATGCCTCTAAGGGAGGTCCCCTTGGATCTAGTTGAGCCTAAAGTGAAGGAGAGATTGTTCATTCTCAATAATTGGTTAATTGTTATTTTTCCTAATCATAAGTTAGAGATTTGTTTCTTTGAGTTTGACACCCTTAATGCTCAGAGAACAACCGAACTTTAGGGATTTGGGAACCTACAACTTTGAGCACCAACAATTGCAGTAAATGAAACTTTGAAGTAAGAAATTAGGGCTTTGTGTGATTATAGTCATATAAGTAAATGTAACTAAAACAACAAAAGAAGAATTACAAGTTTGCACGCAAGTATTGTGGTCCTTCTAAGGTTTTCTAGAAGAATGAGAATGTAGAATACAAAGTGGAGTTACCTATATTAAAAAAATGGATCCAATCCTCTATGTTTCATGCTTGAAGAAGGTTATCAAACATAGAGTTGTAATCCATACTAAGTTACTAGAGCTTGATGAGGAGAGAAAAATGATTTTGAAACTAGAGGAAATCCTTCAAACACACTAAAAGGCTACAAACAAGGGTGTGATTACATTTAGTATTTGGTCAAATGGAAGAATTATCCAATTGAAGATACTACATGGGGAAATGGAGATTTTGTGCAAAAGCATCAATAGTTGATCAATGTTGAGAAGAATGTTTCTCTAGAAGGGAGCATGCTACACCCTTAACATATTGATTATATTGTAATATTTGTAGCTAACTTGTGGCTAGCATAACCCTTAATTAAGTTATATTATCATTTAGTCTTATGTAGGTGATTAAGACAACTTGGGTGGCATCCAATACATAAGTATGATACATATATAAGAGCTAGTAGTTAATTTATATTCATCATATTGAAAATTGTGTTTTTAGTAGAGACTTTTGGAGATTTAGTTCACTCGAAGTGGCTTGGTATTCTCAAGTATTTGCAACTTATTTCCTATTATATTCTTCTCTCGTGCAACTATTTCATTTCAACATGTCCACCAGTAAGTGTACCTACATCCAAGAAAGGGTAGTGCTAAGAAAAACCATTGGGAACTTGCTATGTATTAAGGGAAGAGCAATCGACTTCCTCGATGACAATCAAACCCTAGGTTGACTTAAGGAGATCAAAACATAGGAAAACAAAGAATGTTTGATGTTGATTTGCTATATACTAAACTAAGACCAATGCCAATTGATTATGTGTTGGTTTTTTTGAGTGATATTTGATTATATGTGTTGTCAAATGACATAAGAATTTGATGTCCTTAAATACACAAACCTAACCATATAACTTTAAACTTTTACGATCTTATTGATACGAGAGTATTAACTTGTCAACGGGATCCAGTTAATTACCAGTACGCTGCATTGAAGGGTATAGGATATGGCAAACCGCCTTTACGCCATTAAAACCAGATTAGAGTGCATAAATAGTAACCCTTCTCAGCTCTTCCCAGATATGTGCGTATTGAAACAGTCACCTTGCAATGGTGAATACAAAAGCGCGCATTTGTGTTGGAATCAGATCTGCCCTGTCCAGTAATGTAATTGGCAATCCCTCCTCCATGATCACGAGATAATATGTTGCATTTTTGCAACTGTCTTGTCCAGATCAAAAACATCAGAGAATTTTGTAGGTGAAATTTGGAATGTAAACATTTGAGATTTTTTTTTTTTTGGTAATAATTAGTTGCAGTTGATTCTTGAACTGTCACAATTTGAACCCATGACCTATCTTTGGCAACAACTTTTCCAGACTCGCCTACGGATGATTTATACTCAAAATTTTTTGTCAATTTTGTTTTCACTAAAGTCGAAATTCCAATTTACTGACTGTTTAAGCTCTTCCCTGCAAGTCTATGGTTGAAACCCTAGTTTCCACCTGACCTTGTCAGACAAAACCCGCATCCTCTGCTGCTGAAAGTTGGCGATCATAATAAGATCAGCTAACTCAGATGCCAAGCACACCTGCTACGCATCATCCTTCATGCCTAATAAAATCTCCGCACTACTTACATCCACATCCGCATTCTTGATAATCAAAAGTTATGGCAGGAATCTTGACAGCCTTAGATAAATCATAGCAGGCTGCAGCATCTAAGATCGAAAAGACCTTGGCAGCCACAGGAGTCGCAAAAAGCAACTGCATTTTTTAAGTTGGAAGAAAAACACTCACGACCATTTCACTCCATCACCTCATTCCCTTCTACTAGCTGTCATCGCACGTTACCCTTCTCCTAGCATACACAATATGATTGAAGATTCTTTCTTTATATGGATTAAGGTATAGAAAATCCATACACAACAAATAGATTAGCAGCAACTATGCATGAAATCCATTTACTCTTATAATAGACATGGTGTTGCCTGAGTTAAAATTGGTTTCGTAGCATATGTACCTCTTCCAAATATACTTGAAAATTTTGCAATAAGTTTTCATCAACCTAGGGATAATTATTGATGCTGGTGCAAAAGCTCCATACAAATTGATGTTTTTGCAATGAAACCAAATTCATAAATAATTGTTGCTGACACAAAGTTTAAATCCATATGCATTGTCAATTCAACTTAATATTTGTGGAAATGTTTAACTGTGTGAAGAATTTGTTCACTCATCTAGTCATTTATTTGTCAGATCCTTCTCTTTACAGCTGGGCACGGTTCTTTAACAACAAAGAATGTGAGCATGAGTTAATGCAACTAAGCCATTTAAGCTGATGGTTAACGTGTCTTGCAAAATCATTTGATTTTATTTGAATCAGATTTGAATGTTTAATACTGGCCTAAATTGCTGATGATCAGAGGAGTGAGTGCATCTCTGACAAAGTAAAACATAAGCAGCGCCCATCAAAATTATCATCAACCCTTGGAAAAACAAAGCAATTGCTAGAAAAATGTGGCTAAATCAATGTCAACCAGCTGGAGCAATGATCGCAGGGTTTTCTGCAAAAATGGAACAAAGCCAAACGATCAAAACTAATTAGTTTAGTTTGATGTATGATTGCAGTTTGTGAGGCACGGTCTATTGGTGCAAAATACGCATTCAAATATATTTTATGTTAATTTATTACCTGAAGAGAGTTCCTTTTATTGGTTTCCATGGGCCTTTGTCTTTATCACATACAAATTTTCTACAACCCAATTGATTCATTCGCCTAGGACACAAACTGTCATCTTCCTAGAACATAACGTACGAATTTCAATTTATGCATTTGCTTAGTGATATTCTCCAAGCCATATCATATACTACGTGTGAAGTACAAAAATTCATTTACTTCTTCCAAGATTTTGGAAAAGAACTACTGATTTCTTAAGAGGCCCATACCCATACAAGTCCTTGTAAGCTTGCTTTTCCCTCAATTTTTGTTGATTGTAAATGCCTTGGACAAAAGTAGAGGGATTTTAATACATATTGATATGGACATCTTTCAATCATGCCATTCAATGTTAAAAAAAATTACGTTTTACTTTTAATCTAGTTTGTCTTGGAGAATCTTTTGGTTTCTTTGAAATTTGGAGGCACCTTGGCATTAGATACATCTGCACATACCTCAATAAAAAAGGGTGATGATATGTTGACATAAGATACTCATTTTGCTCACACTTCTATCTAAGATTTTTCATTAATTCATATGCCATCAAATTTTAAATAAGGCAAAAAGTTCAGAATAACTGAAATGGCAATAGCCCATGATTTGATTTGTTATGTTATACCAATGAAGCCAGATGATCAACAAATGTCATCGAAGTCAAATTTCAATCCTGTCAACATTTTTAATGGCCCAAAACTGGAACGGAAAAGCTCAAAGAGAAGGTCACGACCTTGAGAAGCACAGTAAGATCAAAACACAAGCTAATACAGATTCATCTGTAGTTCGCATATTATTCTTTCTGTGGATTGGAGGATTCATTAAGTTCGAAAAGAATTCTCATCAATACATGATAATGAATTGTAAATTTTAAGACCTCTAGAATACATATCGAAGCCAATTACAAAAGCCAGACTTCCCAATCCAACAAAAAAAGTTATGGCTAACCGTCTATGTCTTCTCATCATCAATAAGGTATGAGATCACCTGGTTTGTGCAAAGAGCTTGGCATATTTCTGTAACATGTTTTCACATTTACACTTACCAGACTCTGAAATGCCAATTGGATCTGAATAGACTCTCCTTTTATACAAAATAGAACACTGATAAAACTTCTCAATATGACTATTGTGAAAGAAGCAACAATGGATACTTTAGTGTACAAAGTTTGCAACTCTCTTTAATATACCTCATGCTCTATAGATTGGTTGGAAGATTATATACAGACCATTTGTATGGGCACACACGGCACAGGCCTTGATGGATTCATACATGACGACAAGGAAAACATCCCAGTCTTCGTTTTTTATCATCTCAAGATCCCTTAGTTCTGCTACAGCCAATGTGCTTTCATATTCTCTTCAGAAAAAAGACTTCAAAAACCTTGTTGAGGATCTAAAACATGACAAAACTTACCTTGGTCCAGAGAGGCGGACTGCTGATAGCATGTCCTGGCTGTTATAATCAGAAGGGTTGGATGAGGTTCCCTCTTCACTGGTAGATTTCAACAGGCTGTTATGTATGCGGAAACCAGTTTGGTAAGAAACTGGTGGCTGAGGTATGTACATGAGACCCTCAAGCATTTGGACCACTTTTCCCATGGATGGCCTTATAGAAAAATCTTCTTGAATACACCACAAGGCAACTTTGACTGCCCTTGATAGCCTTTCATCAGAAGCATCATAGTCAAGCTCTGGATCAAGTAAATTTTCCAGGTTTTGTTCTTCTATCTGCTTGAAAGCATAAGCTGGAAAATAAGATTTTTCAGAAGATTCTTCAGGATTAAAATTCTTCCTTCCACCAATAATTTCTAGTAGAACCATGCCAAAGCTGTATACATCACTCTTCTCCGAAATAGCAAAGGTGGTAAGCCACTCTGGAGCAAGATAGCCACGCGTACCCCTTAAGGTTGTAAAGACATGGCTCTGTTCTCTGGTCATAAGTTTTGCAAGCCCAAAGTCTGACACCTTAGCAACATAGTTATCATCTAAAAGAATATTTTCTGGCTTTATGTCACAATGAATTATTCTCACACTACAATCTTCATGCAGGTAAGCTAATCCTTTGGCGGTTCCAAGGGCAATATTGTATCTTCTGTCCCAATCCAAGATAACCTCTAGCTTCTTGTTTCTGAATAGGAATCTGTCAAGAGACCTATTGGCCATGAATTCATAGACCAGTAATCGGTGCAAGCCCTCTGCACAAAACCCTCGAAGTCTAACGAGATGAACATGATGTATGCTGCCGATGGTAGCCACCTCTGCATGGAATTCTTTCTTGCCTTGCCCAATACCCTCTAACTTTTTCACAGCCACTATGCTGCCATCTGGTAGTGTACCCTCATAAACTGACCCAAAACCCCCTTTCCCAAGTCTCTTGCTAAAATTATTGGTGGCATCTTGGAGCTGCCTATAGGAGAACCTGGTTGGCAAGCCAGGTATATTGTTTAAGAATCTCTCATCCTCAGAAGATTCATTCAGAGTATCAGGAGCTTCCTTCTTCCTAAAAAACCGGTATCCAATATAGACAATCCCAATTATCAGAATAACAGTCACCACAGCAATGATTACGATAAAGATAAAATGGTTTGCATTGCCTTTGCCTGATCCTGAATTTGTGCTGTTTGTTGAGTTGCTAGGACCTTTAAAGTATGCAACAAATGCAGTGGAATCATCTGTGGAGGTCTCAAGATTCCCTATTCGGTTGAACAGGTAACAGTCACCTTTGTTTTTTTCAAAGAAAAGAACACTGCAAGAGCAGTTCTTGTTGCAGGCTTTTTGGCAATCCCCCAACTGAGACATTTTTAAAGGGCTAACAAACTGATTTGCAAAGTAAGTCAAATTATCTCCTAGTTTATAAAAACTTACAGTGTCATTTGAGCTTCCACAGGGCGGCAAAGGTGCTGGGGCACATGAAGATCCATACAAAGAATTCAAGACATAAGGACATTGGCATTGTCCATCACTTTGGCAGACAAAGAAAGACGCACATGCACTAGGCAATTGACAATTACCTGCAGGGATCACTATCTGATCTTGAATGGTTGGGCCTTCTGTTTGAATGAATTCAAATGTTAAAGCTCCTCCCTGACCTAATACAGCTGCACGAAATCCTGCTTCATCTGGAGGGCTTGATAAGATGAATTGGCTTAGCAAATTTTGGTCTTCATCATACATACCCAAATATCTATCGTTTAAAGTTGCCCTCACAGGGGAGCCACCCAACACAATTGTTGTCCGAGTGTCAGCCTCCATGGTCCAGTAAATCTGAGGAGGATTATAATCAGCGTACAGTACCAGATTGCCTGCCTGCATTTCTAGGATATAATGACCAGAAGAAAGATTCTGCGCATTAGAGTTGCTCACCAGCTTCATCCCAACTTTGAGACTCTGATTAGAGAGAAGAGTATCTGTTGGGTGGTCAAAACTCTGCCAGATGATGTTTGAGGAATTATCCGACAAAACCAAATTACCAGATTCTCGCAACTCCATTATTCCAACACCCTTGCCCCCTGTTTGGGTGGACCATATAACAGTACCATCTTTAGTCAAGGATGCATTGCCATCTTCTGAGAACAGAAACTGATCAGAAGATGATATTGGGGTGTCCCTATTGGCAGTCCAGACAATCAGGTCACTATTTGTATTCTTTATTGACAGAAAGAAGGCCGCCACATCTTGTTTTGGAGCGAAAACTCCAAGTACAAATGTTTTGTTTACTGAATAAAGGGCATTGCCACCATTGTCAATCCAACCCATTTGATTTCCTAGAAACACAGGTCGCACTGGCCCAACACGTGGAGCTGCGGAATAACATCTTTGAACGACCAAGAGAATCAGTGCTACCAATACAACGTTCAGTTTGAAAGGTTGCCATTGGAGGCAAGGTAAAGCTCGGGACCTAGTCATATGGACCAGCAGCAGGGAGGCTGAAGATAAAACCAAACCTTACCCTTCTCAACCAGATATCCTAGGCTGATTGTTTCCACAATACAAGACTCTCTAGTAAATATGGTTCTCTTAATTCCAAACATGGTGAATTCAATTCCCAACAGTTACAATGCATTGAATATGCCCTAATACAGTATCAAACTCTAGAATAAGCTTTTGAAAACTTAATGGATCAGTAGAATTCTCGTGGATTTGAAAATTTCTACCATCTACTGGTACAGGATATTTCTTTCACGGGGAGTTGGAAGATCATCTTTCAAAAGCCAATCAGAAATCTCCACACTTTCCAAACCATGCTACAACTAAGATCCCTAAACCAAAAAGTGACTATTTTAATCCGCAGAAATCTCCTCACAATTGCCAAAAATATTACAAGCACCTAGGACACCTAAACCAGGAAGTCGCTCATTTAGTCCAAAGATATATTGCCCAAGCAAGAGACGGCACCCGATTTTGGAGATAGATAGCAAGCTCTCTGCTCAAAAACCTGTCAATCCATCAACAAAAAAATCCAATCTGTCATGTGCAAATTTAATCATCAATTTACAATTCTTGTCTACAAAAGACTCTGTTTAGGCTGATGTAAGATATAATAGTTGGACAGAATCATGGGCAATTCATCACCATTACCAAGCCCTATTTTTAGCATACAATGTAAAATCCAATTGTCCCAACTGGAATTTGACTTGGTCTGGTTACTTCACGTACAAACTACAAATTAAGAGACCCTGCCTGAGGATAACTTTTGCCACCCATTCTAACAGTTAATGTATAATACAATTTAAAATTATAAATCTGGGACAGAATTTTGACCTGATGGGCCATTTGCAATTACCAAGCCCTGTAATTCAGCTTACAATTTAAAATCGCATTATTCAACTGGAGTTTGACCTGGTCTTGGCCAGCGTCGGATACCAACCCCAATTTTTAGCTAAAAAATAGCATTATAATCAAGACTCTAACATGATTTATTCATGTACGAACAACCTGAGGAATTGGGCATACTCAGGCAAGGTCACATGCTAGCTGCCCATAATAAAGGCAATGTCTGTCCTGTCATAGGCTCTTATCCAGATTCCAAAGATCCTGTTTCATCTACTCCTATGGCATGACAGATAATCCATGTTCCGTCCAAATAATATTATTTTCAACAAGTAATGTAGCTTTCAGTAATTACTGACTCCAAATCTGATAGAATATGGAGAGTCATCGTTGGCCTAAGTTAATCGTGAAAGAAGAGCTAACTAGAAGAAAGAACACCTGGATGAAACAAAATATCAAATGGATGAAAAAGTGGGATGTTGAGATGCATGAGTGCCCAAACACAAATGAAGAAATAAAAAAATATGTGAGAAAAATTTAATTATGCTATATGGATGAAAAAAAAGGGCTTAAAAAGGATTATTATATCAAAGAATTCAATCCCACAAGGGACCATGAAGAAAAGGCCTATATAGGAGCGAATATCAAATGGAAAACAAAAATGTTGATAGCTCAATTGCGTACTAGTTCACACCATCTTAGGTGTGAAACAGGCAGGTGGGTGGTTCCTAAAGAGGAGTGGGAAAATAGAAAATGCCGATTTTGTAACATGGGTATGGTGGAGACGGAATGGCATTTCACCATGGAGTGCTCAGCGTATAAAGACATCCGGGCTAGTTATGGGGACACCGTGCAGGTCGATAATTTAAATACCCTATTTGAAGAATCAAGGTTAGACAAAACTGCAAACTTCATCATCAAAATTCACTGCAGAAGGGCTGATCTCGAACAGAGTTTGCAATCTGTTTAGGGCCTTTTTGTGGGAGGCTCTTGTGCTGCTCTTGGGTCCCATAGACTTCTTTGGCCTCGTGGATCATTAAAAATTTTCATTTCATGTTCATTTCAATGCACCTCCTTCCAAGTTGCAAATCCATGCTCCGTGCTAGCCCAAGGAAACCCATGGTATTTGAAAAACAAGAGCCGGAACCCATATGCAACCCGTGGCAGAGAAGCATTACCTAAAAAGAAAACAATAACAAGTTGGATAATCTGTTTACTACCTGTCTTCATTAATAGCGCCTGTCAGATCTCATGACCCACCAGCAACATCACAACTTGGCACATTAATCCCTACTTAAACATCATGACCCTGTTCCGTCTACTCCTATGACATGACAGATAATCCATTTTCCATCAGGCCACCGTCCAAACGACCACCGCCATGCTATGTTAGGACCCATCTCAGCCTACAACGTAAGTTTTCATTTACTGTGCTCTGTTGTGTTCATACATGCAGTTTTTAGTTCCTCTGTGTTTTTATGATTTAGTTCAGGACTTTTTTTTGTCAAAATCTGTTGCTCTAGTTTTTATGATTTAGTTCAGGACTTTTTTTGTCAAAATCTGTTGCTTTAGTCATCAACTGCTAAATCTTTTTGAGGTCCTAGGATCAGGGGAAGCTTCGATTCACGAGATGACTGATTGTCCAAATTAAGCATTTTAGCCATTTTTCCCTTGGTTTTCAAGTTATTTTGTCAAACAGTTGGCATTAACGCCTTAAAAAATCCAATGTGGGGAGAGCGACTTTACCGAACACTGCAATTATTTCTACAGGCTGGGTAAATAAAATTATAATACTCGGAGTTATTATTACTTAAATATTATAATAATACAACCTGTTATTAAAAGTCTGCAACTTACCAGTTTTTAGTTTATTTTATTTGGCCTAGTTGAGTGTGGAATGAATAAGAGCGTTGGCACACGTCATCTTGTACGGCTCCCACATGTTAATATTTAATCTTTATACTGTTGATTTTTTTTGTTAATATAGAATGTTAACACTGGATAATCATTTTGTATCTGGTATAACAATCAATTAGCATTGTGGACCATGTTTATTTGGACTGTTATGTTTGGTTTTATTTGCAAATGGGCCTTTTTTACATTCAACAACCACCAACCTTTCTATTGACATTGATAATATCATGATATTGCCTTCCCTTTTGGCTGTTTTCTTTTTTCGAAGATGCCCTTTATTTAAATAAAATAACATTAACTTCAAAGTAGAACAAATCAATGAACATAACTTAAATTGACCATTTATTGGAATTATTCGGGTTCTTCTCTTAGTTGAATGTTCAGAGTGTTTTTTCAAGGTTTGGAAAATGGAGAAAATTATTGTTTTACAAGTTTGGTGTATTTTCTAAGTAAACTAAAAGGTCATATATTTTATTCTACATAGAATTGAGCAAGTGCCATTTTTCTTGTTGAGTAAAGTTTTTAGTAATGGAAAATTGAGGTTGCATAATGAATGCTTATATTGGAAGCATTACAAAAGTCTTTGTTGAATGGACATTACATTTATTGGAATATTTAGATGAGTTTTTGTTGAAAAAGCAAAATGTCAACATGTGGCTAAAAAGGATGTGAAGAAACAATCATAGAAGAAAGAAGGTACCTACTTAGATAAATAAAAAATACCTCTTCAAATATAGTTATTAGTTTACACATGGGTGATATGGTAGACCATGTAACATGACAATTATCAAAGAATGAGGGGGGTCAACGCTAACCAAGCGAATTAGAACAGATCTTAACCAAACAATTGGAGCACAAAGAAGCTATAAAAGGAATCAAATCTATTAGGATGAATGGTAGTACAAAGAGTAGAGAATATGATAAAAGGGATGCAAGTAGTTGTCGAAATATATAATAAATTGGGGGTAAATGGAAGAGCTTGCTAGAGAGAACTTGGTTCATCTTTTGGTAAGAGTCTACTAAATTTGTGAATTGTCTTAATGGTCTAGGGAAATAGCATTGGGAGGTATAAGAGAGGGAGGAGATGAAAAAGTAGATAATGGTGAAGTGGTGTTGGTCACTACATTGAGTACATCCTTGTTGTTATTGTTGGTGTTGGTGTTGGGAAATGGTTTCTTGTATGTTTTGTTGAATTTTTTAGTCGTTAATGTGGTAGTGGTTGATGTGGGAGGTTTTATTTTATCCATATTTCTTTCATAATCTCAAAGCATGACACATAAATCCACAGTTTTATGCTTTTGAAACATTATTTTCTCTAATATAGAGGGTAGAAGAGTATCCATGAAGACCTTCTATATTTCTATGTCTAGGAGGTGAAATTTCATCTTGGCTAAAATGGATTAGAATCTCATCTTGAAGTCACTAACCTTCTCTTGTGATCCATGTTTATAGTGAAATAGGTTAGCTAGGGTCACCTCAAGCAAAATATGGAATTGGATGTGGTTCATAAAGGTTTTTTTTATCATATTGAACATGTGAATAAAGCTATGAGGTAGTGAATAGAAACATTCAAAAGTGTGTTCATTAAGTGATCTAGGGAAAAGTTTGCATAAAATGGGATCATCATACATAAAGTCAAGGAAAAATTACTAGTATGTTCTTATGTGTGTTTTGGGATCTACCTTTCCATGATAAAGTTAAAGATGAGGCACTTTAAAATTTGGTGGGAAAGGGTGGTTAAATTTTTTTTGAGGGGATTATGATGAAGGTCATTGTGATCTCCCTTGAATTTGTAGGTATACTGTCTATTTTTTGTTTTACTTCTTGTAGTTGGTGTAAGACAACATGGTAGGTTCAATAGTGTTAATGTAGATTTTTGACACACCAACATATTGTAATGGACAAGGTTTCCTTACTTGTGAGGTGGCTAGCCTCAAGAGTTCATTAATTACATTTATGAGGTTTACTAGAACTTATAAATTTTTTGGTGCTTATAAAGCCCTTGGGCCCAATGGGTTTCCCTCCTTCCTTCTTCCAATATTTTTGGGAGATTATCATGGAGGATCTCATTATGATGGTGAAAGATTTTTATAGATCAAGTAAAATTCTAGGGAAACTAAACTCCATTTTTATTGCTTTGGTTCCAAAAAATGGAGGTCTCTTCTATGTCATACTTTACCTACCTATCAGTTTATGCAACACAATCTATAATATCTTCTCTAAATTGATAGTTAATAGACTTAAACCGGTGCTCCAAAGGTTGATATCTACTAATCAAAAAGGGTTTGTTTCAGGTAGACAAATTCTAGATATTGTTTTGTCTACCCATGAGCATATTCATTCTATGGAGTATAATAAAAAACCTAGTATAGTGCTGAATTTGGATATATCTAAGGCATATGATAGAGTGTCTTAGTCCTTTTTGTTTGTTGTCTTGCAAAAGTTTAGTTTTAAAGGAAAAATATTGAAGCTCATTAAATCTTGTGTTACCACTTCAAAATGTTAGTATATCAATTAGAACAAAAGCATGTTCTACTTCTTTAATATTGACCCCCCTCTTAAAGAAATAATTATGTTAATTCTTGGTTTTCAAATTGTTAACCTTCTTGTTACTTATTTAGGGATCCCTTTGTCCACTAAAAAAATTCCAAACCATTATTGGATTAGTTGTGGAAGAGATGCAAAATAAGTTGGTTGGCTAGAAAGGAAAGTTGCTTAGTCAAGCTAGAAAACTACAACTATTGAAATTTTTTCTCCAAAATATTTTGATTTACTATCTCTCTTAGTTCAAAATTCCTGCTTACATGGCTAAAATAATCAAACAAATTCAAAATAAATTCTTGTGGTTTGGAACTGAGGAAAGAGCTAGGATTTCTCTTGTCATTTGGGATAAGGTTTGTAACTCTAAAAGGTAGAGTGGGTTAGGAATAAAAAAACTACAATGGTTTAATAAAGCACTACTTGTGAAAGTGGGTTGGAACCTCATCCAAAGAAATAAAGATTGGGGAATTATCCTTAAAGGTAATTATTGAAAAAATATGGATCACTGCAACTTCTTGTCCTCCTTTGATATTCCTTGGGGTTTAGTTGTTTGGAACAAACTTGGCTTATTGGTCATAATTTTCTTCTCTTCAAAATTTTGATAACATAAAAGTGTTTCTTATTAGATAGAATGGAGAAAATATCAATAATTATATTGATTGTAATGGTCATAATCCTAAGTGGTAGAATTTTTGGGAACAAATTGTTGGAAGAAGAATTACTATAAGAGTTGAAAGGAAACAAAAGGACAATATTTGAAGGTGCTTTCGTAGCCCGACCCTAGCCATATCTAGCAAACCAAACATAGAAGTATCATCCTCATCCAGGTAAGAAAAATCCTTTGAAAGAGGATCAATCTTCAAGGGCGGATTAACATTTTTCTTTTCCTCGTCCTCCACATTCAGATCCCCAACCTCCTTATCCAAAGACACCTTAGGCATGTCATGAACTAGAGAGTCCTCAATAGTCACCGCTTTGTTCAGTAGGAATCTTACCTACCTCAGCCTCTTTGGAGTCCTTGCAACTACAAAATCCTTTTTCTTCAAATTGGCCAACCTCTTCGACAGCCTTCTCAGTTTTTCAACCGAACCAACATTAACCTAGGTCCCAACCTCAAGAGCCCCACCAATATCACCTTTATCAACAGCCACTTCCAGGCCTTAGGAGAGGACTCATCTGACCCTACCTCTGTATCATCACTCCCAGAAAAGGCAACCTCTTAGGAGCCCTATTACTCTTAGAACCCACCACCTTCCTTTTCTTTGAGGCCGAAGCCACAACCGCAGGGGATACATCTTCCTCGTCCTCATTCCATTCCTCCTCCTCATCTAAGAGGAGTTAAATCCGATGACCCTGATAAATCACTTAAAACCTCTCCTTTCCTTTGATGGTTGGAGTCGGGTAAGAGATTGGACATGCTCCATTATAAGCAAAATAAGCCCTTCATGGAGGACAGGGGCCCTCCTGTTCTTCAAATGAGCATACATCGAGGATTTCAACGAAGATAAAAGAAAAAGGGAAAGGAAATAAACAAACCATGTCTGAAATTTGATTATCCAAATCTTGAAAAGTAATTCACTCTCCTTGGAGGATCATAAACATGATGGATGACTACAGAAGTATGGTTGGGGGATTCACTAAAACCAAAATTAACCATATCTTTAGAGAAGGAAACTCAATTGTTGATGTTGTCTTCAATGAAGGGTTGTGTTGTAATGAATGGAACTATTGGATTTAGTATGATCTCTCATGTTTAGTGAAAGAGAAAGTATCCAAGGAAAGACCAAATTCAAATGTATTTAAGTATGTCGATGATTTATTTATCATACATTGAGTTGAAGGATTCAATGTGGTCTTAACTAACATGAATGTCTTTTATTAAATAATGTGGATAACTATATTGCCACGATGGACCTCTTTTCTTACATTGTTCTTCGTGGCTTTCATTCTTTTCTCACACCTAGGCTTTTAATGATGTTCTCCAAAATATTATTTTAGATTTTTTTTTCCCCATGTGTGAAGTTAAGCAACAAGGTATTTGTGATATTGGTAATAATAAACATTTTTATTACGAGTGAAGGGGGGAATAATAATGATGACAATAGTCCTCTAGACGAAAGAAGGCAAGACAAGTGGTGGTGGATGGGACATCAAAGCTTCAAATTTAATGAGAAAAGGTGGCAGTCTTGTATTATTATTATCATTAATCATTTTTTTACTTGTTTCAAGTTTGTCTCTAGTAATATAAAGAATTCCAATGTTTTTTTTACTGTGGTATTGATAGTAATTGTATTGTGAAGAGAAATATGGGGGGGCCTCATAAAAAAAATGAGCCTCAATCTTGTGAGGCTTTGATGCAAAATGTTGAGCTATGGTAGCTTTTTGAAAAAAGGGGATGCTCCCCTTTCTTCAAAGTCATGAAAGAGTATAACGATAAATTGACATCTAAATTCGTTAATTCCCGTAGTAAGATTTTGTGTCCATTGGGGGTGTGTGTTTCTTCTAAAAATTTCCATTTTAATATTTTTATAATCTAAAATATTATAATAATAATTTTATTGATATTATTATTGACTTATGTGTAATGTTGAAACAAATTATGTGAAATAATTTTACATCAAATTTTTATTCAACATTTTCTAATTTACTCTCATATAAATAACACTAATTACTCACAATTATATATTACAAGTTACAACAACAATTAATAACCCTTTCACCAATATTTAGAATAATAGTAAAAATATATACAAATGAAATGATTTAGACATGAGCTTGTAAGATTTTATTTTAAAAAAAGAGTAAATAAATCAAAATAAAATAAAAAACTAAAATTGTTTTTTCTAAAAGTAATTTAAAAATACTTATATATAAAGTAAAAATAAAATAATTTTATTTTCTTCAAAAGTAGAATTATTAATATAGCTAACTAATATTAATATATATATATATATAATATTATATAAAGCAATTAAATTAAATTAAGAATATAAAAAATAAAAATAAAATAAAATCATTACATATATTTAAGTAATATTGCTCTTAATTGTATTCATAAATATATATGCAAGTATTATTATGTGATATTATTTAATAGTAAAATATAAAATAATTATTTCTAAAAGTTAAATTAAAAAATTGTTTAAGAGAAACAAAATATTATTAATATATATTACATTCTTATGTAAACAAATTATGTTTATGTTTAAATAATAATAGATGTTTTTATAATAGAAGAAAATATAGAAATGTATTTTTATATACTATAATAATATACATTTTTTTTGTAGTTAAATAGCTACTGAGGGGAAACACCTAATATAATGATAAAAAATTAATAATAAGAACTATTGCTTTAGACCCATGAATGGGGAGCACCACAAGAGACGAAGAAACTAGAAAGACTAAAACATTCTCGGAAGACTAGAAGTTGGCACAAAGCAAAATAAATAACACTGAAAACCAAGCAACATCCAAACATAGCACATACAAAACCACCACCCCATAAAGTCAAAATAGATGGCCTTCTTGCTCTTCCCCTTCCTCATACCCCAGGTGAGGAGGGCATCCATTGCCCACTGTGTTCCCTCATCACCAACATATCTTCCTTCGATCCAGAGCTTCTCTGCCTCAGATTTGTGCCCCTTTTTCCTTTTAGGGAAGTTAGGTTTGGAGATGGCACTCATAGTTTAGGCAAGGGAGAAATCTTTAACATGAACAACCAAATCATCAAGATTTGGAAAACTAGAGTAATCCTCATCCAGATCATCCATAAAGGGATAAGAACCCTCAAATTCCAAGCCAAAACTAGCTCCCACAGGAGGGAGGGGGACCCCACAAGGTTGATAGGCAGGAGCCTTACTTGGAGCATCGGTGGGCAAAGAGGAGTGCTACTCCAACACAATAGAGGCCACAATCAAATCCATAGGGGGAGGCAATGGATCCCCTTGGGAAGCCATAAAAATCCCATGATTGCGCCAAATGAACTTCGTATTCAGATTACCCGACTTTTTTACCCATTTTTTGAGGCTAAAATTCTTAGCAGAGGCAATCATGGGAAAAGAGCATCCAAAAATTTTATGCCCCAACATGTTGCAATGGAAGCACCTAAATGGGGGCCTTCATAATTGAGGAATAGGGTCTAGGTGTCATGGGCTGAATGGATCAAAACTAAGTGATGCAGTGGTTTAGAAATATCAATGATGGCACAAACCTTGGTGAATTTGTTATGGGGGGCTCTCAGATCCAGCTTCACAAAGGAGCCAAACTATTCAATCATTTTAATTAACTCTAGCACCCACATAATTAGAAAAAGATTGTACAACCTAATCCAAATGGGAACTGAGGTGATTTTGGCAGTAGCAAGATCAAAGAAAGGAGACCAATCTAGAAAAAAGAGGTCAGACTGGCGATAAAACCACGGGCCCTTCTACTTGACAAAGGTACAATCCTCCATAGAGAGGAAGCAAAGGAAAAAGAATCTAAAATCAAGGATATCGATGTCCGAAAGGGAGATGTTATTCCAGGAAAACTTCATCCATTCAACAAATTGATTGACCAAGGGTCTCTTGCTCAAACAATGAACAATAAGGGCTTTGCTCCCAATCTCATCTGCAAGTGCATCAATGCAAGCATCCAGAATATGGAAATCAATCGGGGTTTTCGT
Organism: Sequoia sempervirens; assembly: GCA_007258455.2. Classification (NCBI taxonomy): domain Eukaryota; kingdom Viridiplantae; phylum Streptophyta; class Pinopsida; order Cupressales; family Cupressaceae; genus Sequoia; species Sequoia sempervirens. The sequence goes on along the minus strand of VDFB02000008.1, from coordinate 36,534,235 downwards.
CAAGTAGACAGTCGAGCCCCCCAGGGAACAAATTTGCATGGGATTAGGCATGGGAGAAACCACAACAGGCTTAACTGGTGATGACAGGGGAGGATCTTGGGTAACTTGAGTTTTGCAATATTCCAAACACTCATGGAAATGATTTTTCCTATTTCAACAGCCAGGGATAATGAGAGGGGTCATGGGCGAAGGAACAAAGACCAACAAAGAAGTAGGAGGATGCCCTAACGATGTCCTAAGCTAGGCCAGCCTGACCTTTGACTTGCACGCAACCTTGGATTCTCCCTTCTGTATGATCTTTGTACCAACATCCTCATCCCTGCATCATTGCCCATTCACCGCAATGTCTGCATAGCCCTCTGAGTTTTTGCACATTGCAAGCTTATTTAAATAAAAATGAGTGATGAAGATCAAATGTCAATAATATACATTTTTTTATTTAAGAGTTTTTATTTAAAATTGTTTCATCTAATTTGAAAATATTTTTTTATATTACCTTCAATCTTTAATGTCATTTATCTTTTTTAATATAATTTATTCATTTCTTACGTTATCAATTATAATATAATATACATTTATTTTGATTATCTATAATGTATAGAGGTCTACAAACTCAATGACCTAACCACATTTGTTACCACCACACCATGTCGTTAAACACAAATAGATTTTTCAAAAAAGTAGATTGCAGAACATCTAAGTAAAAATAAATTAACATAAAATATATATTTATGTACATGTATACATACATGTATGAGTAATATTACTTACAATTTGTAATGTACATAAAATGTGGTTTTGTCAAATGTAATATAAATTGTTTTTGTATTTTTTAAAAAAATTCTAGACTTTTTAAATAAGTTTATGATAGAAGCACAAATAGAATATATTGTCATACACAATAGAAACATAATTTTATCACTTTTATAGTTTTTACAAAAAAATAATATATTGATATGCAATATTTTGTAGGGGCTTATATAAAACTAGGGTATATTAATTCATGTAAATCCTTTATATTAATTCATCTTGCCTCTAGATGTCAATGGAAAATGTTCTTGAATTTGGTTATTTTCTTTTTATGCAGTGCTTGGTTCGTAGTTCAACTATCAAAGAATGATATGAGTTTCTTTTGATTTTTAAGGTTTTGTAAAACTATGATAGGTGAGATTTTTGCCAACCAACAAGCTTTTAAGTGAGTATGTGTGAACCTTCGAACAAAGGATAGAGGATATGGAAGGTAGGTAACAAACAAGTTTTGGTAAAAAAAAATGGCTACTCATGTACATTGAATGAAATTTTTAAGAACTTTTCCTCAGTTTTTTATTATTTTGTTTTCAAATGATGTAGTTAAAATAACTCAAAAAATTAGGGTAGTTGTAAAGTTTCTTTTGAGCTTCTTTATACGCTTGATAAAATTTCTTGTTACCACTTCAAATTCTCCCTCAAACATTATATTTGAACTTTTTAATGAATTTTATTGATAATTTTTTTTAAAGAGGGGTAAACACTTTTGACCTAGAGTTATGATTCAGTGAGGTCACAAACTAGGGACCTCATCTCCAACATAAAAAATCAATAGTAACATCTCAATATGGTTTGAATTTTGATGGAAAAAACAACAACACCACATTTAAACCATCACATTATGCCAATACTGACAAAATTTATTATTACTTTATGATATATAACTATTTAATATATTCTTCAGTCAATTCACTAACACAAAAAATATATAAATATTATAGGTTTTATCATAAAGAAATCTCAAATAGATACCTATGAGCTTTAAGAATCTTGGATGACTTATAAATAAGACATCAAACTATATTCTACAAAAAATGGAATATTTTCCCTAGGCTGAAAAAATAAAGTACTGAGTGCTTATCTTTAGATAACTTTGAAAAAAATACAAATGATTTAAATTCTATTTTGAATTATTGTGAAGTTAATGTTGCTTTAGCACGATACTATTGCCTTAAAATTTACTTGGGAAATTTAATGGTTAATGGATAAAACTCTCGACTTGTTCTTGAAATGGAGAGAAATAGGGTGTGGGCTGATACCAAATATGGGATGGTATAATGGACCTATTATCCTTTATTTCATTAGGAAATGTGATCCACACAAAGAATTGACTTACAACCCTTAGGTGAGTCAACTCAATAAGGGAATCTACAAGTTTCCTTATGATTAAGGATGGGGGTATCATCCTGAACAACACTTTTGGGAGAAAAACTAAAAATAGTAAATCAACCCATTCAAACTTGAATCATCAATTTAAAGCATAATACAAATAGAAACAACAGAGTTTTGATAGATCTGAAAATGGCAGAGTGATGTGTACTTGTCACCAAAATGCAGATTTAGGAGGCTACCTGGGACTCATTCGCCCATAGGTGAATGGGTCTTTGTGAATTTTTTTTACTTAGCTCTCAAGATCCTTTGGTCTCAATTTGTAGCTTTCGTTTGATATGGGTTTCAATGTCAGAAAGTTGGAAATAAGATATGTAGGTGAGATTTCATGAATTGACAACAAATATGATAACTTTTTGTAACTTTGAGATCTTCAATCCTTCTTCAACTTATAAACCTGCACATTCACAAAGAGGAGAAAAATATTTATTTTTGGTAGATGGGGGTTTTCCTTGGTCAAACCTCGTTTTGGTAATTAAACCTTGAATTGAAATAATAAAAAATATGAAAGGAATGATGAATGAACTTGTTGCTATGTTGCAACTCACCAAACCCTTGAATAAACCTTTGGAGGACTGGAATCTTGATCTTTATCTTGCATGAGATTTCTTCAATGGATGTGGATTTTGATACTTGAATCTTTGACCCGGATCTTTGAAACCTACATCACAATGTTACCTCCAAAAACATGCATGATTGTAAAGGACTTTGACATGATGCTTGAGATATTTATTGTTGCAATAAATCATTGATAAATCTACTCTTGAATTCCCTTGATCATAATCTTTTCTTTTGTAAACTTGAATTGATGATCTCATGAATTTTCTAGGATTTGAATTGATGTAATAACCTTATATTTATAGGTAGCTATCCTTAATTTCCTAAAAAATAAACATTATAATCCAACATTGAAATTTGAATTTAGGGACATTAAAATACCACCAAAAAAATATTTTAAATTTGGTTCCAAAGGCCTAGAGAGGACCCATTCACCCATGAGCGAATGGGTCCTAGATCCCTATTCCTGGAACACACATTTCAAGGTAATTAATTATGTGTTGGCATTAATTGTTGTCAGGTTTCCTCTTCGGAAAATATAATTTATTAGGCTTGTAGATGTAAAATAGGGATTCTTAAGGCATAATTAAGTCCAATTTAATTGAGGGGACCCAAACAAAGTGTGAAAATGTAAAGGAGTACATTTTCCTACACTATAGTTATAACCTTGAAGAGGTCATATGTTGCTTTGCATATCATTATAGAGCTGAATAGAGGATCTAATATAAATTTCTCATCCTATTGGGGATTTTCACTCTTATTCTAGAAGATCAATAGATTAGAATAATAAAATTCTTAAGATAATATGTTCAATTAATAATCAATAGCATGTATCAAACCTAAATTTATCAACACATATGAAAGTATTAGAATATTATGCAATAATGAGATTACAAAAGATACACTTTTTTATGTAGGAAACCTTTACGAGATAAAATACACCACCAAAAGATGTTTATAATTGTATTATTTATAATCCACACCAATTCAATACAACAAGTCTTTAGAAAACCTTTTTATAAAGTCTCAATCTACAACATAACCTTCTTTTGCAATCTCTCGAGTGTTTAGACACCAACATTGTACAAATGTCTATATTGTATATTACAATGAGTTTGTAACTTAGCCACATTCACACAAATTGATACATAGATATATTCATGGGAAGACCAACCATCTAATTTTATAACTAACTTATGGAATACCAAGATTCATGTAACCATATTTTGAACATACATGATGTCAACCTATCACACTTACCACCAAGTATGATGTCTCCACATGGGTAATTACCTTGTAAAATTTATCATTGTCACACTACAAAATAATAGTTGCATTCTTCATTATATTGGTATAAGTATGTTTCTAGTATAACCACCACTACCAAATTCTCTCTACAATAGCAATACAAATATAACTTTACTTCATATCACTTGTGGTACCTTAAATCTCATCTTTTAGGATATTTCCAACCCTCAAATAATGTCACATGTTCACATATTCTATTTCAAGTGCACCTACATCATTAATCATTCTTGTAGCAATTACTTTAACCACATATGTGCTTGTGATTTATTCTTCCATATCCTTGTTGACACCTCCACATGTAGACAAGTCATCTTTGATGCACTACAAAATACTATCATAGCATCACCACATGTTAATCAATATAAAATCTTATACTATCATACTAGAAACTCGTCACATTTCACCATATTCCACTACATTCTACCACAATGAAGGCTATACATAAAAACATTCTACAAAGACTTTGCGAAGTGAAAATCACCAAAGTCCCAACATTATCCCACTTGGTATTTAGCATAGGAGATATTACAATATAACAACTTAAGAGATTAACCTCATGCTTGGGAATGAGATAGACTCATTTCATCTCTATACCACATGAACTTGGTATACTTAATTACAAGTTTTGTCAAAGAGTCTACATTGTTTACATAAGTGTCAATTTTGTCCATCTAGAATTTCCTATTCTCAATCATCTCTCTCATAAAATAATATTGAATGTCAATATATTTTTTCTTGCATGATAAACAAGATTCTTAACCAAACAAATTTCACTATATGAATCACATTCAAACTATATTTGACTCTTAAAACCAATAGTGTTACTTAATCTCTTCAACCAAACTTCTTCCTCACAAGCATATGTTGTGGCAATATATTCTACTTCAATAGTTGATAAGACAACTATCTATTACCTCTTGCTTATCCTACTTATTGCTCCAAATAAAATAAACACCCACCCACTTGTAGACCTCTCATTTTCAATATCTCTAGCCTAATCTAAATTAACAAATCCTTGTGCATTCAACACTTTTCTCATATCATTAGTATCATGAAAAATTAATCAATTTCCTAGAGCTCCTATCAAATACCTAAAAATATTCTTACATGTGCCCATTTTCTTTTATCTAGTTGTGTCATGAAATTACTTAGAATTCCCATTGCTTGTGTAATGTCTGGTCTTGTGTAGACTATCACATACATGCGACTTCCTAGTGCACTTGCATAAGGAATCCTACTCATGTCCTCCAAGTCCTTTGCAAATTTATGACAATGTTTTGTAGTTAGCTTTATATCATCTAGTAGTAGTGAACTTACCAAATTATTTTCTTGCATCACAAACCTTTGCAAGACTATCTCAAGATAATTCATGTAGTTTAGCCATTTTTTCCTTTTATTCTTATCCCTAAATATCTTTATACCAAGAATATATCTAGCAACTCCTAATTCTTTCATATCAAACTTACTAGACAATATCAAAAATAGGAAAAAATTACTAAAATGAGAGAGATATGTGCTCCCCAAAATGACCTCCAAAATAAATAAAAAACCATCTTATTTCTTACCTTCACACTACCAAGATCATACTCGAATACCACTTGTAATGAAATAGCTTACATAATAGAATAAAACAATAGGAAAGATGCTTCAAATGCTTGATAAAAATCTGTTACTTGGAGGGGGATCCCTCCAATAGTCTTCAATCAGAACAATGCTCAATACGATGATAATAACTATCCTCTACCTCATATATATATATCTCACTTCTTCCTTGGATGACATCCATGCTAAATTAATTACTTATATAAGACTATATTAATGATTATATAACTTAATTAAGAGTTAAGGTAGTCACAAGTTGACTACTCATAACCCTATGCTCCTATAGGATTATGGGTGTACCATAAAAAAAGATTCTAAACTAAAGAGTTAGTAATGTTTTCAACTAAAGGATAATGAACCAACCATTCAACTCAAGAATGTGGCATCCATTGTTATGGATTTGAAGATAATCGATGCTCAAATCCAACTTTATAATGTATTTCATAAACATTGAAATTTTTGGTTACTCGATAGTGCTTTGTAGATAATCAATAGTGAATCGAATATGATAAACCTAGTTGGATGTAACAAATCACTTTCATCACAAATAGTAAACAACACATGACAATAGACTAAATAGTACACAACATAAAAAAAAATCAAAATACAATAAAATAAATGAAGTGGGTAATTTCCTTAGTGAGGTTTATAGACCTCACCAACCCTTTAAAGTTAGATGGATGACTCATTTAAAGACAACCACCAAATAGAACTCTACATTCCTCTTCATGCATACCTCATAACTCTTTTTGCATCAATGTTGAGCAAATGGTTCATGCCATAGTTTACACTTTTCATCACAATTCTCTTGTTACCCATTGCTTCCATCAACTGAGAAAGACTATATAAACTAATCTTTGTCATTCATTGTGTTTCGAAGTAAGTCATGAAACAACTAAAATATAAGTGGATAGATAACATCTAGTCATATATGCATTATGAGTTGGTAAAGAACATAGTTATTGGTGAACCCTTGTGCATTGTTTAATGCAGTGTATTGCATTATTGAAGGTGCTATCATTTCACATCTCCACTCCATTTGATACACACAAGTATGGAGACGTGCTTTGTAAATGTGGTCACATGGGAGTTAAGTGTGGAGTCATTCCAATTAAATCTCTTTACATTTGAATACACAACAAACAATGTTTGTTCATGAATAAGGGATTCATGTGCACCACTTTTGGTCAATCGTTTTCTTACCAAAAAAAAATTGTTTACAAAAATCCACCTCATCCACGTGTTTGATGGATTAGAATAATGTTGAAAATAAAATATTTAAGCTGTCCACTTCCTCGCTTGAATGATAATACAATTTTTAAATACCAACATAACATATCCAAAATCTTGTCAGTCCTTAAAATTAGGATGCACCACTATCAGATCCTCTCCCCTAATTTGTGGAGCAGACAAAGGTGTAGCATTAATTAGCTGTCAAATTTAAAGTATTGAAATTGGAGGAAGAGAAATCTCAGTTGGGTTAACTCAGGCAAAGCGAATTGACTGACTGTATATCCAGAACATAATATCTGATTCCATTGCCTGTCTTGTATCGAATCCTCATCTTATACTTCTACATATAATATTAGCTCTTACAGATGGATGGATATTCATTTCATATATTATTATTATCACTGGTTATACCAAACTGTTTAATATTACCATCTTACGTTCATCAATAAACAATTCCTCCCCCTTAAGTGACGCCACCAATGTATATATCACTCTGTCAATCCATGACGAGGACGACTTTAATGCTACCTGTAACAATAAAAGCACCATGATTTTTAATCATAAAATATTTTAAATTTTAAAAAAATGGAGATGGAAGAAAAAGTAAACATTATGAATTATTATATTTATTTATTAATTGGGTAGGTGTATTATGGAAATCATTTATAAATAACTATTTAGTCATATTAATAATATTTTCAAATTAAATTTTAAAATACTTTTTATTATTTATATGTTCTTGTCATCATAAGAATTTTATGATAATTAGATACAAACAAGAATTAAAACCAACAAATTAATTAATTGAGTTAATTTTTTTCTTAAAATTTATATTTTAATATTTTTCTTGTTAGTAATTATATTATTAATCATTTTATAGATGTGTTAAGGGAGAGGGATCTATAG
>VDFB02000008.1:36493657-36526332 GCA_007258455.2 Sequoia sempervirens | reverse complement strand
TTTCTTGTTGAGTAAAGTTTTTAGTAATGGAAAATTGAGGTTGCATAATGAATGCTTATATTGGAAGCATTACAAAAGTCTTTGTTGAATGGACATTACATTTATTGGAATATTTAGATGAGTTTTTGTTGAAAAAGCAAAATGTCAACATGTGGCTAAAAAGGATGTGAAGAAACAATCATAGAAGAAAGAAGGTACCTACTTAGATAAATAAAAAATACCTCTTCAAATATAGTTATTAGTTTACACATGGGTGATATGGTAGACCATGTAACATGACAATTATCAAAGAATGAGGGGGGTCAACGCTAACCAAGCGAATTAGAACAGATCTTAACCAAACAATTGGAGCACAAAGAAGCTATAAAAGGAATCAAATCTATTAGGATGAATGGTAGTACAAAGAGTAGAGAATATGATAAAAGGGATGCAAGTAGTAGTCGAAATATATAATAAATTGGGGGTAAATGGAAGAGCTTGCTAGAAAGAACTTGGTTCATCTTTTGGTAAGAGTCTACTAAATTTGTGAATTGTCTTAATGGTCTAGGGAAATAGCATTGGGAGGTATAAGAGAGGGAGGAGATGAAAAAGTAGATAATGGTGAAGTGGTGTTGGTTGTTAGTTTTTATTATAAGATATAAAACTCATATTTTAATTCAAAATCAAACAAATAGACACAACATATACCCTGGGAAAACCCTCCACTTGAGGGAGAAAAACCCAACAACAATATATCACTTATATATTGAATATGAAATAATTATCTCCTTTACAATGAGGCCAAATATGAGGCCAATCAACAGCACCACAACTGATGCAAACACAAAATGATATAAAACACCTTGCTGCTGAGAACATCGAACTCCCATAGTGATAAATCTGGCCTCCTTTTAGACTGTGATCTGCTCTTAGAGAAATTCACACTTGCTTGAACTTCGATCTTACACAAACTCGAACTTATGAATATGAATATGTTACAAAGAAGGAGCATCGCATATAAATACAAAGGAGAAGAATCGCGTCCCTTGAAGAACATCATGTTGGCCTTGATCAAATCGTTGTGACTCCAAGAGGTGGCAAATGAGATAAGTCGGCCTCATTTTAATTATTCACAATAATTAAATATTATATGATATACAATGGTGAAGCGCCTCTTCACCAAAAGTCACCTTAACAAATTAAATAGTTGTTAGGCTACTCATTTAATTTGTTCTTCAATGAATAATCTGGGCTGGAAGTAGAAGCCCGATGATGCTATCATCAACACTCCCTCTCAGCTAGGGAGGAATACTTCCAACTATCCAAGACATAACATCCACCCTGGCTACACCCATATGTGGAAAGGAACATATCACCTCATCGTGATATCAACCACCATGGCTACTCCCATGTATGGTATATGTGCACAAGTGCCCATCACAAAATCACTCAACGTGATGTCATCATCTCATCATGACGTTCACCATGGCTACTTTTAGAGGGTGAAAAACATAAGTACAAGAAAATCATCACATACTCTCTCTTGTGATGTTGTCATGGAGTCACTCAACATGACATCCACCATGGCTACTCCCAGAGGGTGGAAACAAGGGCTTTCACCTCAAATTTCTCTCATAGAGAAAGATGCATTAAACAAAGGCTTACACCTCAAATCTCTCTCACAGAGAGAAATGCATTAAACAAGGGCTTGCACCTCAAATTTCTCTCATAGAGAAAAACACATTAAAGAAAATCACAAATGATCACTGAAGTTGAGTCTCCCTCTCAGCTAGGGCTTCATTCTCCACAATACCAATCTTGTCTCGAAAGTACACAAACTTAGAGGCTTGGTGAGAATATCGGTCGTCTACTCATCAGTGCTAATGTACTTCAACTGGATAGCTTTCCTCAATACCATATCTCTTACATAGTGGTATTTGATCTCAACATGTTTAGTTATGTCATGAAAGATTGGATTGACAGAGAGCTTCACACAACTTTGATTATCACAATGAATGATAGTCGGCTCCATTTTTTTGTCCAAACAATCCTGCAAGGAGCTTTCAAAGCCACATTGCTTCTCGAGCTGCCACACAAACTGCAATATACTTAGTCTCTGCGGTGCGTAGTGCCACTGAAGACTGCTTCCTGCTACACAAGGATATCATCGTAGATCCCAAACTAAAGCAACATCCAGAGGTTCTTTTTTGATCAACAACACACCTTGCCCAATCAGAATCAGAATAACCATGCAGCTTCAAGTCCACATCAGAAGAATATCTCAAGCCATACCCAATTGTGCCACACAAGTATCTCAGGATATGCTTTGTTGCAACAAGATGTATTTTCCTTGGTTCACACATGAACTGACTAAGTGCACTTACTGCATAGCAAATATTTGGTCTTGTATTGACTAGATACATCAACAATCCAATCAACAATGTCTGTAGGCCCATCAATAGGTTCCAAAGGCTCAACTAGATCATCATCTTCTTTAGGATCGGTAGCCTCCCTCTGAATCTCAGGAGTATGGTCAACTTCCATATCCTGAGGAGACTCTTGGTCTTCATTGTCTATCTTCATGTGAGTTCCCTTAGATCTCTTGAATGCAACATCCTCTTCAAATGTAACATCCTTGCTGATCTCTATTAGTTTCTAACCTAGAATGTAGACTCAGTAGGCTTTAGAAGAATCACTATAGCCCACAAATATTCCCTTCTTGCCAGATGGTTCCAATTTTGTCCTTTTATCTTTAGTCACATGAACATATACAGGACAACCAAATATTCTCAAATGACTTACTTCTAGTTTCACTCTTGTGAAAGCTTCTTCAAGAGTCATATTCTCTAGAATACGGTGAGGGCTCCAATTTTGAACATACACAGTTGTCCTAGATGCCTCGACCCAGAGGAAGGTTTGCAGATCTTGATCATGAATCATGGCTTTAGCTGCTTCTACAATAGATCTGTTCTTCCTTTCTGCAACACTGTTCTGCTATGGATTGCAAGGGACACAAAACTCCCTCTTAATCCCTACTTCAATGCAAAAGTTATGGAAGCTTCCAGAGATGTATTCTCCTCTGTTGTCAGATCTTAGAACTTTGATCCTCTTCCTGGACAAGCTCTCTACCTAAGCTTTAAATTCCTTGAATCTTTCAAGTACTTCCTCAAATTCTTTAGTCTTTAAGAAATAAATCCAAGTCTTTCTAGAGTAGTCATCAATGAAAATTATGTAATACAAGAAACCACTCAAAGAAGCAACAGACATTGGACCACACAAATCAGAATGAATAAGATCTAGAATGCATTTAGATCTACTTTCACTACTATGAAATGGACCTTTAGTATTCTTACCCAAAGCGCAACCTCTACAAGTTCCTTCATGCTCCTGGCTGAGTTTAGGAAGGCCCGTGACCATCTTCTCCATGGTTGGTAGTGCTCTAAAGTGAAGGTGAGCAAGTCTTCTATGCCAAAGCTCACACGAACTTGATGAATCATGCAACAAAGCCTGAAGTGGACGAGTGCAAAGTTTGTAGAGACTTTCATGTCGAACTCCAATCACACGAGTAGTCTTGATACTTGAGTTCTTTGGCCATGCAAGAACTTTACCTTTGGAGAATGCAACTTGATACCCCTTGTCCTCCAAGGAAAAGATAGAGACAAGGTTTTGCTTGATACCAGGAAAAAATAGCACATCACTCAACTATAAAGAGATTCCATAATCTAAGTGAAGAGAGGAGGTCCCAACACCTTTCACAACATAACTTGCATCATCTCCAATAATGACTTGAACACTAGAATCTCTCCCCACCAAATCAGATAGATGCTCTCTAAATCTAGTAATGTGGCGAGAGGCACCACTATCAATCAACCATGCGTTGTTGTGCATAGGCACATTGCTTGATAAGGCATAATAGAATAGAAAACCACTTGAATCCTTTTGAGGAGAGATCTCACCCACATCTGCAATTAAAGCCTACTGCTTAGGTCTGGATGGACAATCCTTTGCATAGTGACCAAACTTGTCACATCCGAAGCATTGAATGTGGGAGAGGTCCTTCTTCTTCTTAGATGCAGGGGCACCATTTGATCTTTTATCTCTATTCCTCTTGAAATTTCCTTTCTTCCCTTCTTTTCCTTTCTTCTTCAAAGATTGAGTGGCAAGTACATGAATGTCTTCATTTGTAGAACTTTTCCCAATGCCTCTTGCAACCAATCTTGATTATTCTTGGATGCAATATTCCCTCAAGCGATCAAACTTAGAAAGTTTTGATCTCCCACTGATACCTTGGATGAATGGCTCCCAATATTGAGGAAGACCATTAAGAGCCAGCATAGCCAAATCTTTGTCATCAACAATATGCCCAATGGTGGAGAGTTGATCTCTCAACTCAGTGATCTTCATGAAGAATGTGATGATGGAATCTCCTTTCGCCATCTTGATATGATGAAGTTGTTGCTTTAATGCAAGAGCTATACTTGTGTTATTGATCTCATACATCTCCTCCAAGGTCTTGAACATCTCTCTTGTTGTCGTCAACTTGGAGATGATTGGCACAAGGTGGTCCTTCACGGAGTCTACCAAATCTTCTTTGCCTTAGTGCAATTCTTTCTCCATTAAGACTTCTCATTCTCATCTGATGGTTTGGGAACTTCGCCCTCTACGAACTCAACTAGCTCATTTTCTTCCAAAGTGAGCATTACTCAAAACTTCCAAGAGGTGAAGTTTGATGCACCCTCAAGTCTATCTTCGATCTTGAGCCTGTTCACCATCTTGATGATAAGATAGATGCAAGAGAATGAGAATAAGAGTGGATGAAAACGTTGCTTATGAGAAATCTGATCACGATCTTTCTTATACCCACTTTGATACCATGTCATTTTTTATGATTAGATATAAAACTTAGATTTTAATTCAAAATCAGACAAATAGACACAACATATACCCTGGGAAAACTCTCCACTTGAGGGAGAAAAACCCAGCAACAATATATCACTTATATATTGAATATGAAATAATGATCTCCTTTACAATGAGGCCAAATATGAGGCCAATCAACAGCACCACAACTGATGCAAACACATAATGATATAAAACACCTTGTTGCTGAGAATATCAAACTCCCTTAGTGATAAATTTGGCCTCCTTTCAGACTGTGATATGCTCTTAGAGAAATTTGCATTTGCTTGAACTTCGATCTTACACAAACTCAAACTTATGAATATGAATATGTTACAAAGAAGGAGCATCACATATAAATACAAAGGAGAAGAATCGTGTCCCTTGAAGAACATCATGTCGACCTTGATCAAATTGTTGTGACTCCAAGAGGTGGCAGATGAGATAAGTCGGCCTCATTTTAATTATTCACAATAATTAAATATTATATGATATACAATGGTGAAGCGCCTCTTCACCAAAATTCACCTTAAAAAATTAAATAGCCATTAGGCTACTCATTTACTTTGTGCTTCAATGAATAATCTAGGCTGGAAGTAGAAGCCCGATGTTGCTATCATCAACATTGGTCACTACATTGAGTACATCCTTGTTGTTATTGTTGGTGTTGGTGTTGGGAAATGGTTTCTTGTATGTTTTGTTGAATTTTTTAGTCATTAATGTGGTAGTGGTTGATGTGGGAGGTTTTATTTTATCCATATTTCTTTCATAATCTCAAAGCATGACACATAAATCCACAGTTTTATGCTTTTGAAACATTATTTTCTCTAATATAGAGGGTAGAAGAGTATCCATGAAGACCCTCTATATTTCTATGTTTAGGAGGTCAAATTTCATCTTGGCTAAAATGGATTAGAATCTCATCTTGAAGTCACTAACCTTCTCTTATGATCCATGTTTATAGTGAAATAGGTTAGCTAGGGTCACCTCAAGCAAAATATGGAATTGGATGTGGTTCATAAAGGTTTTTTTTATCATATTGAACATGTGAATAAAGCTATGAGGTAGTGAATAGAAACATTCAAAAGTGTGTTCATTAAGTGATCTAGGGAAAAGTTTGCATAAAATGGGATCATCATACATAAAGTCAAGGAAAAATTACTAGTATGTTCTTATGTGTGTTTTGGGATCTACCTTTCCATGATAAAGTTAAAGATGAGGCACTTTAAAATTTGGTGGGAAAGGATGGCTAAATTATTTTGGAGGGGATTATGATGAAGGTCATTGTGATCTCCCTTGAATTTGTAGGTATAGTGTCTATTTTTTGTTTTACTTCTTGTAGTTGGTGTAAGACAACATGGTAGGTTCAATAGTGTTAATGTAGATTTTTGACACACCAACATATTGTAATGGACAAGGTTTCCTTACTTGTGAGGTGGCTAGCCTCAAGAGTTCATTAATTACATTTATGAGGTTTACTAGAACTTATAAATTTTTTGGTGCTTATAAAGCCCTTGGGCCCAATGGGTTTCCCTCCTTCCTTCTTCCAATATTTTTGGGAGATTATCATGGAGGATCTCATTATGATGGTGAAAGATTTTTATAGATCAAGTAAAATTCTAGGGAAACTAAACTCCATTTTTATTGCTTTGGTTCCAAAAAATGGAGGTCTCTTCTATGTCATACTTTACCTACCTATCAGTTTATGCAACACAATCTATAATATCTTCTCTAAATTGATAGTTAATAGACTTAAACCGGTGCTCCAAAGGTTGATATCTACTAATCAAAAAGGGTTTGTTTCAGGTAGACAAATTCTAGATATTGTTTTGTCTACCCATGAGCATATTCATTCTATGGAGTATAATAAAAAACCTAGTATAGTGCTGAATTTGGATATATCTAAGGCATATGATAGAGTGTCTTAGTCCTTTTTGTTTGTTGTCTTGCAAAAGTTTAGTTTTAAAGGAAAAATATTGAAGCTCATTAAATCTTGTGTTACCACTTCAAAATGCTCAGTGTTAGTCAATGGGTATCCTAAGGGATTCTTCTCCTATGGTAGGGGTCTTAGCCAATGTGATCATCTCTCTCCTTACATGTTTATTATGGTGGTTGAAGTCATAGGAAGAAATCTTCAAAATTTGACCAATGTTGGGTTGTTGAAAGGAATCAAAGTTGCTTCCTCTCTCCCCCCTTTTGCATCAACAATTTGTAGATGGTCCAACACTATCCTCTTTGGAGCTACCTCTTTTGTGGAAGCTAATTGGTGGAGAAATATTCTTGATGATTCTACTAAAGTGTTAGGTTAGTATATCAATTAGAACAAAAGCATGTTCTACTTCTTTAATATTGACCCCCCTCTTAAAGAAATAATTATGTTAATTCTTGGTTGTCAAATTGTTAACCTTCTAGTTACTTATTTAGGGATCCCTTTGTCCACTAAAAAAATTCCAAACCATTATTGGATTAGTTGTGGAAGAGATGCAAAATAAGTTGGTTGGCTAGAAAGGAAAGTTGCTTAGTCAAGCTAGAAAACTACAACTATTGAATTTTTTTCTCCAAAATATTTTGATTTACTATCTCTCTTAGTTCAAAATTCCTGCTTACATGGCTAAAATAATCAAACAAATTCAAAATAAATTCTTGTGGTTTGGAACTGAGGAAAGAGCTAGGATTTCTCTTGTCATTTGGGATAAGGTTTGTAACTCTAAAAGGTAGAGTGGGTTAGGAATAAAAAAACTACAATGGTTTAATAAAGCACTACTTGTGAAAGTGGGTTGGAACCTCATCCAAAGAAATAAAGATTGGGGAATTATCCTTAAAGGTAATTATTGAAAAAATATGGATCACTGCAACTTCTTGTCCTCCTTTGATATTCCTTGGGGTTTAGTTGTTTGGAACAACCTACTTAAAGATAGAAATATTGTAAATCAAGGTTTGTTTTGGAGAGTGAGAGATGGGAAGAAAGTTAATTTCTAAAATGACCCTTGGATTGTTGGTCATACTTTGTCTTCTCTTCAAAATTTTGATAACATGATCAAAGAGCTACTTTATAATACATAATGGAAAAAAGATCCATAGTTATATTGATTGGAATGCTCAGAAACCTAAGTGGAAGAATTTTGGGGAATAAATTGTTGGAAGAAGAATTATAAGAGTTGAAAGGCAACAAAGGAAGCAGGAATACGTTGAGCAGCTAAGGCATATTATAGGAGATTGTTAGTTTTTCTCCTTGAATATAAAAGATGAATGCATATGGGTGTTGAGTTCATCTACCTCTTTCTTTATCAAGTCAGCTTACTCCCTTGTGGATAACAAGAATGAGAGTCTTTCCTTTAAATGGAATATGGTTTGGAATAATAGATTAATTCCTAAGAGTAACTAATTTTGGTGGGAAGCTATACACAACATAATCCTTTCTATTGATAATCTAGATAAAAGAGGATTTTAGATGTTTAATAGATGTACTATGTGTTATAAGGAGGAAGAAACAATGGAACATATTCTCTTCCACTGTGACTTCTTGACATGGGAGTTTCCCTTTATCTCATAATGTGATTCACGGAATTTGGAAGCAGATTCCTCCTTTTGTTTCTTGGGGTATATGGAAAGAAAGAAACAATAGGATTTTTAGAGGAATCTCAAGAAACAAAAAAGATGTCTTTCAAAGTATTCAACATAATCTAAAGGATAATATCAATGCCTTGAGTTTTTTTTATGCCAAGAAAATTCCTTCTTATACTGAACTTGGGATCAAACAAAATTGGGGTATTACTCAAGATATAACTAAGGTCAACTGGGAAAAAATATTCTAAGAAAAAGAGTTAAATGGAAACCACCTAATAAGGGTTGGATAAAACTTAAATTTGATGATTGTTCAAAAGGAAATCCAGGAGAGCTTGAGGTTGGTAGAGTTATAAGAGATGAGTAGGGGTTCCTGATTGAGGGGTTTGCTAAATATATTGGAAAAAAATCCAATAATGAGGCTGAAGCTATTGTTTTCTGGTAGGGATTAACAAGAATGAAGGATAAAGGTTATCTTAATGTTGAGATTGAAGGTGACTCAAATTTGATTATCCAAATCTTGAAAGGTAATTCAATCTGCTTAGATGATCATAAACATGATGGATGACTGCAAAAGTATGATTAGGGGATTCACTAAAACCAAAATTAACCATATCTTTAGAGAAGGAAACTCAATTGTTGATGTTGTCTTCAATGAAGGGTTGTGTTGTAATGAATGGAACTATTGGATTTAGTATGATCTCTCATGTTTAGTGAAAGAGAAAGTATCCAAGGAAAGACCAAATTCAAATGTATTTAAGTATGTCGATGATTTATTTATCATACATTGAGTTGAAGGATTCAATGTGGTCTTAACTAACATGAATGTCTTTTATTAAATAATGTGGATAACTATATTGCCACGATGGACCTCTTTTCTTACATTGTTCTTCGTGGCTTTCATTCTTTTCTCACACCTAGGCTTTTAATGATGTTCTCCAAAATATTATTTTAGATTTTTTTTTCCCCATGTGTGAAGTTAAGCAACAAGGTATTTGTGATATTGGTAATAATAAACATTTTTATTACGAGTGAAGGGGGGAATAATAATGATGACAATAGTCCTCTAGACGAAAGAAGGCAAGACAAGTGGTGGTGGATGGGACATCAAAGCTTCAAATTTAATGAGAAAAGGTGGCAGTCTTGTATTATTATTATCATTAATCATTTTTTTACTTGTTTCAAGTTTGTCTCTAGTAATATAAAGAATTCCAATGTTTTTTTTACTGTGGTATTGATAGTAATTGTATTGTGAAGAGAAATATGGGGGGGCCTCATAAAAAAAATGAGCCTCAATCTTGTGAGGCTTTGATGCAAAATGTTGAGCTATGGTAGCTTTTTGAAAAAAGGGGATGCTCCCCTTTCTTCAAAGTCATGAAAGAGTATAACGATAAATTGACATCTAAATTCGTTAATTCCCGTAGTAAGATTTTGTGTCCATTGGGGGTGTGTGTTTCTTCTAAAAATTTCCATTTTAATATTTTTATAATCTAAAATATTATAATAATAATTTTATTGATATTATTATTGACTTATGTGTAATGTTGAAACAAATTATGTGAAATAATTTTACATCAAATTTTTATTCAACATTTTCTAATTTACTCTCATATAAATAACACTAATTACTCACAATTATATATTACAAGTTACAACAACAATTAATAACCCTTTCACCAATATTTAGAATAATAGTAAAAATATATACAAATGAAATGATTTAGACATGAGCTTGTAAGATTTTATTTTAAAAAAAGAGTAAATAAATCAAAATAAAATAAAAAACTAAAATTGTTTTTTCTAAAAGTAATTTAAAAATACTTATATATAAAGTAAAAATAAAATAATTTTATTTTCTTCAAAAGTAGAATTATTAATATAGCTAACTAATATTAATATATATATATATATAATATTATATAAAGCAATTAAATTAAATTAAGAATATAAAAAATAAAAATAAAATAAAATCATTACATATATTTAAGTAATATTGCTCTTAATTGTATTCATAAATATATATGCAAGTATTATTATGTGATATTATTTAATAGTAAAATATAAAATAATTATTTCTAAAAGTTAAATTAAAAAATTGTTTAAGAGAAACAAAATATTATTAATATATATTACATTCTTATGTAAACAAATTATGTTTATGTTTAAATAATAATAGATGTTTTTATAATAGAAGAAAATATAGAAATGTATTTTTATATACTATAATAATATACATTTTTTTTGTAGTTAAATAGCTACTGAGGGGAAACACCTAATATAATGATAAAAAATTAATAATAAGAACTATTGCTTTAGACCCATGAATGGGGAGCACCACAAGAGACGAAGAAACTAGAAAGACTAAAACATTCTCGGAAGACTAGAAGTTGGCACAAAGCAAAATAAATAACACTGAAAACCAAGCAACATCCAAACATAGCACATACAAAACCACCACCCCATAAAGTCAAAATAGATGGCCTTCTTGCTCTTCCCCTTCCTCATACCCCAGGTGAGGAGGGCATCCATTGCCCACTGTGTTCCCTCATCACCAACATATCTTCCTTCGATCCAGAGCTTCTCTGCCTCAGATTTGTGCCCCTTTTTCCTTTTAGGGAAGTTAGGTTTGGAGATGGCACTCATAGTTTAGGCAAGGGAGAAATCTTTAACATGAACAACCAAATCATCAAGATTTGGAAAACTAGAGTAATCCTCATCCAGATCATCCATAAAGGGATAAGAACCCTCAAATTCCAAGCCAAAACTAGCTCCCACAGGAGGGAGGGGGACCCCACAAGGTTGATAGGCAGGAGCCTTACTTGGAGCATCGGTGGGCAAAGAGGAGTGCTACTCCAACACAATAGAGGCCACAATCAAATCCATAGGGGGAGGCAATGGATCCCCTTGGGAAGCCATAAAAATCCCATGATTGCGCCAAATGAACTTCGTATTCAGATTACCCGACTTTTTTACCCATTTTTTGAGGCTAAAATTCTTAGCAGAGGCAATCATGGGAAAAGAGCATCCAAAAATTTTATGCCCCAACATGTTGCAATGGAAGCACCTAAATGGGGGCCTTCATAATTGAGGAATAGGGTCTAGGTGTCATGGGCTGAATGGATCAAAACTAAGTGATGCAGTGGTTTAGAAATATCAATGATGGCACAAACCTTGGTGAATTTGTTATGGGGGGCTCTCAGATCCAGCTTCACAAAGGAGCCAAACTATTCAATCATTTTAATTAACTCTAGCACCCACATAATTAGAAAAAGATTGTACAACCTAATCCAAATGGGAACTGAGGTGATTTTGGCAGTAGCAAGATCAAAGAAAGGAGACCAATCTAGAAAAAAGAGGTCAGACTGGCGATAAAACCACGGGCCCTTCTACTTGACAAAGGTACAATCCTCCATAGAGAGGAAGCAAAGGAAAAAGAATCTAAAATCAAGGATATCGATGTCCGAAAGGGAGATGTTATTCCAGGAAAACTTCATCCATTCAACAAATTGATTGACCAAGGGTCTCTTGCTCAAACAATGAACAATAAGGGCTTTGCTCCCAATCTCATCTGCAAGTGCATCAATGCAAGCATCCAGAATATGGAAATCAATCGGGGTTTTCGTCAAGTAGACAGTCGAGCCCCCCAGGGAACAAATTTGCATGGGATTAGGCATGGGAGAAACCACAACAGGCTTAACTGGTGATGACAGGGGAGGATCTTGGGTAACTTGAGTTTTGCAATATTCCAAACACTCATGGAAATGATTTTTCCTATTTCAACAGCCAGGGATAATGAGAGGGGTCATGGGCGAAGGAACAAAGACCAACAAAGAAGTAGGAGGATGCCCTAACGATGTCCTAAGCTAGGCCAGCCTGACCTTTGACTTGCACGCAACCTTGGATTCTCCCTTCTGTATGATCTTTGTACCAACATCCTCATCCCTGCATCATTGCCCATTCACCGCAATGTCTGCATAGCCCTCTGAGTTTTTGCACATTGCAAGCTTATTTAAATAAAAATGAGTGATGAAGATCAAATGTCAATAATATACATTTTTTTATTTAAGAGTTTTTATTTAAAATTGTTTCATCTAATTTGAAAATATTTTTTTATATTACCTTCAATCTTTAATGTCATTTATCTTTTTTAATATAATTTATTCATTTCTTACGTTATCAATTATAATATAATATACATTTATTTTGATTATCTATAATGTATAGAGGTCTACAAACTCAATGACCTAACCACATTTGTTACCACCACACCATGTCGTTAAACACAAATAGATTTTTCAAAAAAGTAGATTGCAGAACATCTAAGTAAAAATAAATTAACATAAAATATATATTTATGTACATGTATACATACATGTATGAGTAATATTACTTACAATTTGTAATGTACATAAAATGTGGTTTTGTCAAATGTAATATAAATTGTTTTTGTATTTTTTAAAAAAATTCTAGACTTTTTAAATAAGTTTATGATAGAAGCACAAATAGAATATATTGTCATACACAATAGAAACATAATTTTATCACTTTTATAGTTTTTACAAAAAAATAATATATTGATATGCAATATTTTGTAGGGGCTTATATAAAACTAGGGTATATTAATTCATGTAAATCCTTTATATTAATTCATCTTGCCTCTAGATGTCAATGGAAAATGTTCTTGAATTTGGTTATTTTCTTTTTATGCAGTGCTTGGTTCGTAGTTCAACTATCAAAGAATGATATGAGTTTCTTTTGATTTTTAAGGTTTTGTAAAACTATGATAGGTGAGATTTTTGCCAACCAACAAGCTTTTAAGTGAGTATGTGTGAACCTTCGAACAAAGGATAGAGGATATGGAAGGTAGGTAACTGTGATAGGGCGAAAATGAGTGTTAGAAAACGAACATCAAACCAAAGAGTGTGAAACAACACTAAAAACACCCTACACCTCAAGATTAGCCTAAAGATTAACTAAGCAAAGAAAAATGAAAGATTTTACCTTGTTGAATTTCCCTTTGGTTGGCCCTTCGATCTTCGATGTTGTATGCTCCTTGGATGGCAAGAGATGCAAGCTATAAGATGAGATGAGGATGGAGAGATGAGTGAAAATGGATGCAAATATGGAAAATTGGCTAAGTATGGCTCAAAGAAATTTTTTGTAAGAGTTTGGCTAGCATGAATGATCTCTCCCAAAATGAGAAAAAATATGGGGTATTTATAGAGAATTTTGGATTCTCTAGAGAAATGGACGGCCAAGATTGAGCCACCAAGATCAAAATGTAGGGCTAAGGTGAGTTGAGAACTCACAAGCCCTCACATCTTGACATGTGGCATGTGAAGTGGCTTGTAAGAGATGATGTGTACATGAGGTGGAAGGAGAGTACATGACATGGAGGTAGTACATAGTACCTTGGGATTGGACAAGATCTCCTCATAAAGGAGGTCCTTGTCCCCATGTGGGTGAAAGGATATGTGAGGAATTAAAAATTTCTCAAATATCCACATGGGGATGAGAAAATGAATTTTAAATTCCAATGAATGCATTGGGGGATTAAATGTGAATTAAAAATTCACATAGGGAATGGAGTGCCTTCTCCAAAAGGAGAAAGTCTTTAATAAGGTTGACTTAGGACATATTAGGTTGACCTAATTAAGTGATTAAAGTTGTGCAAGTACCTGATTAGACAACTTAATGATAGATTAGAGGCAAGTGGGAAATTAGGGAGAGCTCACATGTGACTTGATGTGACAAGTCAAAGATCACATGGGGAAGAGAAAAATGAATTTAATATTCTTTGGAAGGATAAAAGGAATTAAATTTTTTTTGAGAGGTTGATTAGGCTAGTTAATGAAGGATTATAGGAGGGTTAGGTGGCTAATAAAGATTAGAGGCCAACTTGCAAAAGTTGGAGGATGTGACACATCTTAATCAAGGATTGGGCATGTGCACATCCCTAATGATGAGATTAGAAGAATAATAAGAATTAAGAAAAGGATGTGACATGTGATGAATTAAATAAATGTCATATTTATTTAATTCATTTGATGAAAAAGAGGATTAAAAAGATAAGGTATTTATTAATTAAATACTTTAGGGATTTGGTAGAATTAAGGATATTAATTAAATAATAGCGATATTACTTAATTAATGCAAATAAGGGATGCTTAGATAAAAGGGTGTTTTGGATAAATTAAGTGTCCAAATTTAGGTGTCTACATTTTTCCCCTCTTTGAGATGGTGTTACGAAGTAGCATCATTTCAAATAATATTAAAAAATAGAACCTAGAAGAAGATGGTTAGATTGGGAAAAGATGCCCCAGTCATTCAAATGAGCGACTAGGAAGGGGAAAAAATGATGAAAAATAGGGATGAAGGATGCCCCCTTGAGAGGACATGTAGGTTCAAGAGAACACAGGTGTGCTCTTGAAATGGATGAGAGGATGAAAGGGGAGATGAGGAAGAGGATGCAAAGGCGACAAGAGATTGGGAGGGGAGATTGATGAAGGATGAATGGATGGGGGGATTTTGATAGATGAGATGATGGAGATGAAATGCAATCCAAATGCAATTTTCCATCGGTAGGAGCACTGATTTTTGCTATAGCAGAAAACACGATACACCAAGGTATAAAGGACCAAGGTAGATTAGTGTCTAATCCATAAAACAAACACATTAAACACGAAGGCTATCTCAACACCCCAAAGTCGTGATGACCTTGGTCGGGCCAGGTTTTGGGATAACCGCAAGCACACAAGGATGCCCCAGCATAACGCAAGACCTCAGGAATCTTGGTGGGTACTACGTGGGACAACCGAGAAGACAATAACAAAGAAAAGATCAAGATATACCCCTATATTGACTAGTCAAAGCATACCATGATATGATGGATCAAGGTGACCATGACAAGTGATGATAGGGAGCTCAAATGATAAAAAAAGCCAAAAGCATCAAAAAATAGCAATCAATGTCAAACATTTGTTGCCATAGGATCAAGGGGATGGATGGGATTGATGAGGTCTGTTAGGAAAGATGCATCATGTTGAGACCGATGATGGATACTAAATTAAAAGATTGATATGATGCAGGATATTCAAAACCAATTGGATCTGCTGATACAAGTGGATCTCATTTGTTAATAACCAACTAGATAAGGGCATAGCTTGATGATATGACACAAGATAGGAGACTAACACATCCTAGCGACCTAGGCACTTGAGGGCCGATCAAAGATTAGCCTTGCCTACATGAAAGCACATAGCCCTTGTAGTTCGATAAAAGGCTAACGACTGATCATGATGAACACCTCGATGCATGACCAAAATGGGACAGACAATAGTAACAAGAGATGAAGACTGATGATAGATGATAAAGGGGCCCTGGTGGCAGATCAAATGATTGACCTTGCCTACGTGAAAGTGCAGGGGCAACGTAGTTCGACTAAAGACGCGACAGGATGAGACCTAGATGGAGACCGACACAATGGGGGGGCTCTATGAAGACACAAACCAATTGACGATCAAATGAATGCCATAAGCTCAGAGCGAGATACTGAAAAGATCAGAATGAGGGATAGCCAAGATGGATCGTCCAATGCTCAATCAAAATATACCAAGCCGCCAAGGATGGGATGGGTGAGGATGATAATGCAAATGAAAGAATAAAATAACTAGGATGTCAGGTAGATAATGATTAAGCCCTCTATGGATGACACCTGTTACCAGGTTTTCACCACCCGTACTTATCCAAGGCGCCACCAAAATGTGGTTTTCACCATAAGACAAATTTATTTCTCTTTACTATTCTTGGATATTTTTTTATATTTTTTTGATTTTTTAATTTTTTGATTTTTTTATTAGGTGGGGTTACCAAGCGGACTTAGGTGTAGAACCTCTTTAGATGCATGATATTGATGGGTTCTTCGAGGGGCTCTCCTTCAAGAGTAGTTAGTTTGTATACCCTAGATCCATATTTAGCGGCTATGATATAAGGCCCCAACCAGTTTGCCTCAAATTTTACTTTCTTGTCTTAGTCTTGCTGAGTACGCTGATTCTGTTTAAGGACAAGATCACCCACCTGGAATTGTCGAGGATGAACCTTCTTATTGTAGTTACGTTTGAGGTGGTTTTGGTATGCTTGTAGATGATCATAGGCTTTGATTCTTCTTTCATCAAGTAACTCCAGCTGTGCAAGTCGTGCAACACGAGCATCCTCCTCATTGATAAGATTTTTTAAGGAAATTCTCAGTGATGGGATCTCAACTTCAATTGGCAAGATAGCTTCAGCGCCATAGACTAAAGAATAGGGGGTGGCACTCGTAGGGGTGTAGATGGATGTGTGATATTCCTAGAGGGCAGGATGAATATGGAGGTGTCAATCTCGACCAGTGTTATTGACAACCTTTTTGAGGTTGCGGATAAGGGTCTTGTTGGTTGCTTTTGCCTAACCATTACCCTGGAGCTAATAAGGCATTGACCAACGATGCTGGATATGAAAGGTGTCGTAGAGGTGTTTCGTGGCTTGGTTTTTGAAGGGTTTTCCATTATCAGAGAGGATGGTGGATGGAATACCATATCTGCAAAGAATATGGTAAATGATGAATTTTGAAATTTGGATATCAGTGATCTGTGAGAGTGGCATTGCTTCCACCTACTTAGTGAAGTACTCAGTAGCGGTAATTATGAATGTATGGTCGTCGGAAGATGGTGGGTAAATCTTTCCAATCAAGTCAAAACCCCATTGAGAGAATGGCCATAGTGCTAGGAGGGGTTGAAGGTCCCGTGTTGGAGCATGAATCAAATTTGCATGTTGTTGACAAGGAAGACATTTCTTCACAAATTCACATCATGTTCTAATGTAGGCCAATAATATCCAGCTTGGAGAATCCTTTTGGCCAAAGCCATACCATTTGAGTGAGCCCCACAAACACCACCATGTACTTCCGTTAGTGCAGTATGGGCTTCAGTCTCGGAACAAGTAAACAATTGATCAAGATTGTTGAATGAGAGTTTGAACTGATAGAAGGAGGTTTGAAATGGATGAATGTTTACCCATAATGAGTAAACGGATGTTTGAGATGATAGATGAAGGTTCAAAATAGATGAATGTTTACTTGGAACGAGTGAACAGATGATTAAAATGGATGCAAGTATGAAAAATTGGCTAAGTATGGCTCAAAGAAAATTTTTGCAAGAGTTTTGCTAGCATGAATGATCTCTCCCAAAATGAGAGAAAAGAGGGGGTATTCATAGAGAATTTTGGATTCTCTAGAGAAATGGACGGTCAAGATTGAGCCACCAAGATCAATATGTAGGGCTAAGGTGAGTTGAGAACTCACAAGCCTTCACATCTTGACATGTGGCATGTGAAGTGGCTTGTAAGAGATGATGTGTACATGAGGTGGAAGGAGAGTACATGACATGGAGGTAGTACATAGTACCTTGGGATTGGACAAGATCTCCTCATAAAGGAGGTCCTTGTCCCCATGTGGGTGAGAGGACATGTGAGGAATTAAAAATTTCTCAAATATCCACATGGGGATGAGAAAATGAATTTTAAATTCCAAGGAATGCATTGGGGGATTAAAAGTGAATTAAAATTTCACATGGGGAATGAAGTGCCTTCTCCAAAAGGAGAAAGCCTTTAATAAGGTTGACTTAGGACACATTAGGTTGACCTAATTAAGTGATTAAGGTTGTGCAAATACCTGATTAGACAATTTAATGATAAATTAGAGGCAAGTGGGAAATTAGGGAGAGCTCACATGTGACTTGATGTGACAAGTCAAAGATCACATGGGGAAGATAAAAAGGAATTTAATATTCCTTGGAAGGATAAAAAGAATTAAATTTTTTTTGAGAGGTTGATTAGGCTAGTTAATGAATGATTAGAGGGTTAGGTGGCTAAAAGAGATTAGAGGCCAACTTGCAAAAGTTGGAGGATGTGACACATCTTAATCAAGGATTAGGCATGTGCACATCCTAATAAAGGATTAGGCATGTGCACATCCCTAATGATGAGATTAGAAGAATAATAAGGATTAAGAAAAGGATGTGATGTGTGATGAATTAAATAAATGCCATATTTATTTAATTCATTTGATGAAAAAAAAGATTAAAAAGATAAGGTATTTATTAATTAAATACCTTAGCGATTTGGCAGAATTAAAGATATTAATTAAATAATAGCGATATTACTTAATTAATGCAAATAAGGGGATGCTTAGATGAAAGGGGAGAAATTTGGATAAATTAAGTGTCCAAATTTAGGTGTCTACATTTTGCCCCTCTTTGAGATGGTATTACGAAGTAGCATCATTTCAAAGAATATTAAAAAATAGAACCTAGAAGAAGATGGTTAGATTGGGAAAGATGCCCCAGTCATTCAAAGGAGTGACTAGGAAGGGAAAAAAATGATGAAAATTAGGGATGAAGGATGCCCCCTTGAGAGAACATGCAAGTTCAAGAGAACACAGGTGTGCTCTAGAAATGGATGAGAGGATGAAAGGGGAGATGAGGAAGAGGATGCAAAGGTGGCAGGAGATTGGGAGGGGAGATTGATGAAGGATGAATGGATGGGGGGGATTTTGATAGATGAGATGATGGAGATGAAATGTAATCCAAATGCAATTTTCCATCGTTAGGAGCACTGAGTTTTGCTATAACAGAAAACACGATACATTAAGGTATAAAGGACCAAGGTAGATTAGTGTCTAATGCATGAAACAAACACATCAAACAATAAGGCTATATCAACACCCCAAAGTCGCGATGACCTTGGTCGGGCCAGGTGTTGGGATAACCACAAGCACACAAGGATGCCCCAACATAACACAAGACCTCAGGGATCTTGGTGGGTACTACGTGGGAAAACTAAGAAGACAATAACAAAGAAAAGATCAAGATACACCCCTATGTTGACTAGTCAAAGCAAACTATGATATGATGGATTAAGGTGACCATGACAAGTGATGATAGGGAGCTCAAATGATAAACAAAAGCCAAAAGCATCAAAAAATCGCAATCAATGTCAAACGTCCATTTCCATAGGATCAAGGGGATGGATGGGACTGATGAGGATTGTTAGGAAGGATGCATCATGTTGAGACCGATGATGGATACTAAATTAATAGATCGATATGATGCAGGATATTCAGAACTGATTGGATCTGCTGATACAAGTGGATCTCATTTGTTAATAACCAACTAGATAAGGGCATAGCTTGACGACATGACACAAGCTAGGAGACTGACACATCTTAGCGACTTAGGGGCTCAGGGGCCGATCAAAGATTAGCCTTGCCTACGTAAAAGTGTAGAGCGCTCGTAGTTCGATAAAAGGCTGACGACTGATCATGGAAAAAAGCGGAAAGAGTATGATGAAGACCTCGATGGATGACCAAGACGGGACAAACAATAGGAAGAAGAGATGAAGACTGATGATAGATGATAAAGGGGCCCCAGGGGCAAATCAAATGATCGACCTTGCCTACGTGAAAGCGTAGGGGCAATGTAGTTGGTCGAAAGACCAACGATAGACAATGGATGAAGGATGATGAGATAACCCTAGATAAGGGGATAAGATGATGAGACCGAGACGATGAGACAAGATAGACTCATTGGATTGGATCAGAGGATGGTGACTACACAAAGCTCAGAGATGGGATAGTTATCCAAATCAGCAATGATGAAGTGGGAGGAAGACAAGATGGATAGATGAAAGATTACTCAGAATGAGTAAACAAATGATCGAGAGGGATGAACGACTACTCAAAATGAGTAAACAACTACTCACAATGGATGAATGATTCTTGGAATGAGAAGATGAAGGTTTGGAATAGATGAAATATTACTCGGAATGAGTAAACGAATGATCAAGATTGTTGAATGAGAGTTCGAAATAATAGGAGGTTTGAAATTGATGAATGTTTACTCGGAACGAGTAAATGGATGTTTGAGATGATAGATGAAGGTTCAAAATAAATGAATGTTTACTCGGAACAAGTGAACGGATGATTAGAATGGATGAATAGGACAAAATTGAAGATGGAGGGAGGGATCTTAAGATTTGTTTCGATATCCAAAGATCTTGACTGCAAATGGACTAAAGCTCAGATTAAGGTTTAGTTAAGCTTAGATTGGGATTAGATTAAAGCTCAGATTGCGATTGTATTGAAGCTTAGAATGATTGGAGGATGTGATGGGATTGATTCTACACCAAGTTCCGGAGTTTAAGGGATGTAAGGTGTTGACAATTAGATTTTTCCAGATTTGGCAATTTTCTGAAATTGTCAATTTTTCCATTTTAGGAAACTTCATGGTCATACGTTTGAGAGTTTAGTTTTTTTCCAAAAAAAACCCAAAACTAAGATAGGATGAATTTCCAACTAACATCCCAATTTTGAGACATGCATTTCAAGTTATTGAAAAAAATGATTTTTCAAAAATTGAAAAAAAACACTAAATTGCGATTTTGAGGGTCAAGATGAAAGTTTGAGGCCCCGAAAACATGGTGAAACGGGGTCCAACCGACCAAGGATCTATTGGGAATCCACATGCCACCTCATAACCCAACCACTCGTAAAATTTCAGCTCAAACGGACACCCGAGTTAAAAATTATGGCCTTCGGAAGTTTCGACACAAAAATCAAAATTCTCGAAACGAAGTCAATGTGATTGGGATGGAAGATCTAATGATGGAGGAGGTGATTTTGGTGATGAAACGATGACCTACAGAGGGTGAAAAAAAATTTACCTGAAGGGCGAGTCCGCCCATACCCAGGTGGGTTTGCCTGCGAATAGGGGCGGGTCTGCTCGCGAACAGGGGCGAGTTCGCCCACGAGCTCGGGCAGATCCGCTCGCAGCTGGGCGGGTCCGCCCACGAGCTCAGGTAGAGGCCCCGCTCGGGGAGCTGGGCGGGTTTGCTCGCAACTAGGCAGGTGCGCCCACGAGCTTGGGCGGAGGCCCCGCCTGGGGAGTCGAGCAGAGGCCCCACTTGAGGACCTAAGAGGATTCGCCTAGGTATCAAGGCGGGTTCACCCGCAGCCAGGCAGGTCCTCCCAAGGACCAGGGCAGGTCCGCCCGAGCTGGGGTGGTTTCGCGTGAGCTGGGACGGGTCCGCCCAGGGACCAGGGCAGGGTTGAGGATTTGGGAGGACCGAAAAAAAAGGGGAAAGATGAATGATGAGACAGAATAGGAGGTTGACAAGATGTGTAAAAGAGGTGAAAGTGATGACGATAAGATAAATGGCATTGGATTGCGTGGGGAGTAGCCTATAGCTAGATACCAATGACAAGGAATTATAAGATGGGATGAGGATAGAGGATGGGGGGGATTTGGGAGATGAAAAGGATTGGTTGGATTCATGACAAGGGATGCTATGATGGAAGGGTAGGAAGATAGGGATGGGGAGATGGATGTAAACACAACAAGGAGATGAGGGATGGGGGAAATGGAGTGGGATTATCTGGATGGAATGGAATGGATAAAACCCCAAGGACTATATCAAAGGAAAGATAGATGTGCCCTAATTCTAGATAACATGTGAGGGGGCATGAAGGAATAGGAGGAAAATAAAGGAGTGGAGATGGACGGTGGATGGAAGGAAGGGGTGGAAAGGAATGGAAAGATCAAGGAAGTGGAAGATAGGGATGGAGCTATGAATGAAAATGATGTATAGCAAGAAGATGGTGCATGGTCGGAAGCATAGCGTATGGATGTAGGGGAATGCGATCGTGAAGTTGACCCCGCGTGCATGGGGATTTACGCATAATTCATGTTTGCCAGGTTTTCATCATGGTACTTATCCAAAGTGCTTGTTTGCCAAGTTTTCACCATTGGACTGATTATTTCTCTTTACTATTTTTTTTTGTTTTGGTTTTTAATTTTTTTGACTTTTTGGATAGCATGCAGAAGGAGATGGATAAGAATAGGGAGGCGAATAAGTGGATTTAGAAGACATGCGATAAGGATATGGATGAAGGACTCAAGCATCAAGTTCTATATGAGGTATTAATAACGGGCGTTCGAACCGATTGTTGGATGTTGGTACAATCTTATTAGGATAAATGGATTGTGCAAGAGGATGAATTTGAGGGATTTGAGAGGGGAGATATGAGGGATAATGGGTGGGATGTTGGAAAATGTATGGATGGAATGATGGGGTGGATATGTGATGGGGAGATGTGTTCAGGACCAACATTGGCACATGTGGTGGTGGATGTGAAAAGATAAGAGGATTAATGGATGGAGAATGTGGGGATAATGGAGGAGATGGAATGGTGAATTTCGGGACATAGGGACCCAAAACAAATTTAGGAGAGGGTGGATGAAAATGATTAGCTTTTGGATGAGCAATGTTGGATGTTGCTATATATTTTTCATTTGATGGCATTGCATCTTTTTTCTTTGGGATCCACATGGTTTTGGTCTTTGCTTTGGTGGGCCTTTACGTTTTACGGATTTGATTTTGCTTTAGATTTTGGATTTTATTTTTCTTTTCTTCGACATGTTGTTTAGAGGGGACATGAGGAGTTTTAGGCTCATGTGGATCTTTAGATTTAGGCACTTTTGCTTTGGCATCCAAAGTGCTTTTACTAGCAATGGGATGGGTGTGAGGAGATGGATGATGTGGAGAGATGGAGGTAGGATTATGAGGATTACGTGTAGATGGAGAATGTATAGGTATGTGCCTTTGTTGATCGCCATGATCAGGACACGTGGACGTTTTATGATTTGACGATCACGGATTGACGGACGAAGCAATAACAGCAATAATGACCGATATACAAGGGTAATGTCGCTCTGGCATGGGCAGATGCGGACGTGATGCGTGACGCATCCAAACCGTTCCGAGCGCGGCACATCCATTCCGGACGTGGCGGCACCAGCCCACTTACACGGTGGATGGAGGGATGTAAGGACCAAAAATGGATGGAGCAGATGGAGGAATATGAACGGTTTTTTTGAGGTGATATGATAGAGGAGGAGGGATGGAAGCATATGATCTAGTGGAGTGATGGGAAGAGTCGAAATTTCTTTTGGAAAAGGCTCGCTGGTATTCAGAGGTTGTACCGCACAAATACCTTTTTTCCATAACATTCACAAATTTTTCACAGGTGTTCAGGAAATAGGTCCGTCTTTGTAATGTTTGTTCTTGACTTGATGGCTCTAAAAATACCTTTTTCGTTCGCGAAGGCCTGACCTTTTCCTCATAGTTCATTTTCTCTCTTGAGTACGCGATTGATGATAGATTTTAGGTTATTCTAAAACATAGATAACCATTATTGAGGCCGGTGGTATATAATCTTGCTTTTTCCCGAGGCCAATTATGGAAGAATGTGAGAGTACCAAGGGGCTATGCAAGTGGTGTGGATGGCGCTTTAGGCGGTGATGGGGGATTATGAGAGGGATGATGGACAAAAACATTTACGGGGTGAAGAGATGTGGGATCAGGGATATGATAGATTTTGGGTTTTGGTAGCTGGCTCATGTGAGATGGAGATGGAGCAATGAAATCTTGAATGACAAGGGGATCATGGGAGTGAATGGATGGGGGAATGTGATCTTGAGGTGGACTAGATGGGATGGTAGGATCTTGATCTGGAGAAGGGGATATGTTGGAATGCTTTGGACAGGTTTGCAGGCCGTGACTTAATGCATGGAGGGGAAGGATAATGGAGTCTTGGGAGGGAAGATGGAGGGGATGGAGGGATCTCAAGGGAATGGATTGTGTGGGAATGGAATGTAGGGAGGTGGTGGAATGGATCTGGCAGACGTTATGGTAGGAGATGGGGGCCCCATGGATTTAGAGGATGATGGTTTCAATGGTCGAGTGGCGTTAGGGGTGGCATTATCAATGACAGGTGCTGGGTGGAGTAGCTGGGTCTCGTCACTAATGACCGTGGATGATGGGTTGGGATGGCATGATTCCACGACTTCAAGGTGTGGAGTGGGAGATGTCTTCTTTGTTATAAGTCCTTGGAGAAATTTTGGAGTAAGGAACTTGCATACTCTAGGTTTGGATGGCGAGGTAGGAGCGGATGAAAGATTAGGGATTGGTGGTGGATTAGGACTAGGGATTGGTGGACTAGGATTAGATGGGGGAATGGGATTGGATGGAAGAATAGGAATAGATGGGGGATTAATATTAGATGAAGGGTTAAGATAGGGGGATTCGAATGGTGCATTAGGAGATGAGGATGCGGGTGGTGGATTGTAGTAAGGGTATTGGGATGGTGGATCAGGATGGGAAGATTGAGGTGGCAAATTGAGATAGGGAAATGTGGATGTCGGATTAGGATAAGCAGATGTGGATGTTAGATTAGGATAGGTTGGTGTGGATGTTGGATTAGGATAGGAAGGTGTGAATGTAGATGGAATAGTGGTGGCAGGATGGAGGGATGGATAAATATGGATAGTGGACAGATTAGAGGATGGATGGAAGAGGATGGATGTGGATGGAAGGATGGATCCCTTGTCAAAGAAGGAATGATTAGTAATGGATGAAGACATGGAATCTGGAACAAAGGTGGATTGGATGGACAGAAATGGTGAGAGCCACGGAGCAATGATAGTGTCAAAGGATCTATGTCACACTCTTTTCCTTGACAAGGCCAAGAATTTCTACATTATTATCGCTATATCAATGTAATTAGGGTTTCCCCTTGGACTACCATATTGGATGGAGGATAAGGATTCACATGATGGTGAAAGGATAAAGAGGATGGATAAAAGATTTTGGATGGTGGTCAAAGCTCAAATCGATTTTAGGTCAAGCTCGTGATTGAGATCGATTAAAAGCTCACGATTAGGATGATTGGATGAAGCGAGGGGATTGATTTTGGACAATTGACGGATTATCAAAGGATGATTATGAATCAATCTGGGTTTCTATTACGGAAGCAGATTGATTGGGCTGAAAGATTGGATAGGATGTGACTCCATCACTGATGATTGATACATCGTATGATGGACTCCATAGATGATCTAAAGGGACCGAAACCGCTTAGAGAGTATTATCCCAGGTGACTTGTGATGCTACACTGATCGACAAAGGATAAATGGATAATTGCGGTACCGAATCCAATTTGATATTGAAAATGGATTGATTGGGCCGACGATGATGATAAACTTAGGATGGATGAAAATCCTAAGTGGATGTTGATGATGACGATCAAATTAGACACTTAGGTCAACGAAGTTTGGAGGATTTGGATGGGAAAACAATGATTTGATTGGAGAAATGGATGGACAAACGACTGCTCAGAACGAGAGAAGGAGGTTTAGAATAGATGAAAGATTACTCGAAATGAGAAGACGAAAGCTCAGAATGAATGATAGATTACTCAGGATGAGAGGAGGAAGATTCAAAATAGACAAACGAGTACTCAGAATAAGTGAACGAGTGCTCGAAATGAGTAATCGAAATGAGCAAACGGTGACTCGAAATGAATGAAGGACTCTCTGAATGAGGAGATAGAAGTTCAAAATTGATGAATGTTTACTCAGAACGAGTTAACAATGACTCGAAATGGGTGAACGACTCTCGAAACAAGTGTACGGATGTTTAGAACGGGGAGCTGAGAGATTGAAACGATGAAACGAGGGTCCTGATTGATGAAACAGATGAAAAAACTGATTGGTCAAGGGTCAGGTCCGCCCAAGGAACAAAAGATGGTCAAATTTTGTCAAAACAGGCTTGAAAGGGGTGGGTCAAAGGTCAGGTCTGCCCCTAGATGGGTTAGGTCCACCTGTGGAGGGCAAGTTCGCTTGTCCAAAGGTCAGGTCCACCTGTCTAGAGGGTAGGTCCGCCTATGGAGCAAAAGTTGGTCAAAAATGGCTAAAACAGGCTCCAAAGGACTGATTTATAGGTCACATCCACCCCTAGAGGGTAGGTCAACCTGTCGGGAGAGTAGGTCCACCTATGGAGAAAAGGTTGGTCAAAATTGGCTAAAAGAGGCTGGTTCAAGGTCAAGTTCGCCCTTGGGTGGGTCAGGTTCGCCTGTTCAGAGGTTAGGTTCACCCCTGGACAGGTTTAAATTTGAATTTTGATAAGATGACTAAGGAAAAAGACTCAAAACACAACAAACATCAATCAAAAGGATATGGCTGAGTGAAATTAATCAGACAATCACTAGTTTTGCACAAAGAAGACAATTCAAACAACACAAACCTAAGTCTAGTAGAGAAGGTATGGCCGACAAAGTCTTTTATTCTAGGATGAACATGGTTACTAGGGAGTCCTCAATATACACCTGATACATGAGGCCCAAATCGTGAACACCAATCCGTTACAAGCGTGAGTCGGGAACCTTTGAGAGATACTAAAGGCTCAGACCAACTCTTCATGTCATCCTGACACTTTTCCAATTACAAAGTGGTTGGATTGAGGTACAACTTTCGCTCTCCCCCCTTTATATACCTCGTCGGTATGCGTGGTCAGAATCGTCCCTTGGGGTGATGAAATCCCCAAGCAGGTCCCGCTAAAAAGAGAAAAAAAGGTGACTCAAAGGACTTGGTAAGCTACGATTTCTCGTCACCTAGGATTGTCAAATGGCGCAAGGGGATTGGATACGTCAAATAAATTACCAACAAACACATCAAACAAGGTTAATTGACACCCTTAGTTAACTACGTGCCTTAGTTAGGGGTTAAAAACCCTTAAAACAGTCAAAAGGAGTGCTAAAAACTAAAATTTTACCTTCTGGAAAAAGTTGTCTAGGGAAAATCCACCTGTCTAGAGGTCAAGTCCACCTGTCTAGAGGACAGGTCTGCATATCTGTAGGTTAGGTCTGCCTGTCTACAGGTCAGGTCCGCCTATCTATAGGTCAAGTCCGCCTGTATGTAAGTCAGGTCCGCCCCTCCGTGAAAATTTTGCAAAAAATTAGTTTTTGAGTCTGCGGAGGGTAGATCTGCCCTTGGGCAAGGTCGGGTCCGCCTGTGGAGGGCAGGTCTGCCTGTCTGTCAGGTCAGGTCTACTCCTCTAGGTCGGGTCCGCCCCAAGAAGGTCATGTCTGCCCCTCTGCAGGTCGGATCCACCCCTCTGCAACCTGCACCTACAAAAAGTCAAAAAACAACAAACATGAAAGAAAGAGACCTATTTGTGGGTCCCACCAGGTGTGCCACAAATGTAATAGGGTGAAAATGAGTGTTAGAAAATGAACAACAAACCAAAGAGTGTGAAACAACACTAAAAACACCCTACACCTCAAGATTAGCCTAAAGATTAACTAAGCAAAGCAAAACAAAAGATTTTACCTTGTTGAGTTCCCCTTTGGTTGGCCCTTCGATCTTCGATGTTGTATGCTCCTTGGATGGTAAGAGATGCAAGCTATAAGATGGGATGAGGATGGAGAGATGAGTGAAAATGGATGCAAATATGGAAAATTGGCTAAGTATGGCTCAAAGAATTTTTTTTGCAAGAGTTTGGCTAGCATGAATAATCTCTCCCAAAATGAGAGAAAAGATGGGGTATTTATAGAGAATTTTGGGTTCTCTAGAGAAATTGACAATCAAAATTAAACCACCAAGATCAAGATGTAGGGCTAAGGTGAGTTGAGAACTCACAAGCCCTCACATCTTGACATGTGGCATGTGAAGTGGCTTGTAAGGGATGATGTGTACATGAGGTGGAAGGAGAGTACATGACATGGAGGTAGTACATAGTACCTTGGGATTGGACAAGATCTCCTCATAAAGGAGGTCCTTGTCCCCATGTGGGTGAGAGGATATGTGAGGAATTAAAAATTTCTCAAATATCCACATGGGGATGAGAAAATGAATTTTAAATTCCAATGAATGCATTGGGGGATTAAATGTGAATTAAAAATCACATAGAATGGGGAGTGCCCTCCAAAAAAAAGGAGAAAGTTTTTAATAAGGTTGACTTAGGACATATTAGGTTGACCTAATTAAGTGATTAAAGTTGTGCAAGTACCTGATTAGACAACTTAATGATAGATTAGAGGCAAGTGGGAAATTAGGGAGAGCTCACATGTGACTTGATGTGACAAGTCAAAGATCACATGGGGAAGAGAAAAATGAATTTAATATTCTTTGAAAGGATAAAAGGAATTAAATTTTTTTTGAGAGGTTGATTAGGCTAGTTAATGAAGGATTAGAGGAGGGTTGGGTGGCTAATAAAGATTAGAGGCCAACTTGCAAAAGTTGGAGGATGTGACACATCCTAATCAAGGATTGGGCATGTGCACATCCCTAATGATGAGATTAGAAGAATAATAAGAATTAAGAAAATGATGTGACATGTGATGAATTAAATAAATGTCATATTTATTTAATTCATTTGATGAAAAAGTGGATTAAAGAGATAAGGTATTTATTAATTAAATACTTTAGGGATTTGGTAGAATTAAGGATATTAATTAAATAATAGCAATATTACTTAATTAATGCAAATAAGGGGATGCTTAGATGAAAGGGGAGAAATTTGGATAAATTAAGTGTCCAAATTTAGGTGTCTACAGTAACAAACAAGTTTTGGTAAAAAAAAAATGGCTACTCATGTACATTGAATGAAATTTTTAAGAACTTTTCCTCAGTTTTTTATTATTTTGTTTTCAAATGATGTAGTTAAAATAACTCAAAAAATTAGGGTAGTTGTAAAGTTTCTTTTGAGCTTCTTTATACGCTTGATAAAATTTCTTGTTACCACTTCAAATTCTCCCTCAAACATTATATTTGAACTTTTTAATGAATTTTATTGATAATTTTTTTTAAAGAGGGGTAAACACTTTTGACCTAGAGTTATGATTCAGTGAGGTCACAAACTAGGGACCTCATCTCCAACATAAAAAATCAATAGTAACATCTCAATATGGTTTGAATTTTGATGGAAAAAACAACAACACCACATTTAAACCATCACATTATGCCAATACTGACAAAATTTATTATTACTTTATGATATATAACTATTTAATATATTCTTCAGTCAATTCACTAACACAAAAAATATATAAATATTATAGGTTTTATCATAAAGAAATCTCAAATAGATACCTATGAGCTTTAAGAATCTTGGATGACTTATAAATAAGACATCAAACTATATTCTACAAAAAATGGAATATTTTCCCTAGGCTGAAAAAATAAAGTACTGAGTGCTTATCTTTAGATAACTTTGAAAAAAATACAAATGATTTAAATTCTATTTTGAATTATTGTGAAGTTAATGTTGCTTTAGCACGATACTATTGCCTTAAAATTTACTTGGGAAATTTAATGGTTAATGGATAAAACTCTCGACTTGTTATTGAAATGGAGAGAAATAGGGTGTGGGCTGATACCAAATATGGGATGGTATAATGGACCTATTATCCTTTATTTCATTAGGAAATGTGATCCACACAAAGAATTGACTTACAACCCTTAGGTGAGTCAACTCAATAAGGGAATCTACAAGTTTCCTTATGATTAAGGATGGTGGTATCATCCTGAACAACACTTTTGGGAGAAAAACTAAAAATAGTAAATCAACCCATTCAAACTTGAATCATCAATTTAAAGCATAATACAAATAGAAACAACAAAGTTTTGATAGATCTGAAAATGGCAGAGTGATGTGTACTTGTCACCAAAATGCAGATTTAGGAGGCTACCTGGGACTCATTCGCCCATAGGTGAATGGGTCTTTGTGATTTTTTTTTACTTAGCTCTCAAGATCCTTTGGTCTCAATTTGTAGCTTTCGTTTGATATGGGTTTCAATGTCAGAAAGTTGGAAATAAGATATGTAGGTGAGATTTCATGAATTGACAACAAATATGATAACTTTTTGTAACTTTGAGATCTTCAATCCTTCTTCAACTTATAAACCTGCACATTCACAAAGAGGAGAAAAATATTTATTTTTGGTAGATGGGGGTTTTCCTTGGTCAAACCTCGTTTTGGTAATTAAACCTTGAATTGAAATAATAAAAAATATGAAAGGAATGATGAATGAACTTGTTGCTATGTTGCAACTCACCAAACCCTTGAATAAACCTTTGGAGGACTGGAATCTTGATCTTTATCTTGCATGAGATTTCTTCAATGGATGTGGATTTTGATACTTGAATCTTTGACCCGGATCTTTGAAACCTACATCACAATGTTACCTCCAAAAACATGCATGATTGTAAAGGACTTTGACATGATGCTTGAGATATTTATTGTTGCAATAAATCATTGATAAATCTACTCTTGAATTCCCTTGATCATAATCTTTTCTTTTGTAAACTTGAATTGATGATCTCATGAATTTTCTAGGATTTGAATTGATGTAATAACCTTATATTTATAGGTAGCTATCCTTAATTTCCTAAAAAATAAACATTATAATCCAACATTGAAATTTGAATTTAGGGACATTAAAATACCACCAAAAAAATATTTTAAATTTGGTTCCAAAGGCCTAGAGAGGACCCATTCACCCATGAGCGAATGGGTCCTAGATCCCTATTCCTGGAACACACATTTCAAGGTAATTAATTATGTGTTGGCATTAATTGTTGTCAGGTTTCCTCTTCGGAAAATATAATTTATTAGGCTTGTAGATGTAAAATAGGGATTCTTAAGGCATAATTAAGTCCAATTTAATTGAGGGGACCCAAACAAAGTGTGAAAATGTAAAGGAGTACATTTTCCTACACTATAGTTATAACCTTGAAGAGGTCATATGTTGCTTTGCATATCATTATAGAGCTGAATAGAGGATCTAATATAAATTTCTCATCCTATTGGGGATTTTCACTCTTATTCTAGAAGATCAATAGATTAGAATAATAAAATTCTTAAGATAATATGTTCAATTAATAATCAATAGCATGTATCAAACCTAAATTTATCAACACATATGAAAGTATTAGAATATTATGCAATAATGAGATTACAAAAGATACACTTTTTTATGTAGGAAACCTTTACGAGATAAAATACACCACCAAAAGATGTTTATAATTGTATTATTTATAATCCACACCAATTCAATACAACAAGTCTTTAGAAAACCTTTTTATAAAGTCTCAATCTACAACATAACCTTCTTTTGCAATCTCTCGAGTGTTTAGACACCAACATTGTACAAATGTCTATATTGTATATTACAATGAGTTTGTAACTTAGCCACATTCACACAAATTGATACATAGATATATTCATGGGAAGACCAACCATCTAATTTTATAACTAACTTATGGAATACCAAGATTCATGTAACCATATTTTGAACATACATGATGTCAGCCTATCACACTTACCACCAAGTATGATGTCTCCACATGGGTAATTACCTTGTAAAATTTATCATTGTCACACTACAAAATAATAGTTGCATTCCAGCCTTTGGTTGCCCTCTTGCTCACTGCAAGGGCGCTACTACTTGGTGGAAGAATTCTCTCTAAAACCATCTCACGATTGTCTCTCCCTCTTGGATGGTTCCTCTAAGGAGGGAAACCCTCCCTTGATTGTTTCTCCCTTGGAGTCAGAGTCTTTCTGCTCTCCTCTTCTAGCTATCCCTTCCGCGGAACCTTTGTTGCCTCGATCTACTGTCGGTGTTCAGTTGGAACCTTCTTGTCCCTCATTGAACGACTTTGCTGGTCCTTTGTTAGCTCTTGTCTCCTCTTCTTCGTTGTTGACTCCCTCGCTGTGTGGTGGCTCCTCGCCTAGTGTGGTTGTTGTGGATCCGCTCCCCTCACCTCGCTCGATGGATTTTGATTATGAGTCTTCTTGGTTGATTGTGTTGAGGAAGAAGAAGGGACTCCCCAATCCATTGCTTCTTCATAGCCTTAGGTTCAGGGAGTCAGATTAGTCCCCTCTGGTTTTGGGGTTGTCTAATCCTTGTTTGTTGTTCTATAGTTGTCGATCAACTTTTTCTATTTGTTTTTTTCCCAGTTCATGTTTTGGTTTGAACTAGCTTCATTTTGGCCCTTTGGGATTTTTGTGTGAAGGGTACAACACCCTGTAAATGTTGTTTATCTTATCAAAAACAATAGTTGCATTCTTTATTATATTGGTATAAGTATATTTCTAGTATAACCACCACTACCAAATTCTCTCTTACAATAGCATACAAATATAACTTTACTTCATATCACTTGTGGTACCTTAAATGTCATCTTTTAGGATATTTCCAACCCTCAAATAATGTCACATGTTCACATATTCTATTTCAAGTGCACCTACATCATTAATCATTCTTGTAGCAATTACTTTAACCACATATGTGCTTGTGATTTATT
>VDFB02000008.1:36457313-36493557 GCA_007258455.2 Sequoia sempervirens | reverse complement strand
AAGTCGGTCCCACCATCCATCGGTCATGTCACCAAGTCGGGAGAAACCCAAACTTCACAACCTCTAGTTGGAGGTTAGGAAAATATTGAAACTTGCGACAACAAAGAGAGGGATTGCCATGTCAGGAGGTTATGAAACTTATGAACCCCACGACATGAGTTCTGAAGTTAAGAAATCCAGAGATCCCGCGACCAGCTTGATGTTGCCCAGTTATGAACTTTCAAAACCCCACGACTTAGGTTTTAATGTTCAATATTTTGGCGATACGCCGACAATGAAAGCTAAACAAAGGGGAAAAATGCCAAGTTATTAATAGAGGTTCAAGCCAGCAAGTTGAGGCACATTTTCTAACACTTAAGAAGAAAATTATGGTTGACAAAATTCATTGGGATAAATCATGGTGTTGACATCACAACTCATTTCCTCTAGCTACAAGAACTTCAACTTGAGGTTGAAGAAAATTTCTTAGTCATCAAAATCCACCCTTGAAAATTCACCATTAAATTTCTCACTAATCAACACCCAAATCCATGCATAGAGGGATGAAGAAACCCATGAAATCTACTAAAAAAATATTCCAAAAGTTGTGGAGATTTGAACCCTATAAAATTTGATCACCTGCATTAAATTTGACATGGACATGGTGTCATTCTCCATTCAATTTATGACTATATCAAATATACAAGTATTTTTTAGTGCTCTCAAGTATTTGAAGGGCCAAATCAACCAATAAATGAAACCCTGACTAGATTCCACTTTATACCATTTGAAAACTACTTCAAATCTACACCAAACCATGGAAAATACTCTTATGGGAGTGAAAAGACACATTTGGTAGTTGTCAATACCTTTCCTACATGTTAGTAGTTTTTATATAGAATATACCTAAAATTGCAAGCCATTCCAATGAGATAGAAATAAGCCAAAAAAAGGTGGGAAGCTTTAATCTTGTACATTAGAGAAAATCTATTCCCCATGCCACCAATCAAGGCATCAAGGATTAGAGGTGAGGGATAAATACTCACTCTTAAGGTATGCAAGTCTTTAGATTGTTACGGATCATAGATGCAATGAGCTATAAAATTGGTACTAAATGGGAATGAATTTTGATAGGTAAAAGGCTTCTAGGATGTCAGTGAAGAGGGGTTGGGCATACCTCAAAGGAGGTGTTGGGTTGAAGGGAAGTCTAGAACTTGAAAATAATGCACTAGAACTTGGAAAATATCAAGGTGTTGGAGGTGGTTGGGAAGAAGTATCAAGGTGGAAGGATGGGTGAAATTATGATTTTGAAGAAGTGAATGAAGGGATTGATGGGGTTTAGGAATTGGGTGTGATAATGAAAAATATTGAAACATAAGTTGAGAGTTGGGAGTTGAGAGGAGTCTAAATTTGGTACCAGACACTAGTACAAAAATAACAATATATGACTAAATAAACTACATAAAGCAGTGAGCCAAGATGTCTAACAACTAGTACATGATAAACATGTTCAACTATGTCATTTTTTGCAAATATTTTAGTGGTCACCATGTGAAGGTTCCCTCTTTCTCTTTCAGAGGAACAACTCCATCTATTTTGTCTTCATAAACAAGGCATATGTTACTTGTGACCTTTAAAATGTTTACATTTGCATCTCCTATTCCTTTCAAGTTGAATCCATGTATAATAGATAGGGAGTGAATCCACCCAATGCCCACAACATCACCATCAAACTGATCCAACACCCTAACTTTATCCCCTCCTTTGAGTTTATCAATACATTTCTGCAAAAAGAAAAAAAAAACACATTATATTACATAGGTAATGATTACTCTTGTTTGCATAATAAAACAACCATTACTTACTTAAATAGTACTTGCATGTGTGTGTTAAAATAATTGCAATGATCAATCTTATTTACTAAAAAACCAACACTCATAGCAGTGCTTACAATGTTACTATTAGCTTCATGCTAATCAGATACAAAGGCCATAAATATAAACATCACATTACCATGCATGCATACCAGACACATAAGGTTATGACAACACTGTTACACATAAAAAAGGTAGATAATGCACAAAAACAAAGAATGCAATATGAGAGCACTACTACTACTGCAGCAAGGTGAAGGTGAAATACATTGGTATGCATAAAAATAGTGGAATTAAAGCTCTGAAACATAACCCTGTCAATGATGACATATAAAAGAAGAACAAAGAAAAAAATGTATCAAGGAAACATATGACAACCATTAAGAGCAGTCATTGAGGAAACAATGCAGTCTTTCTCTGTGGCTTTCATAGCAGCAGTAAAGGAGTAAAAAATAAGGTTGGATGTAGAGGTCACATAAATAATAGAGAAATAGTCTTTCACTGTTAGAAAATAGTGTAAAAGTATGCAAAAAGAAGTAAGGAATGATGTCCAATGAACAAGTAGTAGTAGTAGTGAGTTTCATGGCTGTAGCAGTGAGTTTAGTGCAAGGGCAGTGAGTTTTATGGTTGTAACGAGTTTAATGGATCGAGCAACAAATATCATTACTAAACAACAAGAAGACATTAAGAGAAAGTGGCAAGAATATCAAAAGAAACTTTTTTTTAATAACAACAGCCATAATGAAGATTTAACAGTAGATCTGTGAAGGAAAGAATAGCAGGTATCATCCAATGAAAGAAGCAGCACCCTAAGTTCAAGATGTTGACAAGGTCAACTACAATGTCCTAAAACACAGTCAAGCATGATAAAGTATTGAAGTGCCAACAATCCCACTGAAAAGTGACAAATTAGGTACAATGATTGTTCTACGGGTTACATTCAATGTTTTGGTTGTCTATTCACTATTCTATAAGCTTGTTCACTGTTTTGGATCATAACAATCATTAATACATGAAGGGTTTCATAATCAAGGAAAAGTAACATTTCATAGCACTCACCTCAAGTTCAACACCACTAGTACTATAAATAGCATGCACAGACTCCTTGAATTCAGCATAATCAATGTCAACATTGTCCTAAATTTGTGTAGCTTTACTAAGAACTCTATTGACAAGGTCATTTCCTTTTCATTCTGCTTTCATATAATTACCCTGCATGTGGTTTAATCATCATGCAAAGTTAATATAAGTCAAGTAAAGAATGCAAAAGCTATAATTTTTTGTCCACAACAACTATTATATTACCTCAACTTCAACACAACTATGATTGAAATCAAGGCATTTTTATTTTCGTGTTGCTTTGATAAAATTGCACTGCATGTAGTTTAACCATCAAGCAAAAGAATATATCTAGATAAGGAGAAATTCATTTAAAAAATAATCAATAGAGCCTTTCCAAGCATAAAAGTCACAGTATACAGTCATATTTCATGAATATCCTAAGTTATACAAGGCAAAGGGTAGCATGCTATAGGTCACTGTCATTGGGCCACAGTCATACACCCCCTTGATAGTAAGAAGCAACTATAAAAACATATAGAGTAATACAATTATGAAGAGCTCAGCAAAGAAAAAATAACCATAAGAGAAATTTAAACCTTTCCCTCCTAAAAACAACTAACCCAACCAAAAAAACTACCTTTTGAGTTATGTGACCATTGATCTTCCCCAATGTTGCATTTTTGCAACTTTTACATATGACAATTTTGAAAAAATTGCAAGATATGACTATAAGAACTCTAAACCAACCAAACACAATTCACTACATATTAGATGGTCTATTATGACCTTATTGTATTGACAAAAGACTCATGCACACCAAAATCCTATCAAATACCAAAATTTATCATATTTACAAGTCTCAACATGGTGCCCCTGCACCATACACCCAGCCTAAAAAAGATTCCAAGTCCCTTAGAAATTGATTTGTAGCTTTTCCACATTTGAACACTTCATCTCTTTTACCTGGTAAGCCTTTCCATTGAACTAGGTACTAAAGCTTTACATTGTTCCTTGCACTTGGAAACTCCAACTTCATCAACTGGCCTGTTAGATGTTTACTTACCTTTCTGCCATTAGAAATTGATATAGAACTTTCCTTTTCACTTGCAAACAATCCTTGTCCAACTTTATCTTTGATTGTCTGTTAGGACTCAAAAATCCCGCTCAGTATTCACTAACCTTCATCTCATCCACATCCCACCTACTGCTAAACTACATTTGATTTTTTGATTAACAAAAATTGTAGAGATTTGTGTGACAAGATCCATTTCATGAAAAATTACAGAGCATCAATGACTTCAAGGGGTTTGAAATACCCAAAACACATATTTTGAAAGATCACTTAGACATTCACCAAAATTCACTACAAAGAAACATGATTCTTCAAGGCTACCAATACACCAAACTCTCAATACACCTCTGTTGCACCTTGGAAATTACAAATTTGAAAAAATTAGACCAAATAAACTCCCCAAGAGCATTGGTTACTCATTTTCCCAAACACTCATTCACAAGAGACACATTTTGATTATTGCATTGCACATGGACAAAATAGG
This sequence comes from Sequoia sempervirens, assembly GCA_007258455.2. Classification (NCBI taxonomy): domain Eukaryota; kingdom Viridiplantae; phylum Streptophyta; class Pinopsida; order Cupressales; family Cupressaceae; genus Sequoia; species Sequoia sempervirens. Next base: position 36,489,086 of record VDFB02000008.1, on the reverse strand, counting down.
GCGTAACTTCTAAACTAGATGAGAACTCTAGAAAATCAAAGCAGTTTCTAATACCCATTTTGTCCTACTTGAACATATCAAGAAACCACATATACTTGTTTTGAAAATTATTCTCCTAAAATTGACTGTCTTGCAGTAACTGAGCCAAATTAGGCTTGTTTTCTGAAAGAACCCTATAAAAATCTTTACCCAAACTCCCAAACTCTTTCCCAACACTCTCAACATACTTCAACTAGATTGAATCCACAACTTTTAGTAAAATAATGCCCACAAATTCACCCAGATCATCAAACCCTTAGTTTAGGCCAATATCACGCTTGAAGACATGAGGGTTTATTGAAACTCAACACTCCCAGCCTCATATCACTTTATCAACACCTAAGACCCTTCAAAATAGTTCTTCCTATGCTTATTAAACCATTTTCCTTCCTTTTCCATTAACATTTCTTCAAACCCTAACCATGAGGTATCAATTCTAGTGTGGAAATCAATGAAAATCACCTGGAGCAGCAACACAACTTATGTATTTTGCCTTCCCCTATATCTACCAACACAACTAACTTTAAAAACATTCTAAACTAACACATTCCACCAATCTACAAAGCCTCCATTAGTGGAATGGTTGTTAATCTCACTTTAGACTCTCAAAACCCTTAAAAGGAGGGTTCCAAAATAGTTTATAGTAAGAGGACTCAAACAGACTTTAAACTCAATAAAATCCCTCCAAATAAAGTTTGATTGAAAGCTAACTCACTATTCTACCAAAAAAATAAAATACTAAGGCCTGGTGGTGTTGTACAAGCCATACAAAGCATGTAAACAACAGAGAAAATGTTGTTTGTAGAATAGGGGTGCTTTTTATTCAAAATTGTTCCAAAATACAATGTTTCAATGCTTTGCTCCCCTTCACAAGGCTCTTATAAAGATGCTACATCAGTTATCATAACTACCCCTTCAATTTTAGCCTACCAACAACCTTCCTTGACAAAATGACTCTTCAACTTCTTACGCTTTTGCATTTTTTGCAATTTAACTTCATAGACATCCTCGAAACCTAGTAATGATTCAAATACATTTGAAATGGTCCAAATATGACCATTATACAAGCATAACTTGATGAAGATTCAAATTATACAAGATAACCCCATGGAGACATAAAATTCACATGGTGCCCTGCACCAACTTACCTTTCCACCATCATAAATTGATATAGAACTTGCCTTTGCACCTACAAAAAATCCTTGTCCAACTTTATCTTTGACTGTCTATTAGGATTGAAAAATCCTGCTCAGTATTCACTAACCTTCATCTCATCCACATCCCACCTACTGCTAAATGTACTACATTTTCTTTTTTGATTAACACAAATTGCAGAGATTTGTGTGACAAGATCCATTTCATGACCTATATTACCATATGATCACATCCATCAATAATCCCAAAACTCCATGGTCACCACTCCCATTCCTAAGAAATTTAACACTATTGGCCTAACATTACTACATTGGGGGAACCCCCCTCATAGCTCCACCGATAGACCAATGAAAGCATCTCACAACAAAAATATCGGTGTAACAACACTCCGTCAGGAAGACTTCCAAAGGACTCTCCCCGATGTACCGATGGGGTCAACAAAGGTGAACACATCGGAGTAACATAAGTGTATTAGTGGAACAAATTCTATTGTTTCCCTGATGGACCGAATAAAGCATATCAGCAACACTAGAACTTATCGACGCAAGATAACATATCGTCCCACTGATGGGGCGATACACTATACAATAGGGAGATTCAACATGTGGTAAAAGCATATCGAGGGAATAGAAGGATATTAGGCCAACATAAAACCTGTTCCCCCCAATGCAACGATAAAAGGCTAAAGGAATCAGAGGAAGTGACACCTATCGGTGGACCATGAGTCGTGAAATATATGCTAAGGAAGGATATCAGAGGAACTAAGGCACATCAGGGAGACATTATCTAGCATCCCACTGATACCTTGAAGGGAAGGAGTTCATCGATGAAAAGGGTATTCTAATTAAATGCTCTCCTTTGACGACAAGATTGAGAGCAAGTGGAGCATTTATGAACTAGAGTTGAGAGAATTATATCTTAATTCGATCATATTTGGTCATTAAGACTTGAAATAATTTGGTGGAAGCGGGAGCAAAGGAGAGAAGGTTGAGAATACGCCATTGTTGCACAGCTCAGAGCTAGAGAAAGCGAATTCAATTAAGTGTACAAAACTCGACTAAGAAGTTGCTTTTATAAAGGCTTGCAAAAAACTTTAACAATAGAAGAAGGCTCAGAAACACAGAAAACTAAGAAACAAAATATAGAGGAAAGACTTCTAAACCAGGACTTGATTGACCAATGCCTTGGGTCAGGACCGAGACCCAAAAGGAGTGCACAGTCAAATCCTTCCATGGACAAGTTATGGGACAAGCACAAAGGTTTAGGAGATGTGTGGACACCATGGCGGGGATATGAGTTGTTCATGTACCATTATAGGAAACAATACATATTTCAACCTGTTTGCAACCCGTGGAGATTAAACTTGGGGAGATTAGTGGTACCCAATGTGTTTGTCAATACAGAACTGGTTAAAGCTTTAGCCACTAGATATGACCCTAGAAGAAGAACTATTCAATCATATAATGGGTATGATATTCTCATTATTTCTAAGGATCTCATATCTACAATTTTTCAATTGGAGTGCTCTCTAGTGGATTTGTCATTTAAAATCAAGGACCTTTTAACCGAATACCATCACATGGACACAAGATATAAAAGATGGAAGCTACCACTACACAGGCCCAAGGATGAAGGGAGCCAACTCAGAAGATTTTCTAGCATTGAAAACCCTCCTTTTCATGAGGATTTATTTGAATAATATTTTTGATATACATATCACTCAATTGGACAAGTGTTAGGAGTAGAGGTTCCTCCCCTCATGTCAATTTCCCCAATGGTCTTGGCTGCAGACATACAAAGTAAAGACGCCAGACAATTTGACTATGCTGATTATTTAGCCAATGCTTTGAACTAGGGGATGGAAAGGATCAAAAGAAACAATCATAGTATTAATTTTAAACATTATTCCTTGTTTATGCATTTTCTTCTACATGAAGGACATGTCAAAAGGTTCTAGGGGGAAGAGTTAAGGATAAGGGATGTTGATGGAAATGGGAATTATAAACTTGTACAATTGTGGACCTCGATATGGGATAGTAGATATGGTAGATCACATTATCTGTACTTTGAAGAGTATTTTGTGAAACCATTGTTGAAATTGTTGGGACATCCATGTAATTATAACCTATCCCCTAAAATACAAAAAATTATGAGACCAAAGGAAAAGGACCCCAAGAAAAAGGTAAATCATAATTGGGGGGATTGGTATGAATTTCCTAATTGTACTGTGATAAGATTTTATGGGTTGGAAAGAGCCCCACATTTATTGCCATAGACAGTTCCAGATAGAATAGCCTATTTAGAAATTTTCATGAAGTTGGCTAAATCTTATATAAAACACCTTAAGAGATACAATAAGCAATCTCTCATGCCCAACACTTTATGTTTTGGAGATTTTATAGTAGTCACCAATGAGGGGTATGAAGAAATTGATAGCAAGTTGGAACAATACAATCTACCATTGGGAAATGAAATAAATAAATATGATACAGAGAACTTTATTCATAAAAAAAAGTTGTCACAAGGGATATCAGGATACAAACATCACTTTTCTATTGATGATGTAATAAGTAATTATGATGAAGCTTCGACAAAAGACAAGATGACTACATATAACAAAGTTATGTTGGTTGAGACATGGAAGAGAGGGAATATCCCGTCCTACTCAAGAGCGTTTGATAAAGTACATGATCCTCTGGAAAGAATTGAGCAACTCATCGCTCATGTGGATGAAATAATAAAAGATGTGCCCCCAGTTTTCTTTGAAGCACCTCATATAACTCATTCAAGAATGCAGGCTAAGGACATAGAGCCTCTTGATTACATACCCTCACAACCCACTCCTGAGGTGATTTTCTCTATAGATACATCCATAATCAAATAGAATGAAGAAGGAAGTGATGAGGAGATGATAAGATTGAACATATAAGTGCCCCTATAGTTATACAATATCATCCACCTCAAGAACATAACATTGTCAAATTTGAAGCTTCAAATGAACTCTCTGATGTTAGGATTAAGGATGGGCAAGAATTTATTTCTGATAATGAATTTTTTAAGACTTTTGAATTTAAATCATTTGCTTATGAGCATAAAGGTAGGATGTTGAGACAAAAAATGAAAGATATCACTCTTGAGTAGGAGGCATCCGCCTTGGGAGAATTAAGGGAAAAAATAGATAAAGAATTAGAATCTATCACCCTTGAAAGGGGAAGGGAATTACTTCAAGAAGTTGGGGTACTACTCCTACAAGGTGGGATATCAGTGCTGCAATAGTATTCAATAGTTTCAGGAGAAGAGGAGACAAATCAATGCACTTAACAGAGGAAGCTAGTGATAAAATGTACTTAGGATCTAGGTACAACCCAGATGAAGTCACCCTATTAATTTGGGCATTGTATCCTCAGGATAAGAGATCCAATTTCATTAATAACCCAAACTAGGTGTTTGGTTATCTTTTGGTCCAAAGAGTAGGGGACACTAACCCCATTGAAACGGCTGAACTGAACATAAATGTGGCAAAGTTTACTAAAAATTGAAAAATTGGTAAAAGAAAATGATAAATTGAAGAAGGAGGTGGCTAGTTACAAAGATAAAACATCCTTCTCTTCCACACTAGAATTATATTCCCCACTGATAGAAAGTGATAAGAGAATATTGGATGCATTAGCAGATGTGGCTTATTGGAAAAATTGTCATCAAAATTCCAAGAAGAAATGCAAGGAGTTGGAAACATAAATAAAAACCACTAAGCATAATGTTGTGTCTGAGATAATAAAAGAAAGATTCAACAGGATGATGGATCGTGCTGATGAATATTGGAAGTTGTTTCAACAAACACACTCAACACTTATGGAGAATGAAATATTGCAAGAGCAAATGATTGACAAAAGGAAGGAGCTCCTAAATGAGAAAGCCATGAAAGGTCAGACATTGTAGGCATACAATAAGCTGGTGGAATCACACAATAAGTACCACAATAGGCTCAAAGAGGATCTTGCCTATTTTTATTTTCCCCCTACACTCCATGAAAACCTTGGAAATCCTAGGGAGCAAGATGATTGGAAGAATGAGATTGCCATGTTTCTACCTAATGCATTGCAAGAAATAAAAGACGAAGAGATGGTGTTGTTGAATACACATAAACAACTTGAAAAGATGATGTATAAGGAGTTTGATATGAAGGATGTAATTTCCAACATAGAGAATTATGTTGAGGAGGAATACACTTTCCATCTTTCCACTATCAAGTTGCTCATCAACCAAACCAGGGACGCATCAAATACAGAAGGACAGCCATCGGGACATGAAAACCAACTTGCATCGTAGGGGAGATGTACTTTGCAAGTGATGCATTATCATGGAGTAGGAGCCTTGAACAAATCTTAGGTGGTCACAGGTGCCTATTGGGAGATTAACAGATCGATGCATTCACTTGTTGAAGTGTTATGTTTTTATTTATGTTAATTAGCATTTAGTTATTAAGCATTGTACCTTTTTGTAATGGTCTGTAGCTTGTTGCCTCTCATAGATAAATGGATACCAAGACCCAATTGAACATTATCAATTAATTTTTACATTTCCATTATAGTAGACATAGTAAGAAGATAGATTGCACAATTCGCCTATTTACATCATATTGAGACACTTCTATTATAACGTTTATATTTTGAAGTAATAATGGAGCAAACTACTTATAAACCGTAATCAATATTCAATGTCCAATTACTTATAAACTTTTATATACTCCTTCTTGCCTAACATAATCACTCTTGTTGCCTTGCTTTGATTTTAGCTCCCAAGGCTTTATTGTAATTTGCTTGTACCAATTAATTGTGACAAATGTGATCGAGTACTAGCTCTCATGAGAGAAGGTAATGTTGATTTCATACCACTTCATTTTGGTGTTGAATCCGAGTAATTATTATTGAAAAGTGATTACTTTGAAGTGCAACCTTCCTTGATTGATAGGCATAAATAGTGTATGTTGTCTCTTTCCCAAGACATGGTGTCCAGGTACTACAATCACATGGTTGTGGTACGCAGTTGGGATTTGGATAGGCCGGGAGAATCTTCACATTTTGTCATCTTGTTGGCTTGGCCCGAGTTGAGGTATGCACTGGTGTTATTGGTGGCCTGTTACAACTATTGGATGCTACAACAATTGGATTCTACTATGGCTCACATGGTCACGAGCCATGCCTACAGCCTATGGTGGTTGGCTTTAAGTTGGGATGTGGTTGTGTGGGGTTGGTGTGATGTTTAGCGTGTGAAATATGGTGCACTACTTTGGCCTCAGTTGCTCCTGCCTTGAGGAGACTTTGCTCGACCAATGATGGTGCCTATTAATCTCGAACCACACCCAGGTGATGGATGCCATACAAGCGGTTGCCACCTGGGGTCTAAGCAACGACCAACATTGGTGTGATGGGTAGGTCTACGAATCAATGCTCAGACCTATTCTAGATGTGGTTGGCTCACGGGAAAGGACTATGGAGCTCATCACAGGTTTCATTTATGTGGCAAATGCAACTGTGGTGTACAACATAATATTGGATCTTGGTGAGGAAGGAGTGGTAAGCCATTTTCGTCTATTGTTCGATAGTTCCTACTATGAATTTGAGGATGATGGGGAAGATTCAAAGGATGAAGAGAAACTACAACGACAAGAAACTAGAAGGCGCTTCATGAATGAAGCATGGGAGGTGTTCCAAGTGGGAGTTATGAACAACAATCTAACTCCCTTCTCTAGATTTGTGTGCTCTAACTATAATTGGATCTCTGTTGAAATCCTGACAAGACTAGAAGCTCTTGGTAGAAACTTGGTTGTTGTGTATTGTTACTTGCTAAAATCTTGACAAGATTGGAAGCTTTTAGTTAAATATCTCTTGCAACTAATGTTGAATCAAATGAGGATTTCAATTTTTTGAATATATAGAATGTGAAATTAAAGGCACTCTCAAGATGAATTAACTATTTGTTTGCAATGGAACATAAGTTGAATCATGATAATATGTGTTTTTGTAGTGCATTGATTCATGCACCTCCATTCCTTTATATAGATTAATTGTACTATCTAAGTTTACAAATTTGAGACTATTTTAGACTTTCATTTAAAAAAATATCACATGCTTTCCTTGCAAGAATTATCATCTTTATACTTTGACTTTCTCTTGTGGAGTTTATAACTAATAACTACTAGTCTTCAATGACCTCAAATTTGTAAGTCCATTGATTTTGTAAATATAAAAGAGGAGCATTTGGTCTTTAGATTGAGATATGGTTGTTGTAAATATAAAAGAGGTGCATTTGGTCTTTAGCTTGAGATATGGTTGTTAAGGCTAACTTCCATCTTTGTCCTCAAAAATTGCATATCAACTTATTTGCCACATCTTTCTAGGTTATAAGTGATTATAAGGCACATGTGATAATAAGATGTATGTTGTATTGATCCATAATATCCTAGATATTATGTTGCTAGCTCATCAACATGAATTTGATGTACATACCATCTGTCTTAGAGAATTATTCTTTTCATCCTTAAAGATCTTTGGTTAAGATAAGAGAAAATTTCCTAGGACTTATGATGCTTAAGTGCTGCAAACTATAGTAGGTAGTTGGATGAATGAAAACAAACAAATAAGAAACTGAAACATAAAGAAAAAATAAGAGATTTACTATGTAGAATACCACTATGGGGAAACTCCAAAAGACTAAGGTCTCTGCTTCCTTTGTCACAATCTCTTGGAAGTTTACATTTTCTAATTTTCCATGTGAAGTTCTACAAGAACACTTGCATTTCAGCAGTGCTTTTACAACTTTCTATGATTTGTAACTTGCTTATATACATTCTCCTACTTTGTACTAAATGCTTCAACTCCATGAATCCCAAGGGTAATTTTTATACTAAAAAAAAGCAAATGAATTGAACCCTAAACCCTAAGCCTAAATTTCATCATTCATTTTGTATTGCAACTCTACAATAGGAGGCTTTTGGTCCACAAACAATACTTGAGATGAAGAAATAATTCCACCACTATCTCATTTGAATATTGTTTGGCTTTTATGGCAATTATCCTTTCACTCCTACATTCTTTCTTATTCTCAAATTCTTGATTTCACTCTTGTTTCCAAAAGCACAACCCATTCAAACTCTTCTTGAGCATTTGTTTCAATAACTTCAATAAAAGTCAACAAAAGACTTTCTTCATCAACTAGCATGGAAGGATGCAAAGTCATGAACTGAGTGACAATAAGCAAATTCATGAACTAAAGAGAGTCATGAGTTAGAAGAACAATGAAAAGACAAAGCAGATCATTCATTGATCTCATAGTTATTTTGTCATAAAATTCACAGTCACAATGGATTTCAATAAAACAAAAGGCAAAATTTCATAGATTCACTGTTCTATATATGATTGTAATACTTTTCCTAGAGATCACGAGAGTAATTTTATAAAGGCATGTTGTGGAAAACATTTATGACATTTGCATACATCTTTAGAATAAAATATAAAGATGATAAGATGAGAATAAAAATATTGAGGGATAGCCTCTTACCTAATCTAAATCCGTGGAATTATGGTCATTCCATGTAGAAACTATAGGCTTAACAGAGGCAGCCAATTGTGAAACTTTCTCAGTGATACTGTGTAAGCAACTCATTATATGTTGGCACTCTTCATTTGAGTTGACATGATTTGGAGAGGCTCTTATTTGGCATTCAACAGATGACTGTGAAATCTCTGTTGACGAACTAGATTTCCACTTCATACTACTATTAGATTTAGTATGATCTAGTGCTGCCATATAATTGACAATATCTTCTACACCTGCTTCTCTATTATTGTTTTCCACCTAAAATACAATGTCAATTTCAACATATAGTCAATTCAATAAAAAATTGAAATAAATAACACAATGTAAATTGAACCAAAAATCCATACACTTACTCCAAATTTGTCCATTTTGGCCTGCAACCCGCCTCAACCAAATGTATATTCAGCCCTCACATTATATCTTACTCGCTTGCCTTTGTTACTCTTTGTCAAATATTCTTCAGAACACATACTTTCTTTCAATGTCTCCCACTGTTTGGGAGATAGAGTGGAGTCTAATGTCTCTTTTCGCTCCATGATTGTTTTTTCTACAATTGTATCTAAAATTGTTCATCAGAAGTCTCATCTTCTACTTGTAATATTTTCTATAGATTTTCCCACCAATAGTGTCAAAGGAATTGTCCATTTTTTGTATAACATATTCCACATTTCATGGATCTTGCTTTGCAAAATTTGATTTGTAGATATTGAAATGGGCCCTACATCTTACGCCCAACTTGGAGGCCCACCTTGCAGCATTTTTCCCAATGGGTTCACCATCTCTTGATACCTCAACCAAGAATGGCTTCTTCCCTTCTAATATTCTTTCTTTTGCATTCCTCTTTGTAGATCTATATAAATTTTGAATCACTCTTTTCCTTTTAGCAAAAGTAGGCACATCTTCTGTTGAACCACTACTAATATTTCTGGTTGATCCACTAATTCCATCAAAAGTTGTAGATGCAATAGGTGTACACTAAGGCACATTAGATGCAAGCAGACTCTCTTGATGACTTTCATTAAGCAAAACTTCATGCTCCTTGGCCACATCAAGTGTGGTATGAGTAGGTAGATTAGTACTAGTCTCTGTAGATTTCAATTCATCACAACTATTTTTTTCACCAACTACATTTGTTGAATCACAAAAGCGTTGGCTTCTACGAGTTGGAAGTGTTGTCAATTAGATTTGCACCCTGTTGAATGCAATATTCAGCAATCTACTGAAACATGGAAACCTTCTTCAGATGTGGGTGATCTGAGCGAAGAAGGAATCTCCAAAGTGAGCTGGTTCTCCAAATGATTAATTTTATTCTAAGACTTCAGAGGAAAGGGATAGAAAGATGGACTGAAATCAAAACTCAAAACTACTGATGGTTAACTTGTTATTTCTGATAGAAACTAGATTTTCCCACTCACAACAATTTCTCTATTACGATAGTTCTCACAATCTCATCGATACATGATTTCATCAATAATTCATATGAAGATTCACGGACATCGAATACATCATACAACCTGAAAACATGAAATCTTGTGCAGAAAACTCATAAAAGAAGGACATTAAGGCTTCAAATTTGAAAACACAAAGGCATCAAACTGTCGTTACCAGTCTTGAGACAAGAAAATGAAAAAGAACTCTGTTGTATTCTGAGAGTGAAAGAGTGTCTATCCCCGAAACTAAAATTACAAAGGTTCACAAGCTCAAAATGTGTGAGGCAGGGAACTGGAAATATATGAGCCAGAAGGAGAGTAAAGATAGAGTCTTTCAAAAGTATATCTCTCAAGAAACCCTAATCAGAAGCTCCACAAAAGGAGCTCAAGGAAAAAGCTAGAAACATCTCAAAGAAATGCATACAAAGCGGAAAAATGCTCTGCTTTTATGTAAGTCAAAAGTATCAAACTAACACAAAATAAAAGTATTTGTGATCGCTTTAAAATAAAAAACCTTAACTCTCAAGATTGACATTGGAAATCAGATAGGGAAAATTCAGCCAATGTCACATACAAAATAGCAGAATCATAAAACAACTTATAAGAGATTGCTTTACGATTCTACTTTACAAGATTGTAGATTTTATAATTTATCTATTTTTGCAATTAAAGATTATAAAATATTTTGCAAAAAGAATTACATGCTTAATCTCTCCATTACAATGTTTGATTTTTTCCTTAAAAATCATAAAAAATATCAATACATATCATCCTCATATCAATATCTCAATTGAGTTTATCTAAAGATCAATTCAAAAGAATAAGACCCTAAGTGGAAGTGATATTAATAGGTCCTTGAGGATATTCCAGGTTATACCCTCATTGTTTTTCTCATAGAAACAATGAAAGCTAGGATATCAGGTTCTAATAGTTCCTTTGGGCACAAATGTGGATGTAGCTCAGGCCTTAGAGACTTCAGAAACCTCAGATCAACCTATGGGCATTTAGATTTATTGCTTCAAATATTAGCCTTCAGAATTTAATAAATCACAATGCAGAATAACCCTAATTCGAATTAACACACATGCTATTGACAAACATGAATATTCTAGATGATTATGATGTTGGCTCGAATTAGGGCATGAACAAAAGAAGTCAAACCATAAAATCATTCCATTTGCACTTCATCATTTCAAAAATATTGAGCTCTGCCTAAGAGCATGCTGCCAAGTATGGCTAGGGTTTCAGCTGGAAACTTCTATTCGAGCCATCAATCAAGCTTTCTTTCTCTCCGATTTTGATCACACTCAGCTTGCACAACTCATATTAAGTGTTATTGATTGTTTTTTCTTCATTCCTTGAGCTTTTGATGAAAATAAAGGCCTCACAGGCCGCGGCCATGGGATGACTATCTGATGCCTTCATTTTATTTTTTGTGCTTTGCTTCTGATATTTTGTGGCTCCTTCTACTCACTGGCCGACATACATGAGCTTGGGTTTGAGCTTCGACTAGAAGCTCCATGAGAGAGCTTGCTCGCGGATTTTTTCCTCCTCTCTCTACACAACGTGAGCCTCTTGGTTTGTAGCTTTTGTGGCTTCACTTCCTGATTTGCTTGGTCTGTAGCCGCAGCTAAGACAATTTCTAATGCCTTTGTTTATATTCTCTGAGCTTATATTTGCTATTTTTGTGCTCTTTGTTTTCACTGGCACCCATGAGATATCGCTCTAATCCTGAAGTCGAAAGCTCCAGTGGTTGACCGCGCCATACTCATAGATAAAATGAATTTCTTTATAAGTTTCAGGGCTCGACCCAAAGGAAAAAGTGTATAGTAAACATTATGAAGTGAAACACCATATGGGTGTTCATTAATTTGAAGAAAACACTGCATTTTATTTTTCCTATAACAACACAATGTGGGTATATGGAAAAATTGTACTCTAGCTCAAGCCTCTCATGGGTATCGAATGAAAACCGATATTCTCCATTTCTGAAACTTGACCTTTTGTATTCTGTTATTTCATTGCAAAATCCACACATGGGTGAACTGAAATTTGTAATATTCAAAATTGTCGATCAAAACCCAATGTGGGCTTTCTGAAAAGGACCTTGTGTAGTCAAGCAAAATCTGGCTTTTCTTTTGTTATTTTCAAATTTTAATCTCCTCCATATGAGTACTTGACATTTAGAGGAAAACTGTCCATTTTTCTGAAAACTCCCATATGATAAAACATTTAACTTGTTGTTCTTAGAAAGAAAACCCATATGGGTTGATTGGAAATAATGAAAATTTGTATACTTGACCCGAAACCCCAAAATGGGTAAACCAACAGTAATGAGGAAATACTTAATTTATTTAGAGGCCCATGTATTTTCTGAAAGCTATGATCTCCATATGTAAATCTGAAAACAATTGTGAGTATATGAGAAAACAACAAAACTGTATATGTAAAAAATCTGACCCGATTCACATGGTATTTCCACTTTCCTCAGCTTTCTTCATGGGAATGTTGTATAAATTTTTTCTTTAACAAGACCTTCTCTTGGGTATATAAAATTTTGAATACACACATTCTGTTTGCATTGCATTGGAAAACTTGATATCCCTTTGGTTTCTCATTGCCTGAAACTTTCACATATCTGCATTCTAAAAGCTCCTCTTGTGCCCTCTGTTTACACTTTAGGCATCATTGACAAGCCATGTTTTGAAATCTCATTCTTTTGTAAACTTACTTATTCTAGAAATGAAACTTGTGTATCGGAATCTTTTCCAAATCTGTTCATGTCTATTTTACTTGCTACTTGTAACTCTTTGAAGATATAATAGAATAAATCTCCCACCATGCAAACTCGTTTGTGATATGAAAAGTCTGCATATTTCAATAATTGTGTAAAACTGGGCTTCTTTAGCATTCAAATTCTTTACTTTTTAAACATAATCCTATATTTTTCCGTTGTGAAGAGAAGTACCTCTGAATGTATTACTATCCTCATGCTATTTTCTTTGTACACAACATTGTTCTTTTTTTGATTCCTTAACTCTACCATACAACAACATTTGCTTTCTGTTCTTGGACTTACGTAGAGATTTTAAATTGAAACATTGCAATACCATGGACCACATCTTACTTGATTTTTTCAGTGCATAAGTAACACCTCTAAGACACCTTTGTTATGCTTGTCCTTTCCTTATCATTCTGGAATGATCATTTCATATGGCATTTCCTAATGCTGCATTGTATTATCAGTCAAGCTGGAACTAATCGTTCATTTATTATCTGACTACATTGTCTGTCCTCCCATACCCTTGGGCTTCTACTTGGCACTCTTCATTCATTTTTATGCTCAATTAACAAGTTGTTCCGTAAATCTCTTTTTCTTCCATGATGAAAATTGAAACAAAACTCTCCATTAAAGCATAATGTATGCCTGTTCACTATCCTTAATCGTGAGAAAAACACTGATGAATTGAACCTTGCATGACATATATGATCATGATGAAAAAATAGCACAAAACATGAACCATACAACAATGTTTGGTATAAATGAACTTAGTTATATTATTGAGCAGATTAAGCTCACTGTTCACCTGTAGCTTTCAGAAAGTATCCACCTGATCATTATGAATGCACAGTTGGTTTAATGCTTGATAGATAATTTTGTTTAACTCTTTCAGTTGTATATCATTTCTTTTGATGAATATGATGATGTAATATTTAAATCAGCCCATTTATAAGGAATAAGGGCAGCATGCCGAGCTCTACCCTTGTGGGAGCCCATTTTTCTCCACATGCTTGGTCTTCGAATAATGATCATCTTTGTGAATTTACCTATACCTGCACAAGGAAACAAACAATGTTATCATAAAAAACAAGATACAATGATCATATTGTTGTTTCTCCTTCAGCTCATTTCTTCTGTACTTTTCGTGATTGTTTCAATGTATGATTGATAGTAGGCTGCACTATTGTTGGTGATTCATGTAGGTATCATCATAATCAGAGCCTTTGACATCTCCCTCTTTTCTCTTACAGGTCGACAGAGCTTGAGAAGACAAAGGTGCACCATTCATCGTCAACCATCAGCCAAAACAGGCAATGATGATTATGTCGTTTACTTATGTGATTTTTTTCTCACATCTTCCATAGTGTAGTGTACTATTAATGGTGCATTGTGATAGTCACATCCACGACTTGTGTGGATATTTGATTTCATCTTTATGCTTTTCATTTAAAAATAAAATGCATTTCAATGCAATGTTGTAATATCATTCTGATTCTTGCAATCAAATGAAGCTATGTAAATATGAATCTTTTCATGAATTAAATGAAAGCATTTAAAAAAATGCTCTGTTGTTTATATGCTCAAATTTGTACTTCATTTAATTCTAGAATATTTTGAATAGCACACTAAAATTCAATTGTCTCTTCTTAGTGCACAACTGTCACTTAATGAATAATGAACATGATGCAAACATCACTTAAACATAATCTGCAATTTCACTTTAAGATATAATAATGTTCAACCAGCTCCACCAATTGAGCTGTGGTGAAAAATTGGTAACATTTTGGCGATTTCCACTAAATGCTTTCCTACTAAGCATAGATCAGTGGCCTTAAAACACTCCATTGGGTGCAGAGTCAATTATGCCCCTTCTTGGAACTCAGAAACTTGAATAGAAACACTCCAAACAGCAGCAACAGAAAACAAAACAAAACAGAAAGTAAACTGACAGGCCCTGATGGGCAACAAAACATGTGCAGCAGCGCTTAGGGAAAGAAAAACTACTGAAAGCAAATGTGTGAATGCACTTATTTGCTAAAAATGATAACTCTAACCTAATCTAACTAGCTAGAGTAGCTGGTCAAACAAAACCATTCACAGGTTGGGTGAAATAACACCCCTTTTTAATCAGCAACTGACTCATTACATGATTATGTGTCGCTGAGAAAACATGAAACATAAGTAGATGTTCAATAGACTATTGTAGCATTTCATAAAAAATGCAAAGAAACCTACTTCCACTTCGAAAATGATCATGCATATCGCTGCCATGAACTGGGCAAGTGAGCTAAACTTGATCACCTTCAACTGCAATTCCAAAGATAGCCTCTTGTTTGATTACATCCTCATACTTGGGTATAAGCATGACCTCTGGTACTTTAGTAGCCTCTGAACTGGCTAAGCATCTGATGGGGTAGCCTCTCGAAATAACAAAGGTTGAATTTCTATTATTGACCTTCTGATGAATATTTTGAAGAGTAGTATCTAGTCTTTGCTCTTGTTCAACCTGAACAATGCTTGCATGCAGCTTAATCTCCTGAATACTTGAATCAAAATTTTCCTTTTCAATGGAGGAAGGAAAATGTCCAAACAATGAGATGGCCTCTTCCAGCATGCTTTCTATCAATGTGACAACCTTTGGCTCTTCCCTACACCAGAAAGGAAGCTGCTCATAATCCTCATTATTACTCAAAGAAAGACACTCCAAATCAGCCTTGTCTTCCTCAACCTCATGTTGTTGACCTATGACCAGATCTGTTCTTTCCTCATCATGCTCAACAAAATATGGAAGATCGTCAAACAAAGCTATGCATCATGACTCACCTCACCCTTTTCTGCCTCTTTAGGCTGCTGTCCTGATTCTTGAACTTGCAACTCATCAACTAATTGCTTCTGATTTTCAAGCTCTTCATCATCGTTGTACCAGCTACATACTTCAAAGTAATTATCGTCGATATTCTGTTGTTCCAATGAACCGCCCCTCTCCGCACATGCAGTGTTCATGTGATCGACTGATAAATGATTTTCTGAAATCTCATCTTCCTTTAACAGATAAGGAAGCTCTTTATTGATAGATTCATCATGAGAAGCCCCTTCTTGTTTGATCTTTTGCTGCTCCAACCAATATTCCTCCATAGCTATATGCAACAAATTTACATTTCTAGCTTCTTCTATGGTGAATGATGAGTCATTTTCCGAGACGAGAGATCTATTATCATATAGGCAATTAGTGGTAGGACAATCAGATTTATCTGGTTGGGAAACTTGGGAAATTTTTGGAATTTCTTGCTAGAAAAGGAGTTGCTTCCTAATGGACTAGTTTTGAATGCTAACAAGCTCCATAGAAAAATCTGAAATTTGGAAACTTGGGATTTTTATTCTCTGAGGAGTCTGTTTGCATTCAAAACCAATCTCTTGATGAGGCAAAGGCTTTAAAATTGGCTGGTTTCGGAGCATTATAGGTTCAAAATGTTCTAACCTAGGCTCTTGTAAAGGTAAAAAATCTCTAAAGCTAGGAATCTTAATCTTAGGAGGATCAAGATGCTCATCTTTGACAAAAATTGAAATTCTAAACTCTCGAACCTCTTCTTGAATAGGATGCACTGAAATGGCAGGAGCTATTTGGGCTTCATGCCTTTGAAACCGAGCAAGAAGAAGCTTTGTTTGTGCAACTGCCTCTCTCTACAAATCCTCCTTGAACTATATTCTTCGGGCCTCCAACTCCTACTCATGAAGATGGGATTGATAAGCCAGCTCCTCCTGGTGCTGATTATACTCATGTTGCTTCTTGATCTCCTCAAGTTGACTCATGTAATCAAGCAGCATGCTCTTTATGCTTGCAATCTCCCCCTGCTGATCTATTTCATTCATCTGCTTTTCATAGTTCAACCTTATATCTCTGAAGCTTAAGTCTTGAATCTCTCGGGACTGATTTTGGACATATGAGGGTCGAGATGAAAAATGTGCAGGGGTGGGTGGGTGGCAACTATATTGGGCATGTTGATTTTGAGAAGTCGTGAGATTGAAACCAACATAATGATTATACTGGTAGAGCTGATACGGAGATGAACAAACGTGGCTCTCCTTAGTACTGTGATGATATGATGCATTTCCCATGAAATGTGACATGTTAGGCTCATTGATAAGTTTGGAGAACAAAGCAAAGTTAGGCACTTTCAAACAAATGACATGATCTGCATCACAAAACAGGAACAACATCACAGGTATATAAAACCTCGAATTTCAGATAAAATCCATCATACACAATTAACAACTTAGGCTTATTCTAAAGCTTCTAGAATTGGTTTTGAGTCCAAAGTGTGCCAAAAGCCATTTATCAATTAGTTTGCACCATAGATGCAATGTCCAACAATCCTACTAAAACCTTGGAGCACTTCTTGGATGTGTGGGTGATGCAGTGAAGAAGGAATCTCAAGTGAAATTTGAGTTCCTCCCAAATGAGTTCATTTTATTCTAAGAATTTAGAGGGATAGAAGATGGTGAGAATCAAACTTAAAACTCTGAGTAGTTGCTTGTATTTCTAGAAGAAACCAGTTTTTCACTCCACAACCATTTCTCATGTGATAGTTCCACAATCTCATGATGCAGTTCTGTCAATAATTCTTATAGAAGATTCATGGACATGTGAATGCATCATGCAACACAGAAATATGAGAATCTTGTGCAAAGCTCAAAAGATGACATTAAGGCCTAATTTGAAAAACACAAAGGGCATCAAAATTTGTTTTGTGCCACGGGTCTCCAGGAGAAGATGAAAGAGAGACTATATTAATGCAGCTGAGAAGAGTGTCTCTAAAAGCAGATACAAAGGTTCCTGACTCAAAATGTGTGGGGCTGGGAATCTGAGGCAGAGGAGGTAAAAAGAGACTAATTATTTTCAGAAATATCTCTCAAAGAGCCTAAGTTGAATCCTGAAAACAAGGAAAAAAGCTTCAAACTGTCTCAAAAACTGCATAAAAGCAAAAAAAGCATACTACTTTTATGATCAAATTGTCAAACATCTAAAAATAGGTTGAATCCGCTTTAAAAGTCAGAAAAACACCTTATCTCTCCAAGATGAGACCCAAATCCGACCAAGAGGAAAAGTCAACAATAATCTGCTAAAAATAGCAAGAAATCATAAAACAATTTATAAGAGATGGCTTTACGATTCTACTTTACAAGATTGCAGATTTTATAATTTATCTATTTTTGCAATTAAAAGATTATAAAATCTTTTGCAAAAAGAAATACGTCTTATTTCTCCATTACAATGCTTTGATTTTTCTTAAAAAATCACAAAAATATCAATACATATCATCCTCACATCAATATCTCCAATTGATTTATCTAAAATCAATTAAAACAAAACCCTAAGTAGAGTGATATTAACATAGGTCATAAGATATTTACCGTTATACCCTCATTGTTTTCTCATAAAAACAATAAAGCTAGGATACTCAAGGTTCTAATTTTCTTTAAGGCA
The DNA here is from genome assembly GCA_007258455.2 of Sequoia sempervirens. Lineage (NCBI taxonomy): Eukaryota > Viridiplantae > Streptophyta > Pinopsida > Cupressales > Cupressaceae > Sequoia > Sequoia sempervirens. Next base: position 36,470,596 of record VDFB02000008.1, on the reverse strand, counting down.
CAAATGTGAATGTAACTCAAGCCTTAAAGAATTCAAACATAGTCAACCTAGGCATTTGAATTTGGCCCCCCTCAAATATTAGCCTTTAGACTTTAATAAATCACAATGCAGAATAACCCTAATTCGAATTAACACACATGCTATTGACAAACATGAATATTCCAGATGATTATGATGTTGGCTCAAATTAGGGCATGAACAAAAAAGGAAAACCCTAAAATCATTCCATTTGCACTTCATCATTTCAAAAATATTGAGCTCTGCCTGAGAGCACGCCGCCAAGTATGGCTAGGGTTTCAGCTGGAAACTTCTATTCGAGCCATCAATCGAGCTTTCTTTCTCTCTGATTTTGATCGCACTTAGCTTGCACAACTCATAGTAAGTGTTATTGATTGTTTTTTCTTCATTTCCTTGAACTTTGGTAAATACAAGTGTCCCTCCACGAGGTCCTTGATAGGATGACTACTCGATACCCTTCATTTTATTTTATGTGCTTTGCTTCTTTGTGGCTCCTTCTACTCCTTGTGACACATGGCTTGTGTTTGGAAACCCCATTTGGGAAGCTCCATGAGAGGCTGCTTGCTGGTTTGTCTTCCTCTCACACAGGGTGACCTCTTGAGGTATGTCAGCTTTGTGGCTCACTTTAAATTTTCTTATGAGTCTGGCTAAAACTAAGACAATTTCAATACCTTATTTATATTCTTACAGGCTATATTTACTAACACCTGTGCTCTTTGTTTCTTTGGCACCCACTGAGATGTCATCTAATCTGGTAAGCTCAGTGTTTGGTGACACATACTCAGTCAGAAATGATTTCTTTATAAAGTTTGGAGACCTGACCCAAGGAAAAAGAGTCTTATACTAAACATTCAGTGAAACCTGCCTGGGTGTTCATTAATTTTAGAAGAAAACAAGCTTGCATTTTATCTTTCTTTGTAACAACGATGTGGGTATATGGAAAAACTGTACTCTAGCTCAAGCCCTCATGGGTATTGAATGAAAACCGATATTCTCCATTTCTGAAACTTGACCTTCTATATTATGTTATTTCATTGCAAAATCCACACATGGGTGAACTAAAATTTGTAATATTCATAATTTTCTCTCAAACCCCAATGTGGGCTTTCTGAAAAAGACCTTATGTAGTCAAGCAAAATCTGGCTTTTCTTTTGTTATTCTGGAATTTTAATCTCCTCCATATGAGTACTTGACATTTAGAGGAAAATTGTGCATTTTTCTGAACACTCCCATATGATAAAACATTTAACTTGTTGTTCTTAGAAAGAAAACCCATATGGGTTGATTGGAAATAATGAAAATTTGTATACTTGACCCAAAACCCCAAAATGGGTAAACCAACAGTAATGAGGAAATACTTAATTTATTTAGAGGCCCATGTATTTTCTAAAAACTGTGATCTCCATATGTAAATCTGAAAACAATTGTGAGTATATGAGAAAACAACAAAACCGTATATGTAAAAAATCTGACCCGATTCACATGGTATTTCCACTCTCCTCAGCTTTCTTCATGGGAATGCTGCCTAAATTTTGTCTTTAACAAGACCTTCTCCTGGGTATATAACATTATGAATACACACATTTTGTTTGCATTGCATTGGAAAACTTGATATTCCTTTGGTTTCTCGTTTCCTAAAACATTCACATATCTACATTCTAAAAGCTCTTCTTGCGCCCTCTTTTTACACTTCAGGCATCATTGACAAGCCATGTTTTGAACTCTCATGCTTTTGTAAACTTACTTATTCTGGAAATGAAACTTGTGTATCTAAATCTTTGCCAAATCTATTCATGTCTATTTTGCTTGCTACTTGTAACTCTTTGAAGATATAATAGAATAAATCTCCCACCATGCAAACTCGTTTGTGATATGAAAAGTCTGCATATTTCAATAATTGTGTAAAACTGGGCTTCTTTAGCATTCAAATTCTTTACTTTTTAAACATAATCCTTTATTTGTCCATTGTGAAGAGAAGTACCTCTGAATGTATTACTATCCTCATGTTGTTTTCTTTGTACACATCATTGTTCTCTTTTGGATTCCTTAACTCTACCATACAACAACATTTGCTTTTTGTTCTTGGACTTACGTAGAGATTTTAAATTGAAACATTGTAATACCCATGGACCATCTTGCCAGTTTTTGATTGCATGAATTAGCACTCTCAAATATTATCTCCTTCATCTCTGCCTAATCAAATCCATTCTCAGTAAATTGTCAATGAACCTCAGTGTGTGTGGTCAATGTCTGGGATATTTCTCAAAATCATCTCAGGAATGGGCAGCGTACTAGCTCTACCCTTGTGGGAGCCCATTTTTCTCACATTACTTGGTCTTTGAATAGTAGTCAGAGCATGATGAATTCTCTTGCTGAGAGCAAGCGATGGCATAAAAATATACAGGTCATATTGTTGTTTCTCCTTCAACTCATTTCTTATGTACTTTTCATGATTGTTTCAATGTATGATTGATAGTGGGCTGCACTATTGTTGGTGATTCATGTAGGTATCATCATAATTGGAGCCACTGACATCCCCCTCTTTTCTCTTATAGGTCAATGAAGCTCAAGAAGACAAAGGTACACCATTCATCATCGATCATCGATAATCAGGCAATGATGATTATGTTGCTACTTATGTGATTTTTTCATCTTCCAGGTGTAATTATTGCTATTAATGGGTGCATTGTGTCATCTGGCTTGTGTGGATATTTGATTTCATCTTTATGCTTTTCATTTAAAAAGAAAATGCATTTCAATGCAATGTTGTAATATCATTCTGATTCTTGCAATCAAATGAAGCTATGTAAATATGAATCTTTTCATGAAATAAATGAAAGCATTTAAAAAAATGCTCTGTTGTTTATATTCTCAAATTTGTACTTCATTTAATTCTGGAATATTTTGAATAACACACTGAAATTTAGTTGTCTCTTCTTAATGCACAACTGTCACTTAATGAATAACAAACATGATGCAAACAACACTTAAACATAATCTGCAATTTCACTTTAAGATATAATAATTTTCAGCCAGCTCCACCAATCAAGCTGTGGCGAAAAATTGGTAACAGGAAGCACTACATATTTACTTTCTTTTTGTTTTTTCTCTACATTTTCTCTACACTCTTTTTCTTTCCTATAAAACAAAAAAAAATACCATATCATGTCTTATATACATAAATCTCTTGCCTATAAAATTTCATTAAACAAGATTAAACAAGTAATATACTACTTAGTGGATTTACAACTTTCATGTTTGTCAAACCAAGACGCAATACATATTCATTATTCTTGGCCACACGTTCTTCACGAAAGAGCTCATAATCTGTCACTGGAATTTCAGCATTATGATCACTATCATCTAATTTGCACCTTAAATTCTTTTTCCTCATTTCCTGATGTCCAAAAAAACAATTATGTATAAATTAGCAACTTGATACAGAGATAATTAACCGTAACAAAAATTGCATAAATATAATTTTATGAGGTCTCAGTTTTAATGAACAATCATTAAAACACATAGGAAGTCTAAAGCACTACAAACAACAACAGTCATTAGATGTTGTAGGTATTTCAATCAATGGATATTAAATAATGGTTCCCTACATAAATGGTAGTTGCATAAAAAAATTAGCAATGTATTTGAATCAATCCATCAAATCTTTAGCAATAATGTTTTCATTCATAGTTCAATAAAAAAATCTATATTAACAAATTTTAACTGGACATGAACTTGTAGCATGGCAACCATTTTGTACAACTAAACCAATGCTTTGCTTAGGTGATAGTAGCATCACTAAGAAATGTCTATGGTATTTGGTGATTCTTACTTCTGTTGTCTTGTTACATAATAATTTGTTCATAACATCCGCATACATTCATGAAGGGGTAGATTTCATGAAAAAGAACAAATATGTTGGAGTGGACAGTGAGTTACAAGCAAGGAACGCCATGATTTGATGAATAAAAAAATGTTTTTAAAAGAGGTAAGGTTACATGAAACCTATGAACCATAGAGAAATGAATGTTTTCCTTCATTATTTCCTTCATAAGATTGGTTCTTCTTCCATTAGCTACATCTTTTCACTGTTATCATATGTGGCATTCACTGTTTTGATAAATAAGAGATTCATTTTCATAAATGGGATGTTCATTGTTTGATATTGTTTGATATTGTTATTGTTTTGACAAATAAGAGATTCAATGGCTACACAAAAATAGAGATATTGTTATTGTCATTTAGATCAAAACCAATACATTGCGATTAGAGAATTTCACTGTTATGTTAGATCAAAAGGGAGATAGCAGAAAGTATCATGTTTTAATACATTGAGTGAATTATGAATCAATGCTATGAAATGGAGATGAAGTCACTGTAATGGTAGTGGTATGAACAACATTAATGACAGTGCTTTTATAACACATAGCAAACATTATCAAAATAGACATTGTTATATCAGATCAAAGGGATACAATGAAGATGTATCAAGGCAAAGTATGTTGATAATGATCCATGAATTCTTATCCAAAGATAATGTTTCCAATGCACATGAAGTCAACAACAATAACCTCAAAATGAACAATGCTATGATGCTTAAAACAGGGGTATTAGAAGAAGATGTTTGAAATAGTGATTATAAGTAACAAAAGAAAAATCAAGGAGGACTAAGTAGTTAAACAACAGTGAACTTCAAGATATATGCAAAACAGTGAAGAACTTTGACCAAAGAAAAAAAAAGCAATGACCTTACAATATATAAAGATACATATGAGATAGTGATTTCTAGTACATAAAGTCATCAATAATCATTTGCATTGCTAGCAAGATCAGGATCTTGATCACTCATTTCTGCATCTACTTGATTTTCTTCCTCATCCTCATTTGTGACATGCAATACATTCTCTCTCCCAGTTTCTTCATTGGTAATCAAAATCTCTTCTTCAAACAGTCCCTCATTGTCTTCATCCACTTCTTCAAATGTTTCTTGTAAATTAACATATTTCCCATTAGGCATTACATCAACAACTTCCATGAATTTTCATTTCAAACGAGACTCTATTTGAATGACATATGACCAACCTAGGCTTCTTACATCATCAATTAGAAATGATTGGTTAATTTGAAGAGGGGAAACATACGACTCATCTTTCTCTGATAATTTTTTTTTGTGTATTTGCATGTACAAATACATACTCATCAAATTGTACTACGGATGGTTAGATCCACTTACATTTTAATAATATATGACTATTTTCACCAAAATGCACTTGAATAATTTCTTGGATGAATCCAACATAAAATCTCTTCTCAATTTCATGAAGAAATTCATCACTAACAACACAATCACAATGTGTCTTTCCTTTGTCTTTTGCTTCCACTCTTAAATGACTACCATAGGCCCACATTCCACTAAAATGCATAGCCCATAAATGTGGAGGTTGTGAAAGCTCACTTTCCTCTGTTGTTATATCTTGACCTTCTTTTGCATCATTGATTGCATTAGCAATCCATTCTTTAAATTTTGGAAAAGAATCGCCTCTAATCAAATCATGATGTTTACGCTTTTGAGGTCGATGTTGCATCCAAGTTTGATTCTCTTCTTCATATTTTCTACATAGAATAATGACGTACAAATAGTAATATTAATAATATAAATGTGTAAATGCAATTGAGTAAATAAATTATTGTGCAATTTTTTTTTACCTACGCCACTTCTCAAATGAAGATGTGTTTTGAAGAATAAAGGCATGTATTGCACTTCTTTCTTGTTATGATAGCTTGAAGTGACATCCATTTCCTTCTAATACTTCACCTACAACTTTCATCATCATCCCATACACGTCGATTGACAATTTTAAAATCCTTCATATATTCTGTGCAAAATCCCATGGCCTCTTGCATTGAATATCCCTCAGACATGTTTCCTTCTAGTTTTTCCCTAGTACGGACAATTTTTTTTCAAAACCTTCATATATTGTTCTATAGGATACATCCATCTCGTTCTTACTGGGCCACAATGCTCTAGTTCATATTCTAGATGTATCAAAAGATGCATAGAAATGTTAAAGATTGCTGGTGGAAATTCTCGTTCCAATAGACAAAGGACTTCAACAACCTCCTCCCTCAAACTATCAAAGTCCGAAGGATCTAATACATGTAAACTCATTCTCTTTAATATTAGGCCCAACCTTATAATTTCCAATCTTGGCCCCTTTGCCAAACTTGATATATTTACCATAATAGGTAAAATATTCTCGATTATGACATGATAGTCATGGGTCTTGAGGCCTCTTAATCTATTAATTTCAATTTGGCTTCTAATGCTACTACTTACATATCCATTGGGAAAGCGAGTCTGAGACATCAATTGTAAGAATTGTGCATGTTGTTCCTTTTTCCAGACATAAGGAGCACTAGGTTTTCTATATTTTTCAACCCAAATATTTTGAAAAATCTTTATTTCTTGAAAGTCTTCACATGAAATAGTATCAAAAGCACCAAAAAGAGTTTCTATAATAGCATAAGCTATATTTTTCTCAGTATGCATAAAGTCATTAGTATGCCTAATGGCTATATCCTTAAAGTATGGCAACTTATACAATATGCACAATCGTTTTACACCACTTTCATTACATGGATCATATCTACTGTCAACAAGCCCATCATTTTTAATAAATGACATTCTTTTTTGTCCATTCTCAACAATGTAATCACCTATTATTAGCAATGGCACTTCAAGATTCTCTTCTTGAACATTGAAACATTTTTTTGTCGACAATATGGATGATCCATTTTAAGGTAAGCATGATGTCCACAATAAATACACTTACACAAAATTCTTGAGTGCCTCACAAAATCCTTAAATTTGCAAGTAGGACATCCATGGTATCCATGAACAGAGAGACCAGACAATGTGCCATATGTAGGAAGATCATGAATTTTAAACAATAAGGAAGTTGATCCATAGTCAACCTTTGACGCTGATCCATCTGTAATATTGTGCATTCCAATATTAATTTAGTTTCTGATTTAAAGAAAAAAACATAAATCTAAAAACAAAGTTTCCAAAACAGTGTTGAAAGTAGTCACTTTTAGTAGAGACCATAATAGAAAGAAGAGGATATAATGAGTCATTTTTCTGAGATCTATCTTACATTCATTTGAATTTTACCTACTGAGAATGGAATATGCCTGTGTTTCCTATCAGCTTACTTTCGGCAATGAGGGTTTCAAATTACCTCTGAATTCGTTGTAGAGGGCCTTGCTGACTTCAAATTCGTTATAGCAAACTCTGAATTCCTTGCCTGCCTTTTCAAAAGTCTCTAGGTCCTATCCAAACAAGTGTTATCGCCCATGCAAGTGCTTCAATACCTGTCCATGAGAATAACAAATGCCAACAACAATCCAATTTCATTCCCATGCCAACAATTATACATTTTACAAGTTGTCTGACTTATAAATATAGACAAGTTATGTAAACCACTAGATAAATAGCATTTAAAAGAAATACTAAAATATTTATTAATATTAGACTTCAAAACCCCAATTAAGGTTGTCTAAGATTAGACTTCATAATATGTGGAAGAACTTGTGGAGAAATTTTCAATCATGGAAAATTTCTGATGCTGACAACACTTCATTCTATTCTATTTACAAACCATTGTATCAATGACAAAAATCCTTAATAAGTTAATACATACTAGCATTATCATGCACATTATTAATATAAAGGAGAGAAAGAAAATAATAGAAAGAAACAATCTAAATATTTTTTTCAATCAACAACATTAACAAGAGCAATAATTTTTCAATCAAGAAATAGGATGATAAATTATATAATTCAAACAAGAGTTGAGAACATTTCATTTGAGATAGTTCAGTTAAAATGTGTGATTTTCATTTTATATTGTTTATGAAGCATGGGAGGTTCAACATCACACCATGGATTCCCACTCAAAGATGCATGCATGAATAAGGGATTTGTCTTGAACAAAAATATTATACTTACAGACCAAGCATTACCATATTGGAAGCAATTTTTTCAACTTCAACAATATTATTTTGATAGTGTATGAATAACAACATAGGACACAAACAACAATCGTGGAGGATAAAAAAAGTCCCAAAACAACTTGAATACATTACTATTGAAAAATGACAAACTGAAAGAAAAATTATTTCTTGTAGAAAATTAATTGTAAAAGAATGCACCCAAGAATTGTAGTGTTATCTTAATAAGGGGCACTAATAGGATCGTTACCCTAGTTCAAAACCCCCCACTGCATCATTGTAGCCCATGACTCAAGAAGCAATGTGGCAACCTTGTGATGTAACAATTATGGTGTGCATTTGAGCAATGGCCAATGTTTACAAACATCAATATTTTAAGTCAAAATTACATTATCAAGTACACTTGACAAAGGGAAAAAAAAGCACTCAAAGTATGAGTCAAAATTACATTGTTAGGTGCACACCTCACAAGGGAGAAAGAACACTCAAGGCTAGGATTGAAATAACATATACAAGTGCACACCTATATGAAGCAAATAGGTTTTCAAAATCAAGTCCTCAAATCATATTGTGAGGTACACATCTATAAGGGATTTGTTGTCATCAAAGTTGAAGTCAAGAATGCTAGATAGGCATGCAATCATTTAAAGGAAGGGAGTTTCACTATTTCAAAGGACAATTTTAGTTTATTGGTGTGCACCTCATAAAGAATTTTTGTTTTCAAGTGCCACAATAGTAATTTCTTACAATGACATGCACTTGTGTTAGGCAATTGAGGTTAGTGAATTAGAAAAGATGTTTTCCCATGCTCAAGTGGACACTTGTGCAAAGACAAAAAGGAGTCAATAGATTGAAGTAAGGTTTGCATAAAATGGTATGCCCCCTTATTGAGAAATCCAGTTCAAAATTTCAAACATCAAAACTACATTATGAGGCATGCACCTAAGCATGGAGGTTTATACTTTAAATTTGAAGACAAATTTGTATATTTGAGTGCACACCTATCTTAAGGAAAAGTGCATATCACTTTTTTCATGTATAGAGGTGTGCATGTGAAACAAAAAAAAAAGAGTTTAGTTCATCAAAAGGGTGTCTTTCCATTTATAAGGGCATATCTCTATATGGGAAATTCAAAGCAAAAAATTCCTTGTGAAGTGCACAATCAACAAAGGAATTTTCACTTCAAACAAGCAACATATTCCATTGATAGGAACATGCTAATATGAAGAGAAAGTTGTTATAAGATAAAGTTCCAAATTGTTATTATAAGGTGCATGCCTAATCAAGCAGGATAGGTGTTTCAAATCATCAAACACTTCACCCATTTATAGGCATGCACCTCAATACAGAGTGTTGCTTTCAAATTTGAAATGACAAATTGCTTGTATAGGTGGACATTGGAATGAGAATAAGGGAGCAAAAAAGTTAAAAGCCGAAAATACAATGCATAGGTGCATGCCTCTTATTGGGAACTAAGTAATTTTTAAAAGGAAAGCATGTCTAGTGTAAGGTGTGTGCTAGATGGAGGCCAACCAGTCCATAAAGAAGTTTGCAATTTAAAAATAGGTGTTTCTATTAATACAACACCCAACTAGATACAAAGGATAGGGACCTTTAAAATGAGATCATGATTTATTTCGTAGTGCAAACCTGAAAGTATTTATCCAATAATACAAAGGACAAGGACCTTTAAAATGAGCAAAGTTCATGGTAAAGTACAAAGATATATTCACTATCAAAATTAAGTGGTGTATTCAAGTGGAAAATGACAATCATGGCAGATAAATAAAGGTCACTATCATAGAAGCAAATAAAGATTATAACAGTGAGAAGACCTTCTTCAAGATCGGTGGAAAAGGGCACTGATAAAAGTGAATGCATATCAAACAAATAAAGGGAAGCATGAGGTTTCAAGATTCAAGATTTCCACTTGGAAACCCTACCTTTAGATTGTAACCTTGTTTAATTTAATATGAAGAAAATCTTACTTATGATTTTGTGGCAAGCTGGTGTCCTTGCATTTACTTTATATAGTAATATAAGTAAAAATATGTGTGTACAAATTAAGACCCAAAAATTGGGTTAACCATGCAATCCATGATTGACTATATGTGATACACTTCACTGAAGAGCTCATGAAAGATTTTGTTCTATCATTAAGGTTGATTTGGCTTGGTTAGTGCAATATACTGTATATGTCTTGTTTCTAGTTTTGGCTTCTCAAGAGGTGGAAGATAATTTTTTGCAGGCTCAGTTATCTATATTATGGTCTAGGGTTCACAAAAATGGTATCAGAACTTTAATGTTAATCTTGTGTATTCAAGCAAGAGATCATTTTCAGGGTGATACTCAGAGATATTGGCTATCACTAAGTTGGAATAGTAGTAATACTTCTTCCACTGAAGATTTAAATAAAGTCAATAATCTACATGCACCAAACACTAACAAAATTTCAAGGAGTAACTAATGTTGTCCTTCTTACCTTTCGTTGTTTCATTTTTTAGGAATTGAAAAGATGTAGCTAAAAGTTGGCAATGATATTCTTGCTCATATGCTAATGAATATCAAATATTTTATGTTGGTGGTAAGTGCCTCTTCTGTGAGAAGTGTGACAAGTTACAAGTTACAACCAAGGTGTAATTTTTGGAAATAGTTAATGTTTTGTACTAGTGTTAACAGACATTATTTTTCTTCTTTTTTAGGTAAATTGTAAATTGTATTCCCTATAGGCTAAATTCATGGTGGGTTATTTGCATAAAGTGTTTTTTGTATTGAATCCTACAGTGTTTATTTCACAATTATGAAGCTCAATGTACTCATAAAGAAAGAAGTGTATTTGGGAGGATATGTGGTTTCATTCATATGTTTTGAAAGTTTGTGACAGGATTGCATCTAACATGAGAAGAATTTCAATATTTACTCAGTGAGGAAACCTATAGAGAGAGAATGGAAATATTCCTAATGGTTCTAAGTAATGCTTTCCTTGATTATTTTGTAAGGATGGTTTGGTTTCTGGTCGTTCCTATATTAGCATTGAATTGGAGAAGTCATAGCTAACATAGATTCATTAAATCCTTTCAAAATATGCAAATTTATTTTTTTCTTTTTATGATATCCATTTCACGGGTAGTTTGAGATGAAGACTCAACATGGCCAAAGTGAAATAGGTGGTTTGGTGACCAGATAAGAAATCAAGTCATTTCATAGATCTAGAGCTCTAAGTCCATTGGACTTTCTATAAGTAGTTGATCTGCACATAGTAGAGGTAGTTACACAAAAGATGACGATTAATAAAAAATCTAAACTTAAGGATCCATAATCTATGTGTAAGCTTCTTTATTTATTGTCACATTTTATAATAAATGAAAGTGTTTATATCTTTGTTCATATTTTGTGAAGTATAAATCTAGTTTTAATATTTATACAAATTGTAAATTAACAAAATATCTAGTTTGGGGAGAGGTGGATCTTATCAACACATAAAATAAATGTAAAGATATGCACCAAGCCTCTTGAACAACAGAATTTCAGTTAACCTATTTCTTGCATGAATGTAACTAGAACATAAACCTTTTTAGAAGAGAAGCTTCTGTAGCATTATAATTGGTGACCTTTTCCAATAGATTCAAACCAAAAAAGCTAAGGCTAAGGGTGTTGAATTCAAAAAATCTCTCAAAAAATGCAACTACATGTCAAAGAAAGAGCAGTTGTAACTGAAACAACAAAAAAGAAAACTTTGATTGGTCCCATGAAAATGATGTTGATGCTAATTGCAAAAGGAATTGGATTCTCCAGAGGCATGGTGCACATGTGTAGCCACAAATACTTAATGTGGTTCTTTCACAATAATGGTTTCATAATGCAAGGACCATAAATAAGGCACCTTGAGGATATAGGAGCTTAATAATGAAAAATATTCAACTTCCTTGCTTTCAAAAGAGAGCAATAGTAAGGTGGTTCTTGTATCATCATCATGAATTTTTTGAGGGATATCTATAATTGTCATCATAGAGGGACAAGAGGAAAAATTCATTGGTCAAAAAATTTGCTTATTTTCAAAATGGTTTACAAACCAAAAAGATATTTTAGGGAGACACCCTTTCATCACAAATATTTGGACTGGGTAACTGAAAAATGAGAGATCACCATATGTAGTGTAACACACCACCAACGATACACCAACTTACAAAGTTGTAAGACTGTTTGCGAATGTTGGTATAATCATGCTTCACGGACTCCATTCAAAGCTTAAACCTCATTCAAGAAGAGTCAAACAAATTCATGTATATAAGAACTCAGTGATAACAATAGAGAAAAGCTTCTAGAAAATACCTGTGATAAATATTTGGTGTTTTAAGGCTTTCACATTCTATAAAAGTTGAGAAAAGCTTCTGGAAATGATACTTGGGATAAATATTTGACATTTCTATATATTTATCACATGTCATTTCTAGAATCTTTTCTATACTACATAATTTTTTATTTTCATTGCAAACCATTACAAACCTGAAGCAATTTGTTTGAGAATTCTCTAAGTTGGAGTAGTCAAATGTTGTTGAGACATAATGCTTCATATTTTGTATTGTTGATTGAAACAGATCTTACAGGTCTGACCTATTCTGTTATCTACAGTAACTAATAAAGTACATGCAATTTGGAAAACCATATGATTTACTAAAAGGAACTTAGCCGCAAAATCTTGTTATTGATTAGGATTGGTGGGATAAAGTTGATTTCTTACTCAAATATACAAAACTCTGATTCAAATGAATTTCTTTGAAAAGTAGATCCAAACCATGTTTGAGGGAAGTGTATAAAGGTATGGATCCCATCCTTGAAACCATTGTTGACTAAAGATATAAATATGTTGAAGCCTTCTATCAACAAGCTTGTTGGTGTGGACAATTTTCCCAATCAAATTAAGGCCACTACTGTTAATTGGAAGCATATGTTCAACATATAATTGAACCATTTAGTGCTTATTCCAGCTGCGAAGAACTATAGTGTAGATTTTATGCCTAAAAGCAACAGGAATAAAAATATCCCACACACAAACAAGGAGTTGTCCATGGAAGTAAAGGAATATTTCAGTAAAATACTTTCCAAACCCTGGTGAGGACTTTTCATAACCAGTTTTCTTCTAGACAAGAGAACTCATCATATATAGTAGCAATTGATAACACAATAGTTTTTTATTATATACAACAATGGACCTTACATTTTCTGATCATGAAAAACTTCAAAACTTTCCA
>VDFB02000008.1:36422902-36457213 GCA_007258455.2 Sequoia sempervirens | reverse complement strand
CCACTAGTGGATATGTATTCACTATGTTTGGTGGTACTATCAATTGGCTGAGTAAGTGGTAAGTTGTAGTCACTTTGTCCATGATAGAAGCAGAGTATATGGAAGCTACTCATGCTTGTAAGGAATCCATTTGTCTTAGGAGATTATGTTTTGATGTTGAGCTTGATGAATACATGATTATTATTTTTTTGTGACAATCTGAATGTCATATGTTTGGCAAAGAATCTTACCTTCCATGTCATAATGAAGCAAATTGGTGTTAAATTCCATTTAATCCATGACATGGTGGAAGATGGGAAGGTGAAGCTGGAGAAAGTTTCAGACACTTTGGCAAATGTTGCAAATACATTGATAAAGTTTGTGAGCATATAAAAGTTTAGATGATATTTTAATTCCATGGGCCTCATAGTCCCTAGTAGTTGGGATTAGGGTGTCTCAAACTTTGCAAGTCCTAGAATTTAATTTATTGTTCAGTTATCTATTTTATCCTAATTTTTATTCCTACTATGTTGTATCACTTTGTGGGACCTATTGGGTGATGTGGCATCCTACATGGTAGGCGGTGTGTATGACATGAAAGAAAAAATTGTGGAAGTAGGCGTCTCACTTGGTGGACCCAATTGTGAGCTAATTTGATTGTTTTTGTCAAACATTGTAAGAGTTTGGATTATGATAAGTTTCTATGACAGGTTATGACAAGTGTAAGAGTCAAGTATGACAAACAATAATAGGTGGAATCCATGTGATGGTGGTTCCTATGCATAAAAAGTGTTTGCATGCATGCATGCACATTGCATGTTGAGGGGTTCCCATGTATGTGGAGAAGAGTGTTGGAAATGAAAAAGGAAATAAGGTGGGTCCTAGTTATGATATTTCATTTCATGCAAGGTTGTTGCATGCATGCAAGTGTTGTGCATGTCAAGAAGAGTCAAGAAAAACATGTAGGTGTTGGATTCTTTCCATGTGGAAATCCTAGGTGTATATCTTCTCTTGAATTGTAGTATTTATTTAGTACTTGTTCATATTGTAGTAGTACAGGTTTGAAGATTTCACAAGTATTGTTATGCTTCCAAAATTGCTCCATAAATCCTATTGTTATTGAAGAATCTTGAATATGCTTAGCTTTGTGATTGTATTGTAACCTCTTTTAGATTACTGATAATACAAAGAGTTATGCTTTTGGAGTGCAGGTTTTTTCTCCCAAAATGGTTTTCCTCACATAAATTTTGTTGTTATGATTATTTTTGTTTTGTATATTTTATTAAGTTAAATGAATGTGCATCAAACAATGTAACTAGTAAGGGTTTACAATAAAAACACATGCAAGAAAGATGATTAAAACATATTTGTAGAGGGGAATGAGCTTATACATCCATAATATGCATTAAAGAACTATTAAAATATTAGTTTCCTACTCACAAAGCCTTAATTCTCTCTACAAAATTTTTTGTTCATAGTATAGATCTGTGAGCACATGTACATTGTGTCATGTATTCTATTTGAATTTGCTCTTGACTTTTAGTTAATTTCCAATATCATTTTAGTCAATTCAACTAGATAATAATTATTAGTACACGAGTTTTGAATTAATATTTCAATTAATTTAAAATGGAATTGTTAAGAATTATTTGGAATTTTTATAAATCAAAAATTATTTTTAGGTGAAATAGATATATTAATTAATATATCTATTTTAGATAAATCTATGCAAAATATGACAAGAGATATACTTTTTAAGGTGTTTGTTTTATTCATTGAAAAATAGGTGCCTCTAGAAGGATATATTTCAACACTTTTACATATATTTATCTAAGATGGATATGTTAGTAGTATTTGCAATTGCAACATATAAACAACATTAATCCCCAGGCCTCTATTACTGATAAAGGAAAAACCCCCTTACAGGAAAATCCCAATGAAAAAGAGTTGGCCTGGGAAGAAGTTGGCAAGCTAAAAGGGAGAATGGAGAGACTGGAAAAAAAGGTCCAGGAGGTGTCGCACTTTGCCCTGAAGGTCATGCACAAGTCGACTACCGGTCTATGCTTGCTGCAGAAGGACAAGTCCACGGTTGATAGCGAAGATGATGTTGGTTTTAAGGAGCTGCTTGAGTTCCTCACGGCGGATTGGGCGACTGCTATCCAGGATAATCCTTGCAGGGAGGAAAAAAATTAGGCCTTTGGGTCTATTTTTTTTATCAATTTCTCTATGACTGTTTATTTGTTAATGTTGTTTTTCTGGTTTGACCCCTGGGGGTCTTTGGACTCGTTTACTACGTATCATGCTTGCATGATGGTCTATGTTTATTTACTATTTTTTTTGGTTTTTGATATGACTTGTTGTGGGTGATGGCTCGGTGTTCTCTGTTGTCACTGTGTTGTTAATGTGCTTACTCTGGATGGCCTTTGGTGCCTTGTTATGATGGGACAACACCCTTGTTTTGCTACTTTTTATATCAAAAACATATAAACAACATTATTTTAATAGTATAAAATAAAATAAAAGATAACATTCATTAATGATATTGTTATTTTTATTTATAAATAAATTTATTAATTTAAAGGCTTCGTATGGATTAATAAACCATAGGAAAATGTTATATATCAATAAGTTTTATTATTTTTAAAACTACAAAAATTATAAATTATGCTTCTATTGTGTATGAAACCATGTTAAATATACATTATAATATGAGTAACAATATTATATATGATGATTCCCCGAGTGTGAACCCGGATTTGCAACAGAAAGGTAAGGTTGGGGTTGTTGGCAGTCACGATCACAAGTGGTTTGGATGTTGATGATTCCCTAAGTGTGAACCCATATTTGTAGTAGAAAGGTAAGGCTAGGGCTACTGGCGGTCAAGATGTTGTGGAGACCCAGGCTATGGTCCTGGAGCAAATGAAGAAAAGAAAGGTTGTGGCTGAGGAGATTGTGAATTCCATCCGCAAAATGAAAATGTTGGTTGTTGTTGGGAAAGGTAAGGAAGTCTCTGCCAGTCAGGATAAGGTTGGCTCCTCTGAGGAGGAAGATGTTATGGGGAAGGGGGTTTTTAATTTTGATAGGGAAGATATCTTTGATGTGTTGGGAACTGCTAGAGAGGGTTCCATTGTTTTGTTCAAATTGTTCAAATGGTTTTTTCATGAACTTAATATGACTAATGTCAAATTTAGGGGTGCTATGACTAAGGCTGAAGAGTCCTCTATTCAAAACCAGATTGATGAATTGTTTAATTCCTTGAACATTGTGGTTGAGGAAACTCTTAAGATGAAACAGAATCTGGAAGGTAGAATCCTCACCCTTGAGGACCAATTAGAGAAAATTTGGGCTAGTGTGGTCAAGGGTAGGGAGGTGACTAAGTCTGTTGTTAATTTTGAATCTATTGGTGTTACTTCTCCTTTTGTTAGTGCCAAGAATCGTAAGGAAACTGTTCATGTTGAAGATTTTGGTGTTGGTGGCAAGCTGATGGAGGAGGAGGTTACTATTGAGAAGGGTGGGGAAAAGAATAATGTTTTGATTATTGAGGTGAATACGGATGGGCCTGAGGCTAGAACTAGAAACAAGACTAAGGCTCAGGTTGGGGCTTCTGGTCAAGATTTTCCTGATGTTTTGGATGATGCTTAGAAGGCTGCGGTGAGCGACATGGAGGTGGTTGATATTCTGAAAACCATGTAGTGTTGTTGGTTGGGGTCCTCCTTTTTGGCTGAATTTTTGCTGATGGGTTGCTCTTTTTGGGCTGATCGATACTAAATGTAGTTTTCTTTAGTTTTAGTTGCTTTCTTTTGTAAAGGGTTTTGGGCCCCTTCAAAACCCATTATTTACCTCTAATAAAAAACAATAATATATATGATATATATAAAAGTATTAATATTATTCAAAATAATTTTATATTGCTCATATATATATATATATATAGGTATGTGAAGTCAATTTTCTTTATTTAGTATTGATTAAGTAGTTGATGATGAGTAGCATGACAACGAGTCATAAGTGTTAGGTGTGACTGAAGGCTTAACAGTTTGGGTTGAAGGATTAACAATTAGGGGGGTCATAGGGGCTAGGTATAGCCCCCCTACCCATACCAAAGGTAGATCTAGAGAGGTCTAACAATCTCAACGGAGAAAAAAATTGGACTTACTATTTTTGGCCATACGACATGTTTACAAAATGCAATTGTATGGCTCACACATATTTTTGGAAAGCCTTCTTTGAAGAAGATTCAATAACTTAGATGTTTATGGCTCAATTAATCATATTTTTTTAGATGTATTGTGGATTGTTCTAATAGTGAATTGACTCGTAAGATAATAAAATATTGTTTGACTTTTTCTTGTCATTTTTTCCAAGTATTTTACCATTTTTTCACATAAATATGTGTGTTCTTGGTTTATTTATTTTTTCTCCTTCCCCTCTCAGTTTCTTCCATTATTGCTCCTTCCTTGGCTAGATATCCATCTTTTAAGTGATTTGAATAAAGCGCCTCTTAGGAACTTATCTGCCCACCTAGGTGGGTGGGAGAACTATATCCCTTGGGGCACCTTCTATTCAAACCAGGCCCCTACTATTCTAACGTCGAGAACCCAACCTTGGACTTGCTCTATATCCTCCCACCTAGTTGAGGGGGAGATTATAGTTACCCTCCCACTCAACAAATATAGTTCCCAACCCAACTTTCTACCTGATGAATAGTAGGAGTCCTACTATTAAGGCACTACTATATATATAAGTCATTAAGGACATGATGTGATAATTAAATTTTTTGCATATTGACAAATTTTGACTAGGTAGTTGAGTTTATAGACCTCTATACATTATATATAGCCAAAATAAATTTAATATAATATTATAATATTATATTATATTATGAGGTTGTGTATATTATAATATATAACATACAAAATGAATAAACTATACTAAAAAAGATAGATAATATTAAGGATGGAAGAGAATATAAAAATATGTTTGAAAAAACTTCTTAATTAAATAAAATAAATTTATACTATTATAATACACAATACATTTTTATATTATTTTCTAATATAGAATAATCTCTTATTATTTATAGATCAAAATAATCTATTTACATAATATTGTTATCTATAATAATATTTGATTTATCTTGAAGAGTTTTTTATTTTGTACATATTTTTAATTTTATTTTGTTTTTACTTTGATTGAATTATTCTCTACTATTAAATAATATCACAAACTTATATATATGAATGAGTTTGTTAAGAATAATATTACTTATGTATAATGTGTGAACCCCAATCCTAGACCTGCACAAACATAGCAAATAAACACAATATTAGATCCAAATGCAAGTTAGAATTAAAATTCCCCATGAAGTTCATCTACAATACTCAAAATAGGAAAGAAATGAAAAAAAAAACAAGAAAAGCAATTAAATTTCATTTAAGCATGCAAACTCTCAATCCCATGGAGGAATTGGTGCCATTTTGATGTGGAAAATGGCCCTTTCCCAATCCCTTGTAAGCTTGATGATGATCTTGATGAAGATTGATGTTTTCTTGGAGAAAATCATGCATAACCTAGCTAAGATGGATGAAGAGTGGATGAACTTTTCTAAAGATAATGACTTTTCCTTTAATTCTCCTCCTCAAATGAGCATAAGGAAGAGAGGTGGAGCACATTTTAGAGAATTTGCAAAGAGGGGGAGATTTGAAATTCAAAAGATGGCTTGAAAGATGAGGTGAAAGATGAAGTTAATGCCACATGGCTCAAGAAAAAAGACCTGTAAGAGACTTTAATGCTTTGTTGGAGAGGACAAGTCCTTTGGGAGGGAGAATTCAAACTTGGACAATATTCCCACTTTGATGCCTTTTTGAATGAAAAAGGAGATTTAATAAATCAATTGAAATGATTTTCATGAGCAAGTGGTAAAAGCTAGAGGATTTGATGGATTAAGACTAGCATTAATCAAGATTTGATTGATTTAAAAGGAGATTTGCTGATTTGACCATTTTGACTTAGATTTTAAGATTAATTTAAATCAAAATGAGAAGAATATGATTTAGACTTAATTAAATAAAGATTTTGATTTATTTAATTAAAAGGAGATGATGTTAGATTAAATCAAATAAAGATTAATTTATTTAATTTAATGGAATGACTTTAGAGATTTAATTAAATAAACTGAATTATTTAATTAAAAGAGGGACCATTAATTAAATAAAGTGATTTATTTAATTAACAAGAGATGATGACTTGATTTATTTAATTAAAAGAGGAAATGTGATGAATTTAATCAAATAAAGATTATTCAATTAAATGGTTAGTAAAGGAGATGATTCAGGATAAACTGGTGTTAACGAGATCAGGATTAGGTGAATGTACATTTTACGTGTCTACATTTTTCCCCTCTTTGAAGCAATGTACCTGCTGCGTTGGTTCAAAGAATAAACTTGTCAAGATCAAAATTCAAAATTTCTTTGATTTTTTCGGATGCCCTATTGCTGCCCCGGCGAAAGAATTATGCTGGTACACTTCCCCCTCGAGAGATTGAGTGAAAAGTTCAATTTGAGGGTCAATCTCGTGACAAAGAGGTTCAAGATTAGATCAGCTCGAATGTTTGATGTAGACAGTCATTAGCCATAGGTAGCCTCATGTATATTTTGATATATTACACACACTTGATACTTGGTAGAACTGTTAGTAAAGAAGAATAAGAAGAAATGAGATGATGACAAGAGGATCCAACAAGCCCATGATCTATGAGACTTTATTAGAGATGATGATGAGAAATGAATGATGCTTATGATGATGATGATTTGCTTATTAGGAATTGGGATTTTAAAAGGGCCATTTACCTTATGTTTGATAACATACGTAAGCACGATGCATCAAGGTATAAAGAACCAGGATGACGTTGTACCTATTGTGATGGACTTTGACTCGACAAACATATATGAGTATTCTTGTTCACACCTAACATACAAAAACCTTGCTAGGATGCACTTTAGAAGTTTCAAACATCTCAGACCAAAACACAGAAAGGTATAACCTATCAATGCAATAGTCAACAACCTACCCAAAACACCCTCCATAAATACCTAACAAAGCAAGTATTCGCCAAGTTATATTACAAGAATGTCCAACAAGCACAACAGACAAAAGATAATTATCAATGCCCCATTCCTTTCTCTCTAGATCGGTTTGATTAGACATCATCAAGAGGTCATTGGAATGAGCGCAATAAGATAAATCAAAAAGAAAAGATCAAGTACACAAACAAGTCAATGTTCTTCATACCGCTAGCCAAAGGGATTTGTTTTGAGGATAAGAATCCAGAGTGATTTGCCAAAGATAATGCCCATTGTAGGAAGGATGCATCCTAGGACATGTTAGTGGATGGTGGAAAGTTGATAGGTTGTTTAAAAGGTTGTTGATATAAGGTTGACTGACATGTTTGTAAATGATCAAGAGTTTAATTTTGCATTTAAAAGTTTGTTGTTTCGATTTTGATTTTGCATTTGAAGTTTTCTTTTGCTGATTGCTATGGTTGTTTTTGTTTGTGTTGCCAAAGGATGAAGGTGACGATTTGTTTATTATGGATGAGATTATTTTGGGTGAAAGCGAAATCGGATGAATGAATTTTTTCAAATATTTGGATGTTTTTGGAGTTATGAAATGTTTTCAGGTTGTTTTTGGTATTTTCAAGATGTTGCAAGTGTTTTGATTTTTCAATTTTCTAAATGTTTTTGGATTTTGGCGTTTTGGGGGCTGATCAAGATTTGCCTTGCCTACGTTTAAGCTCAAAGATGACGTAGTTCAGATTTTCATGTTTTTGACATTTTTTGGTTTTCGACTTGTTTTTGGATTTTTTGATATGTTTTGAGGCTGTTTTTGGTATTTTCGAGATTTTATGATTTTTTTTGTGTTTTTTGTGTCTCGGGGGCTAATCAAAGATTAGCCTTGCCTATGTGTAAGCTCAGAGACGATGTAGTTTAGATGGTGTGTTTTTGACATTTTCTAACTTTTATGAGTGTTTTTGGTTTTTGATATGATTTGAATGTTTCTGGATTTTTTTATTTTATGAATGTTTTTGGATTTTTCACATAATTTTGACGATTTGGCTATGAATATGTGTGATGATATCAATGCTCTATTTGGGGATTTTTTTGAAAACCAAGCTAAGGTTGATTGATCGGATTGATGGATTGATGATGATAACATTGTTGAGGATACACAACAATGAAAGGATAGTGTTTAAGAAACATGAGGATTAGGATGGATATCCCAAGATGATGATGGATTGATTGGATTTGATTGATTAGGATTTTTGAAGCTTGATTTGGAACAAAAGTTTGTTTGAATGATTTGATGTGACGTTGAAGTGAACATTAGATGCAACTGATATTGATTGTTTGAATTGATGTTCGATGAAAGATAATGCTTGATAAGGAACATATTCTTGTCAAAATATGCCATGGGCTAGTGATTTGGATTTTGGCTCACAAAAGCTTGACAAATTTGATTTCACGTTTGCCAATGTTTGGATCACCACATAAGTTGGAAGATATAGATCAAGATTTATTCCCGAAGCAAGATGTAAATATTTTCCCCCAGTGTCTAGCAATGTATGGAATTCCACGGGTGGATGTTTGGATAGGTGTATGGATGGATGGATGGATATGGATTATCTTGTGATAAGATAAGGTGTTTGGATAGAGGAATGCTTCATTTGGATAGTGCTTCATGGCTCAGATAATGTTGGGTAGGATAGTCTCAATGAAAATAACTCATGTCAAGATGTTTACAATAAGAAAGTATGAAGTGTGCACCAAAATTTGTCAAGATCAAGATAACTTGGACTATGGATGTAGCTGGATGAAAATGGATTGGATAAATGGTTCATGGATGAATGGATTTATTATGGATATAAGATGGATGGAATGTTGGATTGTTGGATTTATTATGGATGGTATGCTGGATTGTTGGATTTATTATGGATATGATGAGATGCTTTCACCTAAAGTAGTGCACATAGATGCTCAATTCTACACATGACACCTGTTTTCCAAGTTTTCATCATGGTACTTGTCCAAAGCGCCACCATAGTGGTTTTCACTAGAGTATGATTTTTTATTTTTGGTTTTTCTAAAAGATTTTAAGCTCATGTTGAACCACCTGGTGCTATTGATGTAGATTCTTTTGTCATAATGTGCCATTGATATCCTGCTTGGAGAAGTTGCTTTGCCAAGATACGTGCACTTGAATACAACTTTTGAGATTCTTGATCTTCTTTGTTGATACCGGAGTTAACTTTGTCTCTGTGCACACATCACGATAGAGTGCCTTTTGAATCCTTATGATGAAGGGTCGTTGCCAACACATAGTCAATGTGAGAATTGGATATCATTTGTGGAGGTGTGGATGGAGTGTGTTTAGGAATAGGAGATGGATTGGTTGACAGTTTGGAACTTTTGACTCTCCAAACTTGGGAAGATTAGCAATGATGGGTGGATACGAAAGTGTGAAGGGAATTAGGACCAATAGCTTGATATACTTTGTATGTTGCTTGAGAAGCCTTATTTTTCTTTTGTGGGCATCTTTGATGGATACTTTTCCCTTTTTATTTTTCCCCATAGTTTCTTGGACTAATGGAGTTTGATAGGGATAATCTTTCTTTGTATTTTTTGGTATCCATTTGTATTTGATTTGTCCATTATGCTTCTCTGTTTCTTTTTCTTTGATGATGTTCTTCTTGCTTTTATTCACATCCTTCTTTCGATGTTGGTCCCAATTCGTGGATGGGGTGATGAGTGGATGAAAATTCATGAAATGGCTAGTTGTAGTATTGGCATTGGTTTCATCATAAGGATTCTTCGTGCTCCCTATGTTGATGTTTGCTTGGGACATAGTTTCCCCCAGTATGGTGGTAGTAGAACCTTTGTTCTTTGATTCTGCATGTTTTGAGATGTCTTGTTCAGTAAGTAATTTTTGATAAATGACCACTACAGATGACGTTATTTCAATTTGTTGCTCTGTTGACTCTAGAATATCCTATTATGTATGACCTATTTCCTTAAGTGGATAATGATGGATATATTCATACATGATGTCCTCAGTCTGAATTTGGGATATATTTGATCATGATGTTGACAACTCAGTTTGACTATAGGAATCAATAACCTGCTCTTTTTGTGTAATAACGTTAGGAGTAAAGGAATCTTGTTCTGAATGAAGAGCATCTATGTGTCCATCCAAAGAAAACAACTCATGGGTGGGTGGAGGAGTATGTGCTATGTGGATGTGATCATCTTGTATAGATAAGAGAGTGTCCATTACATCATTATAGTAGCTTTAAGATACAAATTCTTGATCTTGATTAATTTTGGAATTGCTTTTGACATACTTTGGATCAAGTTCTTGACATGGGTCAGTTTAAAAGGATGGATTTCTTACAAAGGGTTCTTGGATGTCTTCATTAGGCATGGGAAGTGGCTCAATATCCTCTTGATATTTGAGTGGACTTGGATCAAATGTTGAGTTGAAGATTCCTTCAATATCTACAAACATGTCTTGGAAAGGACCATTGCTAGACTTTGGTGAAAGATGTTGATCATGCTTTGGAATAAATTCTTGAGATATGTCCTCTAACTCATTGGATGATGTAGAAACATTTTCAACATGATTATTGGTGGATAGATCTTGATCATTGTTTTCAACAATTGTGGTGGGGAGATTGTTACTGCTATCCGTGGATGCTAAAATCTGCAAAATGTGATTAGAAAACTAACAATAAAACCTGCAAAATCATTAGTATTTCAACAACAAATCAAGATATTCAACATCCTTATGAAATAATACATCATGTTCAAAATGCAAACAAATGACAAAGGATCTAAAGCAAAAGCATAAGAAAACATGATGCAAACTATCTCATATTGGATTGGTGTCACATGTGCTAGTGACCCTTTCCCAACCTTGATCAAAGCTCAAATTGTGCAAATGCAAATGGAGATGGTGGAGTGATGATGAACAAGATCAAATCTCAAATGAAGAGAGTAACCTTGCAAAATAGATTGTGAAGGATTTGCTTGAGGATGATGCACCTATTTAAAGATTTTCAAAATGCCAAGTGTTGAAGAGGGACCAATGTGGGATCAAAAACAAGCCAATGAGTTGAGGACACTTGTCATCATGTGATTAGTTGATGTGTGCAAGATTTGGGAAGAGTGCCCAAGAGGGGGAAAATTTGAATTCAAATTTGCAATAAATTTTGAGAGGGGGACAAGAAAGAAGAGCAATAAATGCCCTGTTTGACTTGTCATGTTGAGGAAAATGAGGTTTTAATAAATCAATAAAATTGATTTATTGTGCAAGTGGCTAGATCTAGATAATGCAAGTGGGATGGGATTAGCATTAGATTAGGATTAGATGATGATTATGCTGATTAATGCTGATTAGGTGAGTTGACATTTTGGACTTAAATTTCTAATTTATTTAAATCAGAAAAGGATGAAATATGATTTAGAATTTGATTTAAATGAAGTCCTGATTTATTTAATTAAATGGATGATGAAGGTTGAATGATAATGTTTATAAGATTATTTAATGAATGGTTTAAAGTGATGAATGGATATAATGCAATATCCAGTTCGGTTGATGAATGAACCTGATCAAATGCAGAATGTTAGTTTTGCATGTCTACACTATCGCTAGTGGTTGAATCCTAATAATTGTCCCCAATAGTTATTATTTCTTGATCAATAAGGTCTTGGATGAGATTTTTGAGTTGAATACAATTTTATGTTGTGTGTCCCTTTATTTTGGGATACTCACAAAGGTGCTTCTCGTCATACCAAGGCGGTTTTACCAAGGGTTCTTGATAGTTCTCATAGACGGGTATTTTAATGAGATTTTCTTGCACCAACTATTGCATGAACGATTCAATTGGTTTCTCGAGAGGTGTGTATTTTCATTTGTTACCTTGTGAGATTTAAATTGACCTTGTGATGATTGATTTTGGACAATGTTCTTATTTGGGATGATGTTCAGATTTGGCATTATAGGTTGAAATTGAACATTGTTGTGGTTGGGAATCACATTGCCTTGATTTAGGTAACTTTGATTTTGTATGGTGTTACCTTGACTTGGATCAATACATGGAGTCGTTAACATATTGCTTGGACTTGCAAACATATCTATCTCAAAATTTACCAAGTGTGGATTTGAAATGTTCATGTTTGGTAAACTTGTACTTGGTATATTCACATTTGGCATGTATGGATTTGGTGGGATAATGTTGTTTTGTTGAAGACACATGCATTGATTGTTTGGTTGATAGATTTGTAGGTTTGGACTTTGATTTAAATCTACCATAGGGAAAGGTGTTCCAAAATTTAGATTGGGCATACTCACATTTGTTGAGGTTTGAACCATTGAGGTTTGTAAGAGATAATGATCCCATGTATAAATGTGAGTTTTGATAATCAATCGACATTGTAAGGTTTTGATAGTTTGGTTGACTTAGATCACTCATGATGTATACATTCCATGTTTTTCTTGTGTTTTGACCTTGTTCACCTCTAAGGGATTTAGGACCAATGATGAGATGAAGGATGAAAGGGGTGAATGATGTGGGTGTTGAACTTTTAGGACCCTTGGAGGAATACTAGACTTTAAGACTTTTGGATTTTTGATTTTGGATTTGATTTGGTTTGATTTGGATTTGATTTTGATTTGGATAATGAACTAATAAACCCCAAGATGTTGGATGTTATCTTGGAATAAACTTGTCCAAAAGGTGATAATTTAACTAAGTGTATGAAGAAGGATTCATCTACACACACTTAGCTAAACAAGATGATTTTGATTTTGATTTAGAAGGATTTGCCAAAAGTCTAGTATGATTTTTCCAATGGTTCAAAAGTTGTTTGTGAGATGGGTTTTGATTGATGTTTTGAGGATGGATGAAATGTTTGATTTTGATCCTAAATGAACCTAAGAAGGACTTGTTTACAAGGCCAAGGTTTTGAAGAACTTGTTTTTCCCTTCAAACAAAAATATCAATGTTTCCTCAAAAGACCATAAGACAAAATATACACAAGCACATGTGTGGGGTTCAATTGATTTCATCTTGATTAATGAATTTATTTTATCACATCCAATTTCTTGCTTAAGTTTCAAACTGAATGTCTAATGTATCAATTTATTTTCATCCCACAAAGTTCATTATGTGGAAATCAAAGAAATTAAGGAAAAAGTTCCCTATTGTTGACTTTAGTGAGCAAATGGAGATATAGATTCAAATGTTTAGAAACCTCTAAGGATAGAACCCCTAGGGCAAGCAATAACACTCAAATTTTGTCAAAGGTATTTTCTCCTCTAAAGGGTTTGAAATTTGATGTTCATGTTGAATGTTTGTTTTCCCACTGTTTATGATCAAGCAAAAGTGTTTTTTATTCCAAGAACATGCACAACCCTATGGCTATGAAAGATAGTATTTGTTGAGTTCCCACTAGGATAAATCTAGCTACGCCTACTCTTAGTAGATGATTAAATGCTTGACCACACAAGCCCTCCCTTACAGTGCACTTACTTCTCGGGTCAGCCAAGCATCAGTACCCATGAAACTCCCATGGCATACTTCTCATCTCTACTAAGAGTCGTAAAAATGTGGGATGACTTCAGAATGACTGTTCTTGCACCAACAAATAGATCAAGGATTTTGGATTTTCTAAACAAAGGTTCTAGTAGGGGAATTTCGTTCATGGGGGATCATCCTTGTGGTGAGAGACCATTGTTTCCCTTCTCGTCAGAATAATCCTCGTGATACTTGCCTTTCCTCAAGTACCCACACTTATATATCGGTTGGAAGTCACTTGGCTTTAGCGTGTTCCCAGTTGGGTCATTCCCTTGGGTGATTACGTTTTCCCACAATGCAAGCCCTCTAAGATAAAACAAAAGCAAGAAAACACATATGTAGTTCGATCCATCTTCGTTAAGAAACAAAGAGAGAACACATGCGATATGTTCCACTCACACTCACAAGTTTTGTCCAATTTTAAGAACCCAAATGAAGTGTGGAGGCAATCACTTACACAACTTAATATCACAAAAATCCTTTTGATTCTCAAGATCAACGTGAGGCGTGAGAGAAGCGCATACGTCTTTTAGATGATATTAATTTGGGTAGTTGATTACAAAACATAGAAGCACATGTTCATTTTAATCCCTTAAAGAAAGAGTGAATTCTTTTTAAGCACCAAAAGGAAAAGTGAAAGTTTCTTGTTCAATTGTTAACCTTTAAACAAAATCTAGTAAATTTGCCTAAGGTTATTTTTAATCCTTTTGTCTTGTTCTTTTTAAACCCAAATTGAAATCTATTGAGTCCTAACAGCATGAAAGATAGCAAATCCTTAGGAGAGGGATTATAATTTCTCAAAAGCATTTAAAAACACTTGATACAATAAAGAAATGATGCTATAATTCAAACTTCTCCTTGCTCCTCTCTTGACTCCACCTGCAAAAATTGATTAGTCCAAGAAACAAAGAGGTAGAAAACAGGTTAATAGCTCAAAATAATCAAAGGCAAAAAATAAAATGTCAAAAATAACTTGAAATTTAACTTTTTACCCCACCCCAGCGGCGCAACCCACATATGTGTCGCATTTTGAAGAAGTCAGCGGTGCTATATGGCGCTGCTAAGACTGACAACGATGCTCTATAGTAGGGACATAGAGCGCAATTGCGATGTTGTTTTGGCAAGCAACGTTGTTTGAAATTTGGGAACCCAGCGACAGAGAAACAACCTAGCGTCGGAGTTTAAAAATTTGAATTTATGGGCAGGAAAACCTCAGCGGCGGAGTTTAGAGTTTTTAGCGTCACTGTATAGTGTCGCTAGACTGATAGTGACGCAGTTTCCTGTAGACACAAAAGTTAACAAAAAAAGC
The DNA here is from genome assembly GCA_007258455.2 of Sequoia sempervirens. Classification (NCBI taxonomy): domain Eukaryota; kingdom Viridiplantae; phylum Streptophyta; class Pinopsida; order Cupressales; family Cupressaceae; genus Sequoia; species Sequoia sempervirens. The sequence continues at coordinate 36,442,295 of VDFB02000008.1, read as the reverse complement.
ATTATTTTTTGAGAAAAACGTGTTAAAATCTTCAAGTTCACCCTCCTTCTAGCGCCATAATGTGAACCCCAATCTAGACCTACACAAACATAGCAAATAAACATAATATTAGATCTAAATGCAAGTTAGAATTAAGATTCCCCATGAAATTCATCTACAATACTCAAAATGGGAAAGAAATGAAAAAAAACAAGAAAAGCAATTAAATCCTATTTAAGCATGCAAACTCTCAATCCCATGGGGGAATTGGTGTCATTTTGATGTGGAAAATGGCCCTTTCCCAATCCCTTGTAAGCTTGATGATGATCTTGATGAAGATTGATGCTTTCTTGGAGAAAATCCTGCATAACCTAGCTAAGATGGATGAAGAGTGGATGAACTTTGCTAAAGATAATGACTTTGCCTCCAATTCTCCTCCTCAAATGAGCATAATGATTTTACATTGATTGTGGCTCCGGCTCAAACAAATAGAGAAGGTCTCTATTTATAGGAAAGAAGGATGGAAGAATGAAAGATATGGATGATGTGGGACTGAAAATGAACTAATGATAAAGTGCCACTTGTCAACATGCTATTGAAGAGAGGTGGAGCGCATTTTGGAGAATGTGCAAAGAGGGGGAGATTTGAAATTCAAAAGATGGCTTGAAAGATGAGGTGAAAGATGAAGTTAATGCCACATGGCTCAAGAAAAAAGACTTGTAAGAGACTTTAATGATTTGTTGGAGAGGACAAGTCCTTTGGGAGGGAGAATTCAAACTTGGAGAATATTCCCACTTTGATGCCTTTTTGAATGAAAAAGGAGATTTAATAAATCAATTGAAATGATTTTCATGAGCAAGTGGCAAAAGTTAGAGGATTTGATGGATTAAGACTAGCATTATTTGATTAATTTAAAAGGAGATTAGTTGATTTGACCATTTTGACTTAGATTTTAGGATTAATTTAAATCAAAATGAGAAGAATATGATTTAGACTTAATTAAATAAAGATTTTGATTTATTTAATTAAAAGGAGATGATGTTAGATTAAATCAAATAAAAATTAATTTATTTAATTTAATGGAATGACTTTAGAGATTTAATTAAATAAACTGAATTATTTAATTAAAAGAGGGACCATTAATTAAACAAAGTGATTTATTTAATTAACAGGATATGATGATTTGATTTATTTAATTAAAAGAGGAAATGTGATGAATTTAATCAAATAAAAATTATTCAATTAAATGATTAGTAAAGGAGATGATTCACGATGAACTAGTGTTAATGAGATCAAGGATCAGGTGCATGTACATTTTACGTGTCTACATAATACAATTTTAAATTATTTTTGTTTTATTTTTAATGTAATTCAATTATTTAATATTTTGATAAAAAAATATCACATAAGTAAATATACTTAAAAATATGTAATAAGTTTTTTTTTTGTTTATATATATAGAATTAACATTTGTATACAATTTTTAATTTTACTTTTTTTTTTTCTTTTAAATTTATTTATTTTATACTTTATTATTATTTTGAAGTGAAAATAGTTGTTAAATTTAAAATAAAAAACAAAACTTCACATGTTCATGTCTAAATCGTTTCATTTTTAAATATTTTTTACTATTATTTTAATTATTGGTCAAAAGGTTATTAATTGCACTTATCATAGATAATATATAATTGTGAGTAATAAGTACTATTTATATAAGAATAAATTATAAAATGTTGAACAAAAGTTTGATTTAGAACTTTTTTCATAATAAAACAATAATTTATTTCATTATTACACATAAGTCAAGAATATGTCAATAAAATTATTATTATTATATTTTGATAATAAAAATTAAAATATAATTTTAAAAAAATCATTTGATAAATTTATTAACTTTTGAATACAATAAAATTTTCATCCTAACAAAAACAAATAAAGCTTTTTTTTCTTTAAAAAACACATCAATCAATACAGAAATTAAATAAACTGAAAATTTTAAAAATATTATTAATATGATAAAAATATGATAAAAAAAATAGTTAAACTAAACTATTAATGTAGTTACCAAACCAAAATAATAATTCATTTATTGTAAATAAATATGTTTATTTAGAATTATTTTACACTAAGTCATCGTGTATTTATTGCTAACAGCTTAGACTTGACGCTGACATATGAAAGAGACTTCTAACTGATTCGGCAAATAAAGAAAAATATAATATGAGAATTTATAAATATTTAATAATATTTGTTTGAAATTTTTCACTAGTGGAAGTGGTTTAAACTTTTGGTCATGGTATATTAAATGTTATTGTGAGGATATATGTTAGATTTTAAATTTAAAGTGATTTTTTTTGGAATGGATATTTTTTAGTTCTTAGATTTTAATTAAAAGAAATCAATTATTACTATTTTCAATTTTCAATATTCATTAATTATAAAAATGATCATATATTTTAAAATAATAATTTATTACTAGTTTATTTTCTTTTCTCTTTGTTTTGTTTTCTAAACTTTGATGTATTAATTGTTTCTATTTAGTAATTATTTTATTTCTTGGCTAGAAGTCAAAGTGAAGTATATGTTTTTTAATTAGGATTATGAGTTGTTTCAAACCACTATCAATTCTATTCCTCCTCGTATGATTCATAAAATTAGGTTTGAGAAGCTTCAAATTGTGGTGAAAAAATTAGACATGGTATTCAGATAAACTATTTTACAATTACAACCCACACAAGGGATATGTTTAACTCTCTCTAAACCTGCACATGATTACAAAGCTAAATCAGCAATGGCTTCTACAATCTTCTTTGGGAACTTAGCAACAAAAATTTTAAACTATTTGTGATGTAGGAGCATCTCAACAAACAAGCTATCCAACATCAACCAAAAGATGAGTTTATTTAATTTTTCTTTTTGTTTGCTTTTTCATGTTGTTGGTGAATAAATTAAAAATGCAAGCCGACATTTAATAAATAATTTGGTTACAACTTATTGGCAAGTTGGTTATGCAAATTATTATTTGATTTTTTTTTTTACTTTTCAAAGCACATTCTAGTAAATGCTTTCTTGGGCATTGGAATTGGAAGTTGGAGAGAAAGCATAAAAAAAAAAAATTCTTTATCTCCTTGTTTAATTCCTTTCTTCCAAGTCCGGGCGTGGGGAATTGGGGAGTCATTGGTAATTGTTCTTGGTGAATGTGGAAGTTGGAAGGTTGGGTGTGGGATTTTGGGAGTGGTCTCCCATCCATGGTTTGTGAATACCAAAGGTATTTTGTATTATATATAGCGAGTACACAAAAAAAGTGCCAAAGAAAGCACAAAAGTCTGCAATGTACAGCTCAAAAGAGGCAATGCCTCACAACAAGATCGACAGAAATATCCAGAACAATGATAAACAAAACAGAGCTAGAGACAATACAAAACAGAGCTAGTGTAAGATATCATCCATGGTATCAACCCAGGCAGTCCACCCCTTAGCACTTTCCATCCAGACAATGCGTTTCGACTCCTGAATCTGCGCAAGCATGAGGATCTGATCCTTGTTGGCGTTCCTGTTGTTCTTCACTTCTTGGGTAAGCATCTTGCAAGTCTTCTCAAATAACTACAAATTGTCTAGAGTTTGTCTCCAGGCATAGCCACCCTGCATCTCATATATGAAGAACGTGGCAAAACCGTTCTTTAGGAACCTTTTAAGTTTTTTCTTTTTCAATCAACATGGTAGTGCGCACCTGTAGGAAAATTTTAAGAAAATTGAGTTTCCGAAAAGACTCAGTAAGAATTTTGGGATTGTTCTGATACCTTTCTTCATTTCTACATTTCCAAATTTGCCACAAAATATTAGAGGAGAGAATCTTCCAAAACAAATTAGAATCTTGCTTCAACCCATCAATATGCCCAGTTATAATTTCAATGATGTTAAAGACCGAAGGATAAATGATGCCAAACATATGCCAAATTTGCTTAGCAAAAATACAGTCAATAAGAATGTGTCTACTTGTCTCAGGTAACCTGCACATATTACAGTAATCAGTAACCGAGATATCTTTTCTGATAGGGAGCCTGTCAAGAATCAAAAGCCAATTAAAACATTTTATCTTAGGTTCAGTAGGACCTTTCCAAAGGATCTCAAAAAATTTATTCCATGAGTGGATGTCGAGGGTAGAGTACCAAACATTGTTAATGTGTTCAATAATGGCATCAGAATGCCCAATAATATTGTAGATATTCTTGGCTTTGATTTTGCCCAAAATGGTCCCATCCAGCCACTTGTTGCTTAAGAATCTATGAGAATCTATTTGACAAGAAGCCGAGAGGTTCATGGTGGCCTTGCAAATCAAATTATAAGTTTTCTTCTGGGAGACGGGGATGTCAAACTTGTTTCTGAGATCCTCCCAACTAATTAAACTGTCTTGCTCAAACAGGTCAGCCAATTGAGAGATGCCTTTGTTAGCCCAGTGTCTAGCAGAGCAGCCCTGGGAGAGGGCGAGGGGTTTTCCTGAATAAATTAAGTTCCACCAGATGGACCTTTCACCATAAAGATGAGTGTCATCATGGAAGGTTGTGTTAGTAATAAAGCTCCTCACATAGTTCCAAGCTTTCCAAATGGATCTAAAAATAACAGATCCTTGCACTAGAACAAGAAAGTTACCAAGGACCAGATCATTGAACAAAAGATTCTTCTAGGATTTAGCATTCTTTGGGAATCCCCTTTCAATGTTGTTCCTAACGAGGACCTTCCAGGGATCATCACCATCAAGAGAGTGAAAGATCCACTTGGCGGCCAAGGCAATACCTTGGAGCTTAAGATCCTTCAGGCCAAGACCCCCAAGGAGTTTATTAGTATGGCACCACTCCCATTTGACAGCGTGCATTTTATTTTTACCTTTGCCATCAGACCAAAAAAACTTCCTAACCGCCTTTTGAATCTCTAAAATTTGATAGTTGCTGAACATCTAAGCCGAGGAATAGTAAATATTATAAGAAGAGAGAATTTTTTGGCAAACTTGCACTCTGCCAGCCAAGGACATAGCCCTGTTGTGCCACTTATTGAGTTTCTTAAAGATCTTGTCTTTGACCCATGACCACATATCATTAAGGGAAGGAACAATGGAGAAAGGTATGCCAAGATATCTCACAATTTTGTGTGAGCCTCCCCACTGAAAGTCATAGTTCTTAAAATAGTTAGGCGGCTGCTCATCCCAACCAAGGCAGATAGACTTGAGGTGGGAAAGGCGAGTGCTCGAGATCTTGCAAAAGAGGTTGAGCTTGTAAGATAGCGCCTCAAAATTTTCAGCCGTGGCTTCAAGGAAGATCGCGGTGTCATCAGCAAATTGGCAGTTAGAAGCTCTTCTTTGTTAGGGAGGGATATGCCTTTGACAGCCGGGGAGATAGAGTTGTCTCTCAAGATGTAGTACAGGGCTTCAAAAGCAACAACAAAGAGGGCAGGGGCCAAGGGGTAACCCTATCTGATGGACCTTCCAAGGGGAAAGGAGTCTGAGAGGGAGCCATTCACATCAATCTAGGCAAAGGCATCTTTGAGTAAAATTTTAACAGAGTTGCAGAAGGTTCTAGGGAAACCAAACGCCTCGAGCATCATGGAGATGAAATTCCATTCCACCCTGTCATAGGCTTTCTCGAAATCTAGAAGGAACATGGTACAGTCTTGCTGGGAAACGTTGGCCCAATTCATGGCTTCCCAATTGGTGATCAGGTTTTCAAGGATATATCTTCCTTTAATGAATCCAGTTTGGGTAGGACACACAAACTTGGGCAGGATATTCTCAATTCTTAGCGCCAGGATCTTGGCGAAGATTTTATAGGAGACATTGAGGAGAGTAATAGGTCTCCAGTTCTTGATGAGTGCTTTGTCCCCATCCTTGGGAAGCAATTTAATAATACCCCTATTAATGGAGGTACCCAGGGAGCCTCTAGCAAGAGCCTCAGAATAAATATCAAGAAGGTCTTGGCAAATCCAATTAATGTTAGCCTTGTAGAACTCAATCGGGAGACCATCAGGGCCAGGGGCCTTGTCATTATTAAGAGCGTTAATGGCTTTTTCAATTTCCTCCAAGGAGATATCTTTAGACAGCTGATTGGATTCTAAGGTGGAAATCTTGTTAGGGATGAGGGAATGAACTTGAGTTCTCAGGAAGGAGGCTTCCTCTGAATCCTCAGAGGTAAAAAGATTTTGATAAAAGTTGACAAAGGCCTTTTTGATGTTTTCGAGGTCATTAATCTCATGATTATCAACTAAAATTCTTTCTATAGTTTCATTGGACTGCTTTTGCTTGATGAGGTTAAAGAAGAATTTAGAGCCTCTATCCCCAAACTGCAGCCAGTGCGCACGGGGTCTGATCTTGGCGCCATTGACCTTGACCTGTTGGTGCTATCTAAGGGCATCCTTAGCCTTGACAACTTGAGAGATGAGCTCATAATCAGCAGGATTGAGCTCATAAAGGTATTGCCAAATTGGGAAGAGTTTTTATATGTAGAATGAAGAATTGGAGAGGGGTCTTCAATAGAGTGGAGTTTTGTAGGCAAGATTATTTTGGAGAAGACCGGCAATGTTGTGATTGGTTTACTTGTTGTAGCTTGTTGTTTAAATCTGATATAAATTAGATTTGTTGAGGTTTATAGTAACCATAAGGGTGCATAGCTTTGTAGTTCCATATTTATTTTTAATTTTCCAATAGCTAGAGAATTTTGTAATGAAATTTAAAGAGTAGTTTTCTTGAAATTCTTGTAGTTCAAGCTTTGTGTTTTATTTTTATTTAATTATTAAAAGTTTGAAAGAAAGGACTTGTTGGTCCCTTTGAAATAAGGAATAATGTGCAATTGGTGACAGAATAGAGTAAGGTTGTAGATACAACTTGAATTGTGATGGTGATTTTGTTTCAACTTGTTGATGTAATAAATTCAGTTGAATAAAATAGGAATCTTGTTGCAATCTATGTTTGGATGATGTTTAATTTTGTGGACAGAGAGTTGCTTGTGTGACTTGTGTGTGGAAGTGGATGTGTTTGTGAAAGAGGGAGTACCTTCTTGCATCATTTGGTATAAGAGCAAGAGATCTTGAGAGTGGAGAGGATCCACTAGGACTTGCAGGAGAGTGAAGCGGTTGTGAAGAGCTCATGAGGATTGTTGCGGGTAGAGAAGCCCTAAGCAATCAAGAGCTAGGAAGCTACTAAAGAATTTTTTTTGTAGATCTTGAGAGTGTGATGGTGGATTGCAGAGCATGAGGTGAGAATTGTGGAAGATTGCAATAGCTGAGATGGGTATAGTCATAAGGAAGAAGACTATGATTTGGGAAGCGTGGAGATGGTATAAAGAAAATAAGACATGGAGGATGATAGAAAATATAAACAAGCAATTGGATAAGCTGAAAAATTGGAGGCATGGTTGAGTGAACAAAAATACATGACTAAAGAAGATGATGATGGAGTGAACAACGAAGATCCTATAGTAGAGGTAGTCGAAGAGGAGAAAAATGAAGATGCAGCGATGGAATGTGAAAAGGTTGCAATGAAGGATGAGGAAGAAGATGATTTGTTATCACAGAATTTGGTGGTGGAGAGTGAATGGTTGGAAAAGATTGCAATGATTGAAAGTGGGAAGGAAAGCATCACAGTGAAGAAAGTATAAGTTACTAATGCATCTGATGGTGAATTTACAGCAACAAATGAAGAGGTAAATCTTGTTGCATTTTGTGACGATGCTTTAGTACTTACATTTGAGGTAGTCAAGGTTGAAGAGTATGGAGAAGAACATATGGAAATCTTCAATTTCCATAAGGTATTTGATGAAGATTTGTATACAATAGACTGTGATATGAGTGACATGAGAGTTTGGTGGAGGAGGCCAGTTACTAGTGGGTTGGATCCCACAAAGGAGAGGAGAGGAGAAATAATTTGGCGGAGGAGGACGACACATGGTGGATGTGAATCCACAAGAGGAGAGAAGTGTGGTGAATGGAATTGTGGGAGGAAGATGATAGTTGTTCCAGCATGGTGTTGGAAGAGGAGGAAAAATAATTAATCTTGTGCACTTATCCTAGCGATGGAGTTTGTTGCAAGTTACATTCAACTTGGAAGAGTGGTTCAACTACTCAACTCCACCTTTGTGAGCCTATTCTCACAAATTTCCTACCTAACGTGTCTAATGCAGGAGAATCTCAGGAAAACAAGCTATCCAACATCAACCAAAAAATGATTTTATTTAATTTTGTCTTTTGTTTTCTTTTTCATGTTGGTGAATAAATTAAAAATGCAAGCCAACATTTAATAAATAATCTGGTTACAACTTGTTGGCAAGTTGGTTATGTAAATTATTATTATTATTATTATGCCTTTTCAAAGCACATTCTAGCAAATGCTTTCTTGGGTGTTGGAATTGGAAGTTGGAAAGAAAGCATAAAAAAATAAATTCGTTATTTCCTTGTATAATTCTTTTCTTCCAAGCCTAGGCATGGGGAATTGAGGAGTCATTGGTAATTGTTCTTGATGAATGTGGAAGTTGGAAGGTTGGGTGTGGGATTTTGGGAGTGGTCTCCCATCAATGGTTTGTGAATTCCAAAGGTATTACTGCAACTGGAAGTGTTTTTATATGTAGAATGAAGAATTGGAGAGGGGTATTCAGCAAAGTGGATTTTTGTAAGCAAGATTATTTTGGAGAAGACCAGTGATGTTGTGATTGGTTTTACTTGTTGTATATTTTTAAAAAAAATCTTATATAAATTAGATTTGTTGAGGTTTGCAGCAACCATAAGGCTACATAGCTTTGTAGTTCCAAATTTATTTGTAATTTGCTAATAGCTATGGAATTTTGTAATAAAATTTGAAGACTAGTTTTCTTGAAATTCTTGTAGTTCAATCTTTGTGTTTCTTTTTTATTTAATTATTGAAAGTTTGAAAGAAAGGACTTGTTGGTCCCTTTGAAATAAGGAATAATGTGCAGTTGGTGACAAAACAGAGGAAGGTTGTAGATAAAACTTGAATTGTGATGGTGATTTTGTTTCAGCTTGTTGATGCAATTAATTCAGTTGAATAAAATAGGAATCTTGTTGCAATCTTTGTTTGGATGATGTTTAATTTTGTGGATAGAGAGTTTCCTGTATGATTTGTGTGTGGAAGTGGAAGTGTTTAGGCAAGAGATAGTACCTACTTGCATCAATTTGGTTGGATTTCATTGAGTCAAAACTTGCCCACTTTTCTTGATGTATTCTCTACCAAGGCCTTACCATTAGTACTGAGTTAATACAACTTGATGTTCTCAATCCTTCTTGTCCATTCTATGGTCAACAAGAAACTCTTAAGAACCTTTTCTATTTTTGTCCCATGGCTCATGTTGCTTGGAATTAGATTAATGATTTCTTTAAGCCCTTCAATCTCTAGTCCTTCTCATGGCATATTATTCTTCTTGGTGATTAGCCTTAAATTCCTAGTAAGTTTTCCTAGACTTGACATGTTTTCAAGGTAGAAATTCATTTTAACATTAAAAAATATGGTTATATTCTATAGTTATCTAGTTGATATATATTTCTCTCTTTATGCTAAGGATAGATTTATTATAATGTTCTCTTATGTATTTAGGTGTAGGAAAAGAAAATTACACTTGAAGAGACCCACCTTTAGGGATTTTTGGATCATTAGGATAATGCCCCAATATATTGTTGTTAAAGATCCACTAACTCTACCTTTTAGTGGGATTCACTCTACTCCTCATGGATTTCAACATGGATGTAATTAGAATGCCCATGGTGGACTTGACTCTTTGTCACATGCTTCCCAACCCCTTCTAAAAAGAGCTAGGGATTTGTCTTCTCATGGTTAGTAAAAACCATCTTGACCACCTTTAGTGACTTCTAAGCATCATAAATAAGATGCCTCTAGATGGTTGGATGTCCATGGTGGACTTGGCTCTTAGTCACATGCTTCCCATCTCCTTCCAAAAAGAGTTAGGGATTGGTATTCTTGTGTTTGGTCCCAACCATCTTGACCACCTTTAGTCACTTTTAAGCCTCATGATTAAGGTGCCTCTAGATGGTTGGATACTAAAAATATCCTCACCTTGCTTTGGATATTTCTCTTATTCATGACACTCAACCTCATACTAAAGAAGAAAACAACAAGAGTGTGACCTTACCAGCTAGGACCTTCTTCCTAATGGACATGATATTCCTAATGTCTTAGGAAATCTAAATGATTGTGATCCTCCACTATTGATGGTGCTTTGGCTCTTGCTAGTTGGTGGCCTCCTTTTTGTATTTCTTTATTTCTTTATTTCATTTAAGACACGACCTTACATAGAATGTTGGGGTGTGAATTTTTCTACCCACCCCTTTTTTTGTGGATATGTGTAATATAAAATTTTATGCAAAGTAATATACAATACATGTTCATTTAAAAAAAAAAATATTCATATTGGAAATAGAAAGGTTTCTCTAATGGGGATATTTTGTACACAAAGTATAGATGATTTCATTTTTTTGTTTATTTTGAATATTTTACCTAATTTTTCAGGTCAGGTCTTTTACCACTATATTTTTTTTCTATATTATTTATTTGGTAAAAACTAATATACTAATTTATTGGTTCTTTGATCCATTTTTTTGTTAAGGATTGTACACATATTAATGTTTGGTTATTTCATGTGGCTTCCTTTTGGTGATTTTTTAAATTTCTAAAAGACATTGTAATATTGAACTTAGCATACCTATACCATTTTCATTTAATTTTGTGTCCACCTTGGTGGAATGCTAGAATGTAATAACATATCAAAAAATGACATAATTTTATGTTTCATTTTACTTATAGCATGATTTTTATCCACACACATGCATGTGCACACACACGTATACACACTTTGTTTACCCAAATTTTCATATTTTCTATTTACTTATTATTGTTGCATCCTCAATCACACTTCCATACATTTAACCCTTGCCTAAAAATTATCATTTTAGCCCTAATGTTCAATTATGAGTGGCTTAGGATTGACATAATTCAATTCCAAAAACTGCAATAATGAAATTGATATATCTATATTTTAAAATGAAAATTCCAAAACGTGTATCCACTTCTACTAGTTGTTATAAACTAACAACACATGTTTACACAACTTGTTGCTACTTCATGGTATTTAAGAGCATTAAATGTGCAATCAATTGATATGCAAGGAAAAGACAAAATTAAATTATATAAAAATTTAAAATTTAAAATTTAAAGGAAATTAAAGAATTAGATCCACACCATCATCAAATAGGTCATTTGCATGTTTGCATATGTTGTCTTCAATATTTTATATCACCATTAATGAGGTTCATCAAAGTTCTTTATGCTAGGAGGAACCCATTCACTTATCTAGTTTGCAAACTCCTAAATTGTGTCTTAAGATACTACCTTTTAGATATCCAGAAGAAGGAAAGTGAATCTTTAGGTGCATTCTTCTTGTGTAATACTACATGCTACAAATCAATTTCACATAGCAAATCAATTTTGCGTCACTCAATATTGTACATGTAGTAATTGAGATTGAATGATAGAGATTTTTAAAACATTCATCATAAAGCACCAAAATTTTTTTGTAATGACATGAGTGTGTTAACAAAAAATAATTTAACTTTGAAGGTTATTTACATGCCAAATTAGTATTTAATAATTAAACACATGCATATATAAAAGTGTTGAAATTTTATAGTTTACATTATATTATATTTTAAAATTAATAATTAAAAAAAAACATAATGTAATGGTGTGACTATATTCACAAAAATCACTTGAAATGATCTAAAATTTAAAAAAATAAAAGATAAATGACACAAAAATTAAAACCATTGACAAATCTATGTAAATATATTAAATATTGATTGCCTTTTAATAAAAATCAAAACAAAACAATTAGAAGTAAAAATACATAACAAAAACTCACATTCATGTGTCCTTAGTATTGTTACCAAAATTTCACCTACAACTCATTTTGGTAGAGTTGGAACAACTGACTAATTCTAAGGTGAAAGGTACTTCAATAAAATTCTACTAATCATGATCATTTGCATATAAAGTTTTCAAATGAAGTTCAATTCTTATTGTGCAATGTTTTACAACAGAAGGAGATTACAATAGTTGCATGATGATTATGTATTTCATTCATTTTGAAATGCAAATGTATACAATGTTGATCTGTCTCATACAACAAGATCAAAAAAATGCTCAAAAGTCCCACACAAGCCGTGGGAATGACTAAATTGAATTGATACAATATAGAGTGCAAGCTATGTATCTGAAGATTAAAGAAAAACAAAAACACATGAGGAGAGTACATATCCTTCATTGCCTTGTAATGTTGGTGTTGATCCTCCTATCTTCAACTTGGTCTTCTTATCTTCAACTCCTCTCGTACTCGATCTTCAGATACACCTGCAGATTGATTGAAAGGTTTTGTTAGAGCTCGGGATATAAAAACTCATCATATGTTTCTTCATCAGACATATAACCTACAACTATGATGCATCAATTAAATTGAGCCATTATCAGATATGTGCAAAAATCCAAGTTAGATCATCAAATGGATCTAGTCATCAGGAAGAGCACCAAGCTTCATTGTTTTATCTAATTTGTTTGTTCATTATGCAAGTACAAGTTCATCTTTCATTTTATGATTCATCTCCTTTAACATTTCAGCATGTGGAGAGAAATGTGGCTCCCACAAGGGTTGATTCTAGTATGCTTAAATGCTTAGGAATTCAATTTGCAGTTTTTACATAACAAAGCAAAAGAGCATCATTTTTCATCAAGGAAATCATGCTTGCATACATGTCTTTATGCTGACACTGTTTTAACATCATGCTTTTATATCATTTATTTGTTGTCTCATCATGTTTTTCCTACTGTTTGCTTCATATGAGTTTCAATAATGAAGAGGACAACCTACAATGAAAGTGCCTTATAGTATTAATATTAACCATTGTTAAGAATGAACAAAATGATAGAGGTCGCTGTCAAGTTCAAGACCAAGAACACTATCATCCAAGTTATGTTTTGGTAGTAAAAAGTGCAGTCTTACTATGACAGTCATGTCATATTAAAGCCTAAGGTTCACATCCAATAGATATACAATAATGCAATGGCATAAAAGGTGCATCAGTCTCAAAAGATAAAGGATCTCATTATCATAGGAGACACCAAGAAGAGGATGCAGTTTGATCAAAACAATAAGCACATAGTAGTCTCAATGAACATACTTAAGAAGCATAGTGATAGTCATATATAGAGATACAACTGTAGCCTGCATAAAAAAAAGACCCTCGAAATACAAGATGAAGTTGTGACCTACAGTGGAGTCAATACCCTCGAGTATGCACAAAAAATAAATAAAGACATAGCCTAAAACAAAGGAGTCAAGCCAAGTAAATACTACAAAATGGAGACTCAAAGCCGACCATGAATAATATATAGCAATTAAAGCAAACTTTCTCATCATTTTTTTTGAAAGAGGGAATGAAAATCCATGAAATGTACAGGAGAGGCCGCGACCTGAATTGCCATATTTCATTTCTTTTACATGGAGAAATAAAATGTAGAAACAATGAAGAGAAACCATGTCCATGTTGCCTTTCAAATGAAATATAAACACACAGGAGAAATATTTTAAGCTCATTTCTTTCTATGATTTGCATATATACAATTTTTTTCTCCTTCTAAAGATGCATAAAAAATATAGATATAAGCAAGTCGTAGCTAGAAAAATGAAAATGAGAACTTACCAGGAAATTTTAGCATGATGACTACTGAGAAGGTTCGATGAAACTCCCAGTGAACTCCAGAAAAACCAAACAAAACCCTTGCATGGCAGCGCACGAGCAGAGAGAGTGAAAGTGAAAAATACAAAATGAGGGAGATTTTAGGGTTCAAGGATTTTTACTTGATGCCCTAATCTTTTTGATGAGTTTTTTTCCATCTTTAAAATAAAAATCATTTCACATTATTGTGCCCATGGTCTATGACTTTGAGTCAAAAGACCTAATCACTATTAAGGATCTCGTGATTTTGAAGAAGGGTTTGCGAGTCATAAGGGTCAAAATATTGCTTTTAAGGTTATCATTCAATTTTGAGACCTTAACATTAAGGCATGAGCTTTTGAGAGGGAAGACAAATGGGAATATGATATTATTGCATGTTCTAGTGAAGGAGTACTTCACTTGTGTTTTGCATGATTTTAGACAAATTAATCTATATAATTAAATATTAAAGGTAATATTTCATTAATTACCTTAATATTTACCATGTGATGCATAAAAGGAGGGATTTTACATGTTAAATATTAAAATAATCACAATTGATTATCTGTAATATTTAATCAAACAGTTACCTTTTCCCCAAAGTCATGTAAGAAACACAAGTGAAGTAGAATTGAAGTCAATAGGAGTCATCTGGAGTATTGTGCTTTCTTTGACTTGGAGTCAATTTTCAGTCTTTTAGAGATCTCATTGATTGAGGCCATTTTTCATGGAGAATTGTGAGACATAACCTTAATTTTACATCAATTTTGGAGTTCTTTTGATCATGCACATTGAGGGGAGGAGTTTGCAACTATTTGAGTTCAATTTGCTTCAGTTGTGGGCCCCCTTTTCATGGGTTTTCATCTTTGCTCATGAGGAGATATTTGGAGATATTTTTTCACCTTTAGTTAGCTTTGAGTTCCACCTCCCAGTTCTTTGATACCATCTATTGTATATATTGAAAAAGACTTAGTCTTTTTCCTTAGTTCTTGGTTTCTTCCTTTGCATTCTACAAAGTGATTACCTTGTAACTCATTTTACTGTTGATTAATATACAACAGTACTTTATTTTCAGCAGTTTGTTTAGAGTTTTGCAGTGTTTTCCTTTAGGATATTCAATAGAAACAGAGTTTACCTTTACAATTTCTGGTGTTTTGTCTCTTTTAAATGATTTGATGAAAGTTTAATGTGTTTTGAATCAGAAACCTTTAAATTTTTGTCTCATTTACTAATGCATGTACACAATAACAGTTTATCACAGGTCATTGATTGTGCTTTTAAGTTTATCTCTTCTCTTAATTTATGAAAACCTTGTTTTCCTTAGTAAGGAAAGGTTAAACAAAGCCTTTTAGTGAAATATTAATGTGATTAAGGTGCCCAAGTTGAGTTGTGTTAACAAATTTCTCTGAGTATTATTTGTGAATTAGTCTGCATACTAGATATTCTTTGGTGCATCACCTCCTAGAAGTAGTCTTTCATTCAAAGTTTTCAGTTTCTAGATTTTATCCTTCTTCCTTTTTCCCACTTAAGTCATTAGATTCTAGGAGATCAAAAGGGGAACCGGCCCACAATTTGGAGATTCACCTTCAACATGAGCAACCCATAGGCTCAAAGGTGTTTCCATGTTTCACGGGATTGTTGATCTTCAAGCTTAGCATCTAGGGTGCAATCCTCATGACAACAAGTACATAATCCTCATTAAGGTATAAATGAATTCCTCCCCTCATTGATGCATTGAAACTTAATTTTGACAAAGAAACTAAAGGGAAGCTCAATTTTTTAGGTGTAGGATGTACAGTCAAAGATTCCAATGGTACATTATTGGTGGCTTTGTATAAAAGATTGGCTATTGGTATCAACATTGAAGTTGAATCACAAGCTCTCCTCCTTGATTTAGAGCAATGCTAGGCTTCCAACATCACTAGGCTTCATATTAAAGGTGATTGGATGACTATCAATACAATTAGGAAGCCTTTCTCTCCTAACTAGAGATCTATAGTAACCTTAACATTGTTTAGAAAGTTTGGGGCTCATTAACACATTTCTCTATACACCATGCGTATAGAGAAACAAACAAGGTGGTATATTTTCTTTCCAAATTTGACACATCAAGATTGGAAAATATGGTCATCATATGCTTAACATTTAGCCATCAAATAATTATTACCAAGGATAGAAAAACTAGCTCACATCAACTCATCTTGAATGATAATTTGGAACATTTAAGAGTTCAATATTGATGATTACACCCATATGTTTGGCCATATCATAATATTATTTTTTTCTCATAGTGATGGTGAGCCTTTCATGACTACAATATTATCTTTGTATTCCAATTGGAAGGATGATCACACAATTTTATGTTTTTATTAATATTTTTTGTATAAATATCTAGTTCCCTCTTTGAAAGCACCATTATCTCATCTAAAGGATACTAATGTGTTTTTATTATATCTAGTAAGAGGAATATGGCCTAGTTATAGAGAAGTAACTTTAAAAGGTGACCAAACTCATTATGCCATCACCATCTTTGTCATTGTTTCTTGGGAAACAACTCTTTATTACCAACCATTTATATCATGTAAAAAAAACATCTTGTTAATGTTATTCAGGGCGCTCTTAGATTAGGGTGTGGAAAAGCATGATATTCACACAATAGTTGAGGCTATATTTTGAAAAGCATTCCTATGTGGATTAGACTCCATTGTAGACAACAAAATGTTTTGGTGGACTTTTCAATTTTTGGTGCCCCTTGGTTGGTTAGTTGGAAATAGTTTCTTCTTGGGATCGTTGATCCCTATCATGGTTTCTTCATAATAAAGCATAAAATTGAGCACAATAAGGTTGTCAGTAAGGTGTTGAGTTTCTTGAAATTATTTGATCGTATTGTTGCTCCTAGTGAGATTGACTAGAGCTTCACTAGATTCCAATTTGGATGTTTCTCTATTAAATGGGTGATGTTTACTTCCTTATTTCTTTCTTTACTTACCTTTTTAGTTCTTCTAGTTAGTAGTTCTTACAGGGTTCTATTTATCCTCAGTTTTTGGTGGTGCCTGTGTTGTTTAGAAATGCTTCTATGGGGTTTTGTATATTCCCAAAATTTGAATATGTAACCATTATAATTTTCTCTATTTCAATATAAATGGCATGACCCCCATGGTCACAATTTACAAACCCAAAAAAATACATAACAAAGAAGATAAAATAAGAATACATGACAAACAAAAGAGCGACAAAAACCAAAGTATGATTGTTTTAAATTCACTATTTAAATCACTATAACAATAATATTTTAATATCTCCAAATACTATGGTAGTATAAAACTCCTTGACTATAATTATTAATTTTTTATAAATTTATTTATCCCAATATTATTTTTAACTTCATCTCCACTTTTGTTAAGTAAATAAATTTGCACTAAATTCTATTATGAAGACGTGGGCCAAGTTATTGGAAGTATGATTTAGCCAAATAATTTATGATGCTCATAAGTGGGTCAAGATTCCAAGGCCATTTTGAAAGCTCTCTCTTACATGCTCTTATAGGAATCATAAAATCTCTTATACATTTTACAATGACATAGATACTCTTACCAATCTTACATGGCATAACTACTCTTAAAAAGTATTAAACACACATCTGTACCAATGTGAATATATATGACTTAAGGTCAAGTCATAAGTGGGATGCATGTTTCCATGTGGATATAATCTAATAAAATAAATAATTAAATAAAATGAACATTCAGACTTGCAAGATAAATAACGCACCTACTTCGAATAAAAGTTTCATCTCATTTGTAATAGATTTTGATTTTCAACTACTATAATCATTAATATTTAAATTACTATAATTTGATTTATGATTTGACAATGAATATTGTTTAATTAATATAACTTATAACTTACTATTATCATTGATAAATTAGCTTACTATGTTTTTAGTTCTATATTTACTATTTAAATTTTTGTATTTTGGATTTTACATAAGTATGTGTGTATTCCCACGACTATCCCCTTTCATTCTCAATTTTTTATAAAAAATATCATCTCTAGAAATCCATCCCCTTGTACCAAAAGCTCAAAGAAATTTTAAAAAATACTAACATTAGTAATATACCAAGAGATTGAGAACATGGGTTTCAAAAAGGTGAAAGTATCTAAGTAATAGCATATAAAACTAGTCACATGCATCTCTAGGTATGTTTTTCTCCCTTCTATTTCTAAATTTCATCCCATCTTTAGCCCTAGGGATGTTGGATGAATCATTAGTAACACAAAATTAAGGGGCATTTTGTAGGGATGGCTTGGTTAAAGTGTCTAGAGATAACATGACAATTATTGCTAGTTGATCCAATGAACAATTGGGGTTAATCCTAATGTTTTGTTTGCCCTTGATCACAATCATGTTCAATTGTTGCAAAATATTGCAATCATGGTTGAAGAAAAGATAGAGTTCCAATGGAAATATTTTACATTTTTATTATAGAAAGTTGCTCCCATATAGGTGAATTCAACATGAGAGAATCCTAATCAAATATTGAGGTAAGTTTTGCAAATGGGACTAAAATAACATTCATATTTATTTCTAATAGTAAACAAAATTTGTTCTAGCATCTTTCTCATGGGTTTGATATGCTAGTTATAGATGAAGCTACTAGAATGTCGAATCCTATTGAAGTAGCTTGTCACTCTAACTAGGGAGATTTGGGTTGAAATAGTCCAATATTTGTGATGCCACATCTTTTAGATAAATAAGTTAAAGCAAATTGGAGACAAACAAACTTGCTCAAATGACTTTCATAAACTATATCACACAACTAGGGTGGGGGCCCTAGCTCGGTTGGCTAAATCTTTCCTATTGCAGGAGGTTGGTTACGAGGTCTAGTCTCCCCCACCCCCGTGGTACAGGAGGGCGTGTCGTGCCAGTGCCACCGGTCACGTTAAAAAGTTTACTAGGCGTACTACAGTTTATAGGGGGTCGTGCTACCCGATTCCTACAATCTAGAAAAAAAAACTATATCACACAACTTAAATGTAGCCATCTAATGACCTTTTGGTACCATTTTTATTGTCAAAATTTAGGACAATCTTGAAGTTATCTTTTAGACATAACATCAGGCTATGATGTTTGTTCATGATGTAATAACATCATGTTGTCTAAATGGTAACTTACAATGCGAGTTACAACTACTAATGTAGCTTTCTCATTCAACAATTAATACAAGCCACTCATTGAAATGCAAGATTCTTTCAACTTGAATGTATTCATTCCTCCAACACAAGTAGGTGTCATGGTCAATTTATTCACGAGAAGATCTTACAATTTGACTTGGGTTCTATTGAGAGGCTAATACATATGTGAGTAAATATTATTATATATGACAATAAATTAGAAAAACATTGAATAAAAGTTTGATGTAAAATTCTTTCACAATAAAATTTTGCGTCATCATTACACATTAGCCAATAGGGTTGAGGGGCCCATAGTGGAGCGGGGTCCAATAGTGGGGATAGAAGTAATCTGCAGTGGGCCACATAGTGGAGCACCTTAATATCCAATTGCAAAACACTTTCTATCCATAAAATACACAATTTGACAAATCATGTGATGCCACACCAACCCACCAATAAAACA
>VDFB02000008.1:36395616-36422802 GCA_007258455.2 Sequoia sempervirens | reverse complement strand
CGTCAAGAACCCAACCTTGGACTTGCTCTATATCCTCCCACCTAGTTGAGGGGGAGATTATAGTTACCCTCCCACTCAACAAATATAGTTCCCAACCCAACTTTCTACCTGATGAATAGTAGGAGTCCTACTATTAAGGCACTACTATATATATAAGTCATTAAGGACATGATGTGATAATTAAATTTTTTGCATATTGACAAATTTTGACTAGGTAGTTGAGTTTATAGACCTCTATACATTATATATAGCCAAAATAAATTTAATATAATATTATAATATTATATTATATTATGAGGTTGTGTATATTATAATATATAACATACAAAATGAATAAACTATACTAAAAAAGATAGATAATATTAAGGATGGAAGAGAATATAAAAATATGTTTGAAAAAAACTTCTTAATTAAATAAAATAAATTTATACTATTATAATACACAATACATTTTTATATTATTTTCTAATATAGAATAATCTCTTATTATTTATAGATCAAAATAATCTATTTACATAATATTGTTATCTATAATAATATTTGATTTATCTTGAAGAGTTTTTTTATTTTGTACATATTTTTAATTTTATTTTGTTTTTACTTTGATTGAATTATTCTCTACTATTAAATAATATCACAAACTTATATATATGAATGAGTTTGTTAAGAATAATATTACTTATGTATAATGTGTGAACCCCAATCCTAGACCTGCACAAACATAGCAAATAAACACAATATTAGATCCAAATGCAAGTTAGAATTAAAATTCCCCATGAAGTTCATCTACAATACTCAAAATAGGAAAGAAATGAAAAAAAAAACAAGAAAAGCAATTAAATTTCATTTAAGCATGCAAACTCTCAATCCCATGGAGGAATTGGTGCCATTTTGATGTGGAAAATGGCCCTTTCCCAATCCCTTGTAAGCTTGATGATGATCTTGATGAAGATTGATGTTTTCTTGGAGAAAATCATGCATAACCTAGCTAAGATGGATGAAGAGTGGATGAACTTTGCTAAAGATAATGACTTTGCCTCCAATTCTCCTCCTCAAATGAGCATAATGAAGAGAGGTGGAGCACATTTTAGAGAATGTGCAAAGAGGGGGAGATTTGAAATTCAAAAGATGGCTTGAAAGATGAGGTGAAAGATGAAGTTAATGCCACATGGCTCAAGAAAAAAGACCTGTAAGAGACTTTAATGCTTTGTTGGAGAGGACAAGTCCTTTGGGAGGGAGAATTCAAACTTGGAGAATATTCCCACTTTGATGCCTTTTTGAATGAAAAATGAGATTTAATAAATCAATTGAAATGATTTTCATGAGCAAGTGGTAAAAGCTAGAGGATTTGATGGATTAAGACTAGCATTAATCAAGATTTGATTGATTTAAAAGGAGATTTGCTAATTTGACCATTTTGACTTAGATTTTAGGATTAATTTAAATCAAAATGAGAAGAGTATGATTTAGACTTAATTAAATAAAGATTTTGATTTATTTAATTAAAAGGAGATGATGTTAGATTAAATCAAATAAAGATTAATTTATTTAATTTAATGGAATGACTTTAGAGATTTAATTAAATAAACTGAATTATTTAATTAAAAGAGGGACCATTAATTAAATAAAGTGATTTATTTAATTAACAAGAGATGATGACTTGATTTATTTAATTAAAAGAGGAAATGTGATGAATTTAATCAAATAAAGATTATTCAATTAAATGGTTAGTAAAGGAGATGATTCAGGATGAACTGGTGTTAACGAGATCAGGATTAGGTGAATGTACATTTTACGTGTCTACATTTTGCCCCTCTTTGAAGCAATGTACCTGCTGCGTTGGTTCAAAGAATAAACTTGTCGAGATCAAAATTCAAAATTTCTTTGATTTTTTCAGATGCCCTACTGCTGCCCCAGCGAAAGAATTATGCTGGTACACTGCCCCCTCGAGAGATTGAGTGAAAAGTTCAATTTGAGGGTCGATCTCGCGACAAAGAGATTCAAGATTAGTTCAGCTCGAATGTTTGATGTAGACAGTCATTAGCCATAGGTAGCCTCATGTATATTTTGATATATTACACACACTTGATACTTGGTAGAACTGTTAGTAAAGAAGAATAAGAAGAAATGAGATGATGACAAGAGGATCCAACAAGCCCATGATCTATGAGACTTTATTAGAGATGATGATGAGAAATGAATGATGCTTATGATGATGATGATTTGCTTATTAGGAATTGGGATTTTAAAAGGGCCATTTACCTTATGTTTGATAACATACGTAAGCACGATGCATCAAGGTATAAAGAACCAGGATGACGTTGTACCTATTGTGATGGACTTTGACTCGACAAACATATATGAGTATTCTTGTTCACACCTAACATACAAAAACCTTGCTAGGATGCACTTTAGAAGTTTCAAACATCTCAGACCAAAACACAGAAAGGTATAACCTATCAATGCAATAGTCAACAACCTACCCAAAACACCCTCCATAAATACCTAACAAAGCAAGTATTCGCCAAGTTATATTACAAGAATGTCCAACAAGCACAACAGACAAAAGATAATTATCAATGCCCCATTCCTTTCTCTCTAGATCGGTTTGATTAGACATCATCAAGAGGTCATTGGAATGAGCGCAATAAGATAAATCAAAAAGAAAAGATCAAGTACACAAACAAGTCAATGTTCTTCATACCGCTAGCCAAAGGGATTTGTTTTGAGGATAAGAATCCAGAGTGATTTGCCAAAGATAATGCCCATTGTAGGAAGGATGCATCCTAGGACATGTTAGTGGATGGTGGAAAGTTGATAGGTTGTTTAAAAGGTTGTTGATATAAGGTTGACTGACATGTTTGTAAATGATCAAGAGTTTAATTTTGCATTTAAAAGTTTGTTGTTTCGATTTTGATTTTGCATTTGAAGTTTTCTTTTGCTGATTGCTATGGTTGTTTTTGTTTGTGTTGCCAAAGGATGAAGGTGACGATTTGTTTATTATGGATGAGATTATTTTGGGTGAAAGCGAAATCGGATGAATGAATTTTTTCAAATATTTGGATGTTTTTGGAGTTATGAAATGTTTTCAGGTTGTTTTTGGTATTTTCAAGATGTTGCAAGTGTTTTGATTTTTCAATTTTCTAAATGTTTTTGGATTTTGGCGTTTTGGGGGCTGATCAAGATTTGCCTTGCCTACGTTTAAGCTCAAAGATGACGTAGTTCAGATTTTCATGTTTTTGACATTTTTTGGTTTTCGACTTGTTTTTGGATTTTTTGATATGTTTTGAGGCTGTTTTTGGTATTTTCGAGATTTTATGAATTTTTTTGTGTTTTTTGTGTCTCGGGGGCTAATCAAAGATTAGCCTTGCCTATGTGTAAGCTCAGAGACGATGTAGTTTAGATGGTGTGTTTTTGACATTTTCTAACTTTTATGAGTGAGTGTTTTTGGATTTTTATATGATTTGAATGTTTCTGGATTTTTTTATTTTATGAATGTTTTTGGATTTTTCACATAATTTTGACGATTTGGCTATGAATATGTGTGATGATATCAATGCTCTGTTTGGGGATTTTTTTGAAAACCAAGCTAAGGTTTATTGATCGGATTGATGGATTGATGATGATAACATTGTTGAGGATACACAACAATGAAAGGATAGTGTTTAAGAAACATGAGGATTAGGATGGATATCCCAAGATGATGATGGATTGATTGGATTTGATTGATTAGGATTTTTGAAGCTTGATTTGGAACAAAAGTTTGTTTGAATGATTTGATGTGATGTTGAAGTGAACATTAGATGCAACTGATATTGATTGTCTGAATTGATGTTCGATGAAAGATAATGCTTGATAAGGAACATATTCTCGTCAAAATATGCCATGGGCTAGTGATTTGGATTTTGGCTCACAAAAGCTTGACAAATTTGATTTCACGTTTTCCAATGTTTGGATCACCGCATAAGTTGGAAGATATAGATCAAGATTTATTCCCGAAGCAAGATGTAAATATTTGCCCCCAGTGTCTAGCAATGTATGGAATTCCACGGGTGGATGCTTGGATAGGTGTATGGATGGATGGATATGGATTATCTTGTGATAAGATAAGGTGTTTGGACAGAGGAATGCTTCATTTGGATAGTGCTTCATGGCTCAGATAATGCTGGGTAGGATAGTCTCAATGAAAATAACTCATGTCAAGATGTTTACAATAAGAAAGTATGAAGTGTGCACCAAACTTTGTCAAGATCAAGATAACTTGGACTATGGATGCAGCTGGATGAAAATGGATTGGATAAATGGTTCATGGATGAATGGATTTATTATGGATATAAGATGGATGGAATGTTGGATTGTTGGATTTATTATGGATGGTATGCTGGATTGTTGGATTTATTATGGATATGATGAGATGCTTTCACCTAAAGTAGTGCACATAGATGCTCAATTCTACACATGACACCTGTTTTCTAGGTTTTCATCATGGTACTTGTCCAAAGCGCCACCATAGTGGTTTTCACTAGAGTATGATTTTTTATTTTTGGTTTTTCTAAGAGATTTTAAGCTCATGTTGAACCACCTGGTGCTATTGATGTAGATTCTTTTTTCATAATGTGCCATCGATATCCTGCTTGGAGAAGTTGCTTTGCCAAGATACGTGCACTTGAATACAACTTTTGAGATTCTTGATCTTCTTTGTTGATACCGGAGTTAACTTTGTCTCTGTGCACACATCACGATAGAGTGCCTTTTGAATCCTTATGATGAAGGGTCATTGCCAACACATAGTCAATGTGAGAATTGGATATAATTCGTGGAGGTGTGGATGGAGTGTGTTTAGGAATAGGAGATGGATTGGTTGACAGTTTGGAACTTTTGACTCTCCAAACTTGGGAAGATCAGCAATGATGGGTGGATACGAAAGTGTGAAGGGAATTAGGACCAATAGCTTGATATACTTTGTATGTTGCTTGAGAAGCCTTATTTTTCTTTTGTGGGCATCTTTGATGGATACTTTTCCCTTTTTATTTTGCCCCATAGTTTCTTGGACTAATGGAGTTTGATAGGGATAATCTTTCTTTGTATTTTTTGGTATCCATTTGTATTTGATTTGTCCATTATGCTTCTCTGCTTCTTTTTCTTTGATGATGTTCTTCTTGCTTTTATTCACATCCTTCTTTCGATGTTGGTCCCAATTCGTGGATGGGGTGATGAGTGGATGAAAATTCATGAAATGGCTGGTTGTAGTATTGGCATTGGTTTCATCATAAGGATTCTTCGTGCTCCCTATGTTGATGTTTGCTTGGGACATAGTTGCCCCCAGTATGGTGGTAGTAGAACCTTTGTTCTTTGATTCTGCATGTTTTGAGATGTCTTGTTCAGTAAGTAATTTTTGATAAATGACCACTACAGATGATGTTATTTCAATTTGTTGCTCTGTTGACTCTAGAATATCCTATTATGTATGACCTATTTCCTTAAGTGGATAATGATGGATATATTCATACATGATGTCCTCAGTCTGAATTTGGGATATATTTGATCATGATGTTGACAACTCAGTTTGACTATAGGAATCAATAACCTGCTCTTTTTGTGTAATAACGTTAGGAGTAAAGGAATCTTGTTCTGAATGAAGAGCATCTATGTGTCCATCCAAAGAAAACAACTCATGGGTGGGTGGAGGAGTATGTGCTATGTGGATGTGATCATCTTGTATAGATAAGAGAGTGTCCATTACATCATTATAGTAGCTTTAAGATACAAATTCTTGATCTTGATTAATTTTGGAATTGCTTTTGACATACTTTGGATCAAGTTCTTGGCATGGGTCAGTTTAAAAGGATGGATTTCTTACAAAGGGTTCTTGGATGTCTTCATTAGGCATGGGAAGTGGCTCAATATCCTCTTGATATTTGAGTGGACTTGGATCAAATGTTGAGTTGAAGATTCCTTCAATATCTACAAACATGTCTTGGAAAGGACCATTGCTAGACTTTGGTGAAAGATGTTGATCATGCGTTGGAATAAATTCTTGAGATATGTCCTCTAACTCATTGGATGATGTAGAAACATTTTCAACATGATTATTGGTGGATAGATCTTGATCATTGTTTTCAACAATTGTGGTGGGGAGATTGTTACTGCTATCGCTAGTGGTTGAATCCTAATCATTGTCCCCAATAGTTATTATTTCTTGATCAATAAGGTCTTGGATGAGATTTTTGAGTTGAATACAATTTGATGTTGTGTGTCCCTTTATTTTGGGATACTCACAAAGGTGCTTCTCGTCATACCAAGGCGGTTTTACCAAGGGTTCTTGATAGTTCTCATAGACGGGTATTTTAATGAGATTTTCTTGCACCAACTGTTGCATGAACGATTCGATTGGTTTCTCGAGAGGTGTGTATTTTCATTTGTTACCTTGTGAGATTTAAATTGACCTTGTGGTGATTGATTTTGGACAATGTTCTTATTTGGGATGATGTTCAGATTTGGCATTATAGGTTGAAATTGAACATTGTTGTGGTTGGGAATCACATTGCCTTGATTTAGGTAACTTTGATTTTGTATGGTGTTACCTTGACTTGGATCAATACATGGAGTCGTTAACATATTACTTGGACTTGCAAACATATCTATCCCAAAATTTACCAAGTGTGGATTTGAAATGTTCATGTTTGGTAAACTTGTACTTGGTATATTCACATTTGGCATGTATGGATTTGGTGGGATAATGTTGTTTTGTTGAAGACACATGCATTGATTGTTTGGTTGATAGATTTGTAGGTTTGGACTTTGATTTAAATCTACCATAGGGAAAGGTGTTCCAAAATTTAGATTGGGCATACTCACATTTGTTGAGGTTTGGACCATTGAGGTTTGTAAGAGATAATGATCCCATGTATAAATGTGAGTTTTGATAATCAATCGACATTGTAAGGTTTTGATAGTTTGGTTGACTTAGATCACTCATGATGTATACATTCCATGTTTTTCTTGTGTTTTGACCTTGTTCACCTCTAAGGGATTTAGGACCAATGATGAGATGAAGGATGAAAGGGGTGAATGATGTGGGTGTTGAACTTTTAGGACCCTTGGAGGAATACTAGACTTTAGGACTTTTGGATTTTTTATTTTGGATTTGATTTGGTTTGATTTGGATTTGATTTTGATTTGGATAATGAACTAATAAACCCCAAGATGTTGGATGTTATCTTGGAATAAACTTGTCCACAAGGTGATAATTTAACTAAGTGTATGAAGAAGGATTCATCTACACACACTTAGCTAAATAAGATGATTTTGATTTTGATTTAGAAGGATTTGCCAAAAGTCTAGTATGATTATTCCAATGGTTCAAAAGTTGTTTGTGAGATGGGTTTTGATTGATGTTTTGAGGATGGATGAAATGTTTGATTTTGATCCTAAATGAACCTAAGAAGGACTTGTTTACAAGGCCAAGGTTTTGAAGAACTTGTTTTTCCCTTCAAACAAAAATATCAATGTTTCCTCAAAAGACCATAAGACAAAATATACACAAGCACATGTGTGGGGTTCAATTTATTTCATCTTGATTAATGAATTTATTTTATCACATCCAATTTCTTGCTTAAGTTTCAAACTGAATGTCTAATGTATCAATTTCTTTTCATCCCACAAATTTCATTATGTGGAAATCAAAGAAATTAAGGAAAAAGTTCCCTATTGTTGACTTTAGTGAGCAAATGGAGATATAGATTCAAATGTTTAGAAACCTCTAAGGATAGAACCCCTAGGGCAAGCAATAACACTCAAATTTTGTCAAAGGTATTTTCTCCTCTAAAGGGTTTGAAATTTGATGTTCATGTTGAATGTTTGTTTTCCCAATGTTTACGATCAAGCAAAAGTTTTTTTTATTCCAAGAACATGCACAACCCTATGGCTATGAAAGATAATATTTGTTGAGTTCCCACTAGGATAAATCTAGCTACGCCTACTCTTAGTAGATGATTAAATGCTTGACCACACAAGCTCCCCCTTACAGTGCACTTACTTCTCGGGTCAGCCAAGCATCAGTACCCATGAAACTCCCATGGCATACTTCTCATCTCTACTAAGAGTCGTAAAAATGTGGGATGACTTCAAAATGACTGTTCTTGCACCAACAAATAGATCAAGGATTTTGGATTTTCTAAACAAAGGTTCTAGTAGGGAAATTTCATTCATGGGGGATCATCCTTGTGGCGAGAGACCATTGTTTCCCTTCTCGTCAGAATAATCCTCGTGATACTTGCCTTTCCTCAAGTACCCACACTTATATACCGGTTGGAAGTCGCTTGGCTTTAGCGTGTTCCCAGTTGGGTCATTCCCTTGGGTGATTACGTTTTCCCACAATGCAAGCCCTCTAAGATAAAACAAAAGCAAGAAAACACATATGTAGTTCGATCCATCTTCGTTAAGAAACAAAGAGAGAACACATGCGATATGTTCCACTCACACTCACAAGTTTTGTCCAATTTTAAGAACCCAAATGAAGTGTGGAGGCAATCACTTACACAACTTAATATCACAAAAATCCTTTTGATTCTCAAGATCAACGTGAGGCGTGAGAGAAGCGCATACGTCTTTTAGATGATATTAATTTGGGTAGTTGATTACAAAACATAGAAGCACATGTTCATTTTAATCCCTCAAAGAAAGAGTGAATTCTTTTTAAGCACCAAAAGGAAAAGTGAAAGTTTCTTGTTGAATTGTTAACCTTTAAACAAAATCTAGTAAATTTGCCTAAGGTTATTTTTAATCCTTTTGTCTTGTTCTTTTTAAACCCAAATTGAAATCTATTGAGTCCTAACAGCATGAAAGATAGAAAATCCTTAGGAGAGGGATTATAATTTCTCAAAAGCATTTAAAAACACTTGATACAATAAAGAAATGATGCTATAATTCAAACTTCTTCTTGCTCCTCTCTTGACTCCACCTGCAAAAATTGATTAGTCTAAGAAACACAGAGGTAGAAAACAGGTTAATAGCTCAAAATAATCAAAGGCAAAAAAGAAAATGTCAAAAATAACTTGAAATTTAACTTTTTACCCCACCCCAGCGGTGCAACCTGCATATGTGTCGCATTTTGAAGAAGTCAGCGGCGCTATATGGCGTTGCTAAGACTGACAACGACGCTCTATAGTAGGGACATAGAGCGCAATTGTGATGTTGTTTTGGCAAGCAACGTTGTTTAAAATTTGGGAACCCAGCGACAGAGAAACAGCCTAGCGTCGGAGTTTAAAAATTTGAATTTTTGGGCAGGAAAACCTCAGCGGCGGAGGTTAGAGTTTTTAGCGTCACTGTATAGTGTCGCTAGACTGATAGTGACACAGTTTCCTGTAGACACAAAAGTTAACAAAAAAAGCATAATTTTTTGAGAAAAACGTGTTAAAATCTTCAAGTTCACCCTCCTTCTAGCGCCATAATGTGAACCCCAATCTAGACCTACACAAACATAGCAAATAAACATAATATTAGATCTAAATGCAAGTTAGAATTAAGATTCCCCATGAAATTCATCTACAATACTCAAAATAGGAAAGAAATGAAAAAAAATAAGAAAAGCAATTAAATCCTATTTAAGCATGCAAACTCTCAATCCCATAGGGGAATTGGTGTCATTTTGATGTGGAAAATGGCCCTTTCCCAATCCCTTGTAAGCTTGATGATGATCTTGATGAAGATTGATGCTTTCTTGGAGAAAATTCTGCATAACCTAGCTAAGATGGATGAAGAGTGGATGAACTTTGCTAAAGATAATGACTTTGCCTCCAATTCTCCTCCTCAAATGAGCATAATGATTTTACATTGATTGTGGCTTCGGCTCAAACAAATAGAGAAGGTCTCTATTTATAGGAAAGAAGGATGGAAGAATGAAAGATATGGATGATGTGGGACTAAAAATGAACCAATGATAAAGTGCCACTTGTCAACATGCTATTGAAGAGAGGTGGAGCGCATTTTGGAGAATGCGCAAAGAGGGGGAGATTTTAAATTCAAAAGATGGCTTGAAAGATGAGGTGAAAGATGAAGTTAATGCCACATGGCTCAAGAAAAAATACTTGTAAGAGACTTTAATGCTTTGTTGGAGAGGACAAGTCCTTTGGGAGGGAGAATTCAAACTTGGAGAATATTCCCACTTTGATGCCTTTTTGAATGAAAAAGGAGATTTAATAAATCAATTGAAATGATTTTCATGAGCAAATGGCAAAAGCTAGAGGATTTGATGGATTAAGACTAGCATTATTTGATTAATTTAAAAGGAGATTAGTTGATTTGACCATTTTGACTTAGATTTTAGGATTAATTTAAATCAAAATGAGAAGAATATGATTTAAACTTAATTAAATAAAGATTTTGATTTATTTAATTAAAAGGAGATGATGTTAGATTAAATCAAATAAAAATTAATTTATTTAATTTAATGGAATGACTTTAGAGATTTAATTAAATAAACTTAATTATTTAATTAAAAGAGGGACCATTAATTAAACAAAGCGATTTATTTAATTAACATGATATGATGATTTGATTTATTTAATTAAAAGAGGAAATGTGATGAATTTAATCAAATAAAAATTATTCAATTAAATGGTTAGTAAAGGAGATGATTCACGATGAACTAGTGTTAATGAGATCAAGGATCAGGTGCATGTACATTTTGCGTGTCTACATAATACAATTTTAAATTATTTTTGTTTTATTTTTAATGTAATTCAATTATTTAATATTTTGATAAAAAAATATCACATAAGTAAATATACTTAAAAATATGTAATAAGTTTTTTTTTTTGTTTATATATATAGAATTAATGTTTGTATACAATTTTTAATTTTACTTTTGTTTTTTCTTTTAAATTTATTTATTTTATACTTTATTATTATTTTGAAGTGAAAATAGTTGTTAAATTTAAAATAAAAAACAAAACTTCACATGTTCATGTCTAAATCGTTTCATTTTTAAATATTTTTTACTATTATTTTAATTATTGGTCAAAAGGTTATTAATTGCACTTATCATAGATAATATATAATTGTGAGTAATAAGTACTGTTTATATAAGAATAAATTATAAAATGTTGAACAAAAGTTTGATTTAGAACTTTTTTTCATAATAAAACAATAATTTATTTCATTATTACACATAAGTCAAGAATATGTCAATAAAATTATTATTATTATATTTTGATAATAAAAATAAAAATATAATTTAAAAAAAATCATTTGATAAATTTATTAACTTTTGAATACAATAAAATTTTCATCCTAACAAAAACAAATAAAGCTTTTTTTCTTTAAAAAACACATCAATCAATACAGAAATTAAATAAACTGAAAATTTTAAAAATATTATTAATATGATAAAAATATGATAAAAAAAATATTTAAACTAAACTATTAATGTAGTTACCAAACCAAAATAATAATTCATTTATTGTAAATAAATATGTTTATTTAAAATTATTTTACACTAAGTCATCGTGTATTTATTGCTAACAGCTTAGACTTGACGCTGACATATGAAAGAGACTTCTAACTGATTCGGCAAATAAAGAAAAATATAATATGAGAATTTATAAATATTTAATAATATTTGTTTGAAATTTTTCACTAGTGGAAGTGGTTTAAACTTTTGGTCATGGTATATTAAATGTTATTGTGAGGATATATGTTAGATTTTTAAATTTAAAGTGATTTTTTTGGAATGGATATTTTTTAGTTCTTAGATTTTAATTAAAAGAAATCAATTATTACTATTTTGAATTTTCAATATTCATTAATTATAAAATGACCATATACTTTAAAATAATAATTTATTACTAGTTTATTTTCTTTTCTCTTTATTTTGTTTTCTAAACTTTGATGTATGATTGTTTCTATTTAGTAATTATTTTATTTCTTGGCTAGAAGTCAAAGTGAAGTATATGTTTTTTAATTAGGATTATGAGTTGTTTCAAACCACTATCAATTCTATTCCTCCTTGTATGATTCATAAAATTAGGTTTGAGAAGCTTCAAATTGTGGTGAAAAAATTAGACATGGTATTCAGATAAACTATTTTACAATTACAACCCACACAAGGGATATGTTTAACTCTCTCTAAACCTACACATGATTACAAAGCTAAATCACCAATGGCTTCTACAATCTTCTTTGGGAACTTAGCAACAAAAATTTTAAACTATTTGTGATGTAGGAGCATCTCAGCAAACAAACTATCCAACATCAAACAAAAGATGAGTTTATTTAATTTTTCTTTTTGTTTGCTTTTTCATGTTGTTGGTGAATAAATTAAAAATGCAAGCCGACATTTAATAAATAATTTGGTTACAACTTATTGGCAAGTTGGTTATGCAAATTATTATTTGATTTTTTTTTTTACTTTTCAAAGCACATTCTAGTAAATGCTTTCTTGGGCATTGGAATTGGAAGTTGGAGAGAAAGCATAAAAAAAAAAAATTCTTTATCTCCTTGTTTAATTCCTTTCTTCCAAGTCCGGGCGTGGGGAATTGGGGAGTCATTGGTAATTGTTCTTGGTGAATGTGGAAGTTGGAAGGTTGGGTGTGGGATTTTGGGAGTGGTCTCCCATCCATGGTTTGTGAATACCAAAGGTATTGCTACAACTGAAAGTGTTTTTATATGTAGAATGAAGAATTGGAGAGGGGTCTTCAATAGAGTGGAGTTTTGTAGGCAAGATTATTTTGGAGAAGACCGACAATGTTGTGATTGGTTTACTTGTTGTAGCTTGTTGTTTTAAATCTGATATAAATTAGATTTTTTGAGGTTTATAGTAACCATAAGGGTGCATAGCTTTGTAGTTCCATATTTATTTTTAATTTTCCAATAGCTAGAGAATTTTTTAATGAAATTTAAAGACTAGTTTTCCTGAAATTCTTGTAGTTCAAGCTTTGTGTTTTATTTTTATTTAATTATTGAAAGTTTGAAAGAAAGGAATAATGTGCAGTTGGTGACAGAATAGAGTAAGGTTGTAGATACAACTTGAATTGTGATGGTGATTATGTTTCAACTTGTTGATGTAATAAATTCAGTTGAATAAAATAGGAATCTTGTTGCAATCTATGTTTGGATGATGTTTAATTTTGTGGATAGAGAGTTGCTTGTGTGACTTGTGTGTGGAAGTGGATGTGTTTGTGAAAGAGGGAGTACCTTCTTGCATCATTTGGTATTAGAGTAGGAGATCTTGAGAGTGGAGAGGATCCACCAGGACTTGCAGGAGAGTGAAGCGGTTGTGAAGAGCTCATGAGGATTGTTGCGAGTAGAGAAGCCCTAAGCAATCAAGAGCTAGGAAGCTACTAAAGAATTTGTTTTGTAGATCTTGAGAGTGTGATGGTGGATTGCAGAGCATGAGGTGAGAATTGTGGAAGATTGCAACAGTTGAGATGGGTATAGTCATAAGGAAGAAGATTGTGATTTGGGAAGCGTGGAGATGGTATAAAGAAAATAAGACATGGAGGATGATAGAAAATATAAACAAGCAATTGGATAAACTGAAAAATTGGAGGCACAGTTGAGTGAACAAAAAGACATGACTAAAGAAGATGATGATGGAGTGAACAACGAAGAGCCTATAGTAGAGGTAGTCGAAGAGGAGAAAAATGAAGATGCAACGATGGAATGTGAAAAGGTTGCAGTGAAGGATGAGGAAGAAGATGATTTGTTATCATAGAATTTGGTGGTGGAGTGATAGGGTAGGGTTGGGTGGAACACTCATTGTCCCATGCTCTGGGTCCTTTTTCTCAAGAACTCCTAGGTGTCTCTCCCACCTTAACCTTTAGGTCCTATCTCAGGTATAGGTACCCCTGGTCCTACTGGCCAACCCCACTATCATCACCCTTCCATCCTACCAAGCCAATCTTGGTGCCTTGCCACTATCTCACCCTTATCCCTTACTCTTCCCTAAAGGCCAATTACTCCCAACATTCAGTTAGGTTCTTGCAGGGGTGTAGAGATGTAGTAAAAAGCTTCATAGCAACCTATTAGGGTTCTTGATCAATCACTAGACTCCAATTCTCCATCGCTTCCACCAAACCCTCTCCTAGGGTTAGAAAAGGCTACAAGCCCTAGAGCCCCAATTAGGCCTCCTAACCCGAGAAAAATGGAGAGTGTGCCCAAATCCTCCAAATGAATCCAAATATTTTCTTGGGATTTGTGGTACCCTTGCCCACACCTTGAAGATTTTTGGGGTTTGGAGCCTCCACTATCCGTACACTGCTCCAACCCTTAACTTGGCAAATTTAGGCTTGGTTTAAGCCAATTTTTGACCTCCTTGTGATCATTCAGTTTGTTTGCCACTTCCCAGTCTATGTTAAGCCTCCTTCTTGTTACCAAGCCTCTGCAAGGCAATCCACATCCTCTCCACACCGTGGTTCACCAGGAGATTGGCACCCCTGCAACCTTAGTGCTCTGCACTCTTTGACTGTCCTAACCGGGCACTGCCAAGCTCGCCTAGGAATAGTCTTTTGCCATGGATTCCTGACTCCTAAGGACTCCTACCTCTACCTTATGTACAAACATGGAGTCTAGCCTCTGTTTCCAAGAACCCATACACCAAGTACAAGGGAAACACGGTCTAGAGCTCCATCTCTGCCGGTCTGGTAGTTAGAACAAAAATTGCAAGAAATGAACTAACCTAACAAAAACAAATGCTTGAACCGATGCAACAAGCTAACTACTGAACTAAGCAATGCCTGAAAAGGTATTACACTACCTACTCTACTCTCAACATCTGATCAAACCATCAATGCATAAATCCAAAACCATAAACCAGAAGATGTTCTTCAATATCACAGTCTTAATTGCACTCCATGAAATTATTACAAATCAAGAAAACAACCCACCTTGCTCTCAGCTCGAGCAACTCCTTATAAATCCTCTCTAAGGTAGTTACCAATCCCTTGGGTCAGACATTTCCATAATCAAGTGGCAAAAGGTGCAAAATGTCCCATTTTTCCACCTTTGCCAATTATTGCTAACTCCTAAACAACTAAGAAACATGAGTTACAAACTCCCTCCTGATCACTCTTGATCAAGACAAGAAAACACTCTAACTCAAATTCCAATGGTCAACATGACCTTCTTAGAAAAGCATTTACACTAAATTTATCCTAGACTACCCATAGCCTAGTGTTTCCTAGGTGCTCCTGCACCATGGAGAGTGAATGGTTGGAAAAGATTGCAATGATTGAAAGTGGGAAGGAAAGCATCACAGTGAAGAAAGTATAAGTTACTAATGCATCTGATGGTGAATTTACAGCAACAAATGAAGAGGTGAATCTTGTTGCATTTTGTGACGATGCTTTAGTACTTACATTTGAGGTAGTCAAGGTTGAAGAGTATGGAGAAGAACATATGGAAATCTTCAATTTCCATAAGGTATTTGATGAAGATTTGTATACAATAGACTGTGATATGAGTGGCATGAGAGTTTGGTGGAGGAGGTCGGTTACTAGTGGGTTGGATCCCACAGAGGAGAGGAGAGGAGAAATAATTTGGCGAAGGAGGACGGCACATGGTGGATGTGAATCCACGAGAGGAGAGAAGTGTGGTGAATGGAATTGTGGGAGGAAGATGACAGTTGTTCCAGCATGGTGTTGGAAGAGGAGGAAAAATAATTAATCTTGTGCACTTATCCTAGCGATGGAGTTCATTGCAAGTTACATTCAACTTGGAAGAGTGGTTCAACTACTCAAGTCCACCTTTGTGAGCCTATTCTCACAAATTTCCTACCTGGCGTGTCTAATGCAAGAGCATCTCAGGAAAACAAGCTATCCAACATCAACCAAAAAATGATTTTATTTAATTTTGTCTTTTGTTTTCTTTTTTCATGTCGGTGAATAAATTAAAAATGCAAGCCAACATTTAATAAATAATCTGGTTACAACGTGTTGGCAAGTTGGTTATGCAAATTATTATTATTATTATTATTCCTTTTCAAAGCACATTCTATCAAATGCTTTCTTGGGTGTTGGAATTGGAAGTTGGAAAGAAAGCATAAAAAAATAAATTTGTTATTTCCTTGTTTAATTATTTTCTTCCAAGCCTAGGCATGGGGAATTGAGGAGTCATTGGTAATTGTTCTTGATGAATGTGGAAGCTGG
Organism: Sequoia sempervirens; assembly: GCA_007258455.2. Taxonomy (NCBI): domain Eukaryota; kingdom Viridiplantae; phylum Streptophyta; class Pinopsida; order Cupressales; family Cupressaceae; genus Sequoia; species Sequoia sempervirens. The sequence continues at coordinate 36,406,657 of VDFB02000008.1, read as the reverse complement.
AAGGTTGGGTGTGGGATTTTGGGAGTGGTCTCCCATCAATGGTTTGTGAATTCCAAAGGTATTGCTGCAACTGGAAGTGTTTTTATATGTAGAATGAAGAATTGGAGAGGGGTATTCGGCAAAGTGGATTTTTGTAGGCAAGATTATTTTGGAGAAAACCAGTGATGTTGTGATTGGTTTTACTTGTTGTAGCTTATTTTTTAAAATCTTATATAAATTAGATTTGTTGAGGTTTGCAGCAACCATAAGGCTGCATAGCTTTGTAGTTCCAAATTTATTTGTAATTTTCTAATAGCTGTGGAATTTTGTAATAAAATTTGAAGACTAGTTTTCTTGAAATTCTTGTAGTTCAAGCTTTGTGTTTCTTTTTTATTTAATTATTGAAAGTTTTAAAGAAAGGACTTGTTGGTCCCTTTGAAATAAGGAATAATGTGCAGTTGGTGACAAAACAGAGGAAGGTTGTAGATACAACTTGAATTGTGATGGTGATTTTGTTTCAGCTTGTTGATGCAATGAATTCAGTTAAATAAAATAGGAATCTTGTTGCAATCTTTGTTTGGATGATGTTTAATTTTGTGGATAGAGAGTTTCTTATATGATTTGTGTGTGGAAGTGGATGTGTTTAGGCAAGAGATAGTACCTGCTTGCATCAATTTTGTTGGATTTCATTGAGTCAAAACTTGCCCACTTTTCTTGATGTATTCTCTACCAAGGCCTTACCATTAGTACTGAGTTAATACAACTTGATGTTCTCAATACTTCTTGTCCATTCTATGGTCAACAAGAAACTCTCAAGAACATTTTCTATTTTTGTCCCATGGCTCATGTTGCTTGGAATTAGATTAATGATTTCTTTAAGCCCTTCAATCTCTAGTCCTTCTCATGGCATATTCTTCTTCTTGGTGATTAGCCTTAAATTCCTAGTAAGTTTTCCTAGACTTGACATGCTTTCAAGGTAGAAATTCATTTTAACATTAAAAAATATGGTTATATTCTATAGTTATCTAGTTGATATATATTTCTCTCTTTAAGCTAAGGATAGATTTATTATAATGTTCTCTTATGTATTTAGGTGTAGGAAAAGAAAATTACACTTGAAGAGACCCACCTTTAGGGATTTTTGGATCATTAGGATAATTCCCCAATATATTGTTGTTAAAGATCCACTAACTCTACCTTTTAGTGGGATTCACTCTACTCCTCATGGATTTCAACATGGATGTAATTAGAATGCCCATGGTGGACTTGACTCTTTGTCACATGCTTCCCAACCCCTTCTAAAAAGAGCTAGGGATTGGTCTTCTCATGGTTAGTAACAACCATCTTGACCACCTTTAGTGACTTCTAAGCATCATAAATAAGATGCCTCTTGATGGTTGGATGTCCATGGTGGACTTGGCTCTTAGTCACATGCTTCCCATCTCCTTCCACAAAGAGTTAGGGATTGGTATTCTTGTGTTTGGTCTCAACCATCTTGACCACCTTTAGTCACTTCTAATCCTCATGATTAAGGTGCCTCTAGATGGTTGGATACTAAAAATATCCTCACCTTGCTTTGGATATTTCTCTTATTCACGACACTCAACCTCATACTAAAGAAGAAAACAACAAGAGTGTGACCTTACCAGCTAGGACCTTCTTCCTAATGGACAGGATATTCCTAATGTCTTAGGAAATCTAAATGATTGTGATCCTCCACTACTCCTGGTGCTTTGGCTCTTGCTAGTTGGTGGCTTCCTTTTTGTATTTCTTTATTTCTTTATTTCATTTAAGACATGACCTTACATAGAATGTTGGGGTGTGAATTTTTCTACCCACCCCTTTTTTTGTGGATATGTGTAATATAAACTTTTATGCAAAGTAATATACAATACATTTTCATTAAAAAAAAAACTATTCATATTGGAAATAGAAAGGTTTCTCTAATGGGGATATTTTGTACACAAAGTATAGATGATTTCATTTTTTTGTTTATTTTGAATATTTTACCTAATTTTTCAGGTCAGGTCTTTTACCACTATATTTTTTTTTTCTATATTATTTATTTGGTAAAAACTAATATACTAATTTATTGGTGCTTTGATCCATTTTTTTGTTAAGGATTACAAATATTAATGTTTGGCTATTTCATGTGGCTTCCTTTTGGTGATTTTTTAAATTTCTAAAAGACATTGTAATATTGAACTTAGCATACCTATACCATTTTCATTTAATTTTGTGTCCACCTTGGTGGAATGCTAGAATGTAATAACATATCAAAAAATGACATAATTTTATGTTTCATTTGACTTATAGCATGATTGTTATCCACACACATGCATGTGCACACACACGTATACACACTTTGTTTACCCAAATTTTCATATTTTCTATTTACTTATTATTGTTGCATCCTCAATCACACTTCCATACATTTAACCCTTGCCTAAAAATTATCATTTTAGCCCTAATGTTCAATTATGAGTGGCTTAGGATTGACATAATTCAATTCCAAAAACTGCAATAATGAAATTGATATATCTATATTTTAAAATGAAAATTCCCAAACGTGTATCCCCTTCTACTAGTTGTTATAAACTAACAACACATGTTTACACAACTTGTTGCTACTTCATGGTATTTAAGAGCATTAAATGTGCAATCAATTGATATGCAAGGAAAAGACAAAATTAAATTATATAAAAATTTAAAATTTAAAGGAAATTAAAGAATTAGATCCACACCATCATCAAATAGGTCATTTGTGTTGGAAACTTGCAGCCAATTCAAAGTAATTTCCACATAACCCATAAAGAAATCTATGCATCTAAGTATTCAGAATCCACATGCAAGAGAATAGACAACATACCCATGAAAATATGATACAAGATATACCCTGGGAAAACCCTCAAGAGGGAAAAACCTAGCCTCCAAAAGCATCCATCTCTCATGTATTATTCAGCAATAAAGATTACAATACATCTTCTGAGTCTCCATGAACACCATTGAAGCAACAAGCTCTCTCCAAGCAATCCATGCGAACAAGCATGCAACCACACATCTTGTGCCATGCTTCAAACCCTCACAAATGCTAACCAGAGCTAATCATGCAAAATTGCATCTCTTTCAATAACTACCTTTGTGGTTGTTTTTATAGAAGCAAGCTCCCACAAAACCACTAAGTGGTATTGCACAAAACTATGTGACAATAACTATGAGATTACAAACCATTTCCCATTATTTAATATTGGGTGCTTTATTTATTATTTTCCCAATATTAAATAATTACATTTTATCAATTTAACTTATGTGCCAATGTTACATGCAGTTCATTAAGTGGCCCCAAGAATAAATACATTAAATACATAATGCAAGGTGTACAACACACCTTTTCCCAACATTCTCCCACTTGTTGTATACATTGCATAAGGGGAACAAGTAACCTCAAAACATGAATCAAATGAACAATCCATATAGCCACATATACCATCATGGAATCAAAGTGCTCCATGTGCTCCATCAAGATACCTGCAACAAGAATCAAAGTGACCACCATCCCAAGAATGAATTCTCTCATCCTCCATCATGCCAATGCACAAAGATAAGAAGCCATCCAATAGAGAAACCACTCAATCTGTCACAATGAAGCATAAGTCCTGCTCAACTGATATCCCAAACACAAAACACTCAATCCAAAAGTATCAATATGCACCAGTAGCTGTCAAGATACATAAACCCAAAGGTGAAATAACACCCACAGTAAGTGCCAATACATCCAACTGTCCATACCTCCAAGGTATACAAAACATAGTAAACCCATGCCATAAACATATACACCCATAAAATGTAATCATAAACTCCATGTGCAAAACCTGTCTAAGAATGACATACACATCCAAGAGCTCCCACTGCATGGGTAATGAAAATCTGAAAATATATCAAGGCATACCAAGTCTACCAATAACATCATATATAAAGTGTAAACTACATCATGTAGTAACAAGGAATCATCCACAATGATATGCAAACATGTATATCAATCGCCTGTAAGAAAAATCTCCTACATACACCTCTAAAAGCCAACTGTGTCAAGTATGATCTCCTCAACACCCCAAAAGAAAAGCCATAACTACACCCAACCGTTCAATCTCCAAGATCAAACATAACATATGTATCATGTAATCAACATGGATGTAAGCTTCTCAAGCCAAACAAGATCAAACTAAATCCATTCCCAATGAAGGAAATAAGCCCAATACATCTCCTAAACTCAACATCACTTAATGTAATCAAAATGCATAAGGAGATAAACATGCCAACACTCCTCAAATGAGCCCTCCAAAACCATATATCCATAGCTCAAGATCCTTATGCATGAGAAGATAAAGCATAAAACACAAAGCACCTGAAAGTAACAATGGGCAATACCTCTCAAGTGAAACTGTCGAGTAGACCAAGAGTCAGGAATGAGAATGCTCCTCCAAGACATCCAAGTCATCATGACTCATCCAAGAACACTCTCCTCATAGGTCCATGTTGAACTCGTGTCCAACCAAGGTGTAGGCTCCTCAAACTTCCTGCTGAAATCTCATCAAGAGTAACCATCTCAACACATGTCTCTTATCACAAGAGAACTCAAGCCTCACCTATGTCTCCAAGTATCCATGAGCACCACATGAAGTAATCAAGCAAATGTCAATGTACTCAATACCAAGAGAACCACACAAGATCAATGTCATATATCCAATCGTGAATCAAGAACATAACCATGACATCATGATCTAACCATCTCCTAATAGGAGATCTCATACAACAATGCATACATCCTAGTCTCAAGAGAACAAGTACCATGCCAAAACTCTAACATATGATCAAGAGTACACCATGACATAATACAATAACACCCTAAACCAAGAATCAACATATGTAATCAATATGAATAAAATAATCCTTTGTCAATGAAACCAAAGATGCCAATAAACCATCACTATATAAAAGTAGAAACCAAGAGTCCATCCATGACACCAACAATCACTGCAAAAGAACATCCACCATCATATGGTGAATCCACATCACTGCCAACAACTCCCACTGAACTATGATACCGAGTCACACATGGCATCGTGACAACCATCCTCTCCATGAAGATCATCCAAGTAACCACCAAATCATCATAAACATATCCATCACCGCCAAAACCATCACTATCAAAAGCTCCCACTGAAAAGTGTAATCAAGCTATCCATGACATCATGATAACAATCTCCTCATGAAGATCAACCAAAGGCCCTCACACAATCAAAGAACTCAAATATAACAAGAGCTCCCAAAAGGAAAAGTAAAACCATGATCCTCATACCACGAAGATACACTTCCACAACCATAATCAGGAATCAATCCAATACCACCAACAATGCACCTGCATAAACCATCATGACATGCCAAAGTCTCTAAAGCAAAAGAAACATCCATGACACCATGATCACCACCAAATGTAACAACTCAACCTAATAGTATCCACATATCTGCATAATCATAGTCAACTACATATATCTCATATCATGACTGTACCTAGTAATACCATCTCATCTCCTTAACCAGACAACAAAACCAGCAAACCAAGTGACTATGCCAAGCCACCAAAACTGAACATGCATCAACATTGAAATATCAATGGGCAAAGACAACCCATGTCCAAGTCATAAATGCAATATGTAAGTATAGACCACCTACAACATTGCACAACTTGTAGATATATCAATGAAGCATATAAATCCAACCATATACTGATAACCATGTCAAAAATAGACTAATCTGAGATATACAACTGAGCATACAATGAATCCAACATCAAATCTCCAAGATCCGATCATCCATAAACTCACAGTATCACCATAGTCAAAGAAACCCATATACAACTCAGATAAAGAAAACAACAAATAAACCATGCCAAAATATCTCCAAACCTAATCCATTGTATAGTGCTCTGAACAAGCTTTCCGTTGACTATTCGAAGTTCAAAATCCGACTCCGTATGCACCCGATATCACCTCTCGAAACTCAAAGAAAACATCTGACTTTGAACAAGAAAAACACTGTCTAAACTACAGAATCTGGAAAAATATATATACCACGGTGTAGATCTTTGAGTCAGCTTTCCAGATCCAAGAAGTTTGAAAGCAGAACAATCTGAGCAAAATTATGCCCTTAGAGTAAAACTATAGTTTGCACTGAGGGCGAAAATTTAGCCATCAGGTGGGCGGCGGTGGCCCCTCACGAGTAGCTCATGGTGGCGGACTTGAAATAATTATAAAATGTAATTAAATTTCATCTTTTAAAAAGTTTGGTCCCCTTAATAAAATGCATAGAAATGGACTTTAATTATAATTTTTTTTGTTTATTAAAATTTTAAAAGCCGGCTGTCAGGTAGTTGTAGAGTGAAGTCAAGCGCCTTACACTTGAGACCAGTGCATTGTGGCTTATCGCATGACCAGCGATACCACTGCCGTGAGGGCACCTTACCCTCTTTGCCACAAGGTATGCTTAGCAGAAGCCGAGTGGAGGGTGCCCCTCATAAAACAAATATTTATTTATTTTTTCAAAGTGTTTTCAAAAGAAACTTTTCAAATCAATTTTTTTTTTTTTTTCATTTTTTTTTTGCAAATCTGAATTTTAAATGGATGGAGATTAATTTTTTATTGATGCAGACAAAATGGTGTGAAATAGGTCAGAGTACCATTTTTCCTCTCGGTAACTTGGATCAGCAGAAGTAGGAGTCCTATTTTGAGTCGGAGATCATCTATGAAAGCTCACCCCCAAAACCCCCATTTGAATACAAAACCAAGAAACCTATTTCACCCAAAATTTGTCACATCCCAGATTCACAAACAACCCATTTAATCAGCAAACCCAAAACCCTCAGATCTGCAATAAACAAGCTGCAACACCTTCATATCCTGCCATGTCTTTGATTCTCACATACAACGCATAGATTCAAACTTAAACAAGATTTTTCTCAACCAAGGGTTATACAACCACAACCAAAGCTCTGATACCACTTGTTGGAAACTTGCAGCCAATTAAAGACAATTTCCACATAACCCATAGAGAAATCTATGCATCTAAGTATTTAGAATCCACATGCAAGAGAATAGACAACATACCCATGAAAATATGACACAAGATATACCCTGGGAAAACCCTCAAGAGGGAAAAAACTTAGCCTCAAAAGCATCCATCTCTCATATATTATTCAGCAATAAGATTACAATATATCTTCTGAGTCTCCATGAACACCATTGAAGCAACAAGCTCTCTCCAAGCAATCCATGCGAACAAGCATGCAACCACACATCTTGTGCCATGCTTTAAACCCTCACAAATGCTAACCAGAGCTAATCATGCAAAATTGCATCTCTTACAATAACTACCTTTGTGGTTGCTTTTATAGAAGCAAGCTCCCACAAAACCACTAAGTGGTATTGCACAAAACTATGTGACAATAACTATGAGATTACAAACCATTTCCCATTATTTAATATTGGGTGCTTTATTTATTATTTCCCCAATATTAAATAATTACATTTTATCAATTTAACTTATGTGCCAATGTTACATGCAACATTAAGTGGCCCCAAGAATAATTACATTAAATACATAATGCAAGGTGTACAACACACCTTTTCCCAACAAGCTTCTCATGTATGAAATTGTTTATTTTGTGCTTGAATAGAAGAAAATTAGGGGTCTTTGAATCATGCAAATCCATCTAGATATACATATGCTCTGATTCTTTATACTCCCTTTTTAGATATGTTCATAAAATATTCATGCATGATTGAATAGTCTTTGTTGTATTTTCTGATATGAGACCTCCTTATTATGGCTCTTATCGCTTATTCTACTAATTAGGTTTTGTTTATCCTGGGAAGAGTTTCGTCCACTAGATCTCATTTATAGCCTGTGTTTTATTCATTTCTCTGCATGCTTCTCTACTGGAGATTCCCCAATCAAGTGCTCACATCCTTTATCCATTTTGTTGATCACCTTCAATTGCATTTGCAAGAAAGTTTCTAAAACTCTACCTCCAACATTACACACATACCCTAAAATCATAGCATTCCATAAAACCATATTTTGATTCAGGCTTCAGATGTTGGTAAGGATGTGGAATTTGGATTTACACTATAAATTACTTTGCTTGAAAGTTTCGAAGCTTGTTTTTTTCTCCAAATCCGTTTTGTGTATATTCTACAACCATAACATTTCATGAGATCAAATTTCTTGAGTCATGTTGTCAAATAGCTTGTGCACCTTGTCTAGACTTGGCGCTTTGCATACATGTTTGCCAGGGCAGCTTCAACTGCAACATCTACAACACTCATGTTTCAGTCATCATTTGATGAATGTCCCCCTATACCATTGGAAACTTGTCTCAGTAGCAACACTTGAGCGTAGAAGACTGTAGAGGTGTGAATAGCCTCCTTGATTCCGTCGGCAACCTGTCACTTCTATTGTACTTGAAAATAGAATATTGTAGAAATTTAAATAATCTCCTGATACCATTGTCAGCCTATCTTGGCCGTAGCACTTGAACATATTAGGAAGTTCAAAGGTTTAAATGATCTCTCTGATTTCATTATCAACCTGTCTCTGTTGCGAAACTTGTACATATTAGGAAGTTTAAAGGTTTAAATAATTTCTCTGATGTCATTGTCAACCAGTCTCAGCCGCATCACTTGAACTTAATAGGGAGTTTAAAGGTTTGAATAACTTGGTTGATTCTACTGACAATCTATCGCAGTTGCAGCACTTGAAAATAAAATAAAGTCTTCATTCCTTATTTAAATCGTAATTGTTTTGTTAAGTGATCATGTCCAAAATGCATTAAGGATCCCCACCCAACTAGCATGGTTACATACCCTTCATGCATTATGGTCTCTGAGTTTTTTTTTAGTAGCATCCCTAAAGTTTTCTTTCTTCACTTATCAAGCCTTGACTGCATTTCCACATTATGCAATTATGTCTATTTGGGCATTGTAATTGTCTAAGCCCAAGGGATTTGATTGTAAACCGTTAAGTTTAGTAATTGGAATTGATCGTAGAGTAGATGTCTTCAGAAGAAGAATATTTATAGTAAATTATAATTATCCTAGTTTATATGTATATATATTCACTTAGTTTAGTGATAGCATCAAGAATTTAAACATAAACGTAGATTAGAGAATGGTTAACAAATGGATATCTTTTCAACATATCTTGATGTCTCGGTATATCATTAAGAGATGTCTACATAATAATTTATTATTATCTACCAAGTTAAGATAATAGGTATGGCTCGAAATTGGAGATTGGAAGATTGTAGAAATATTGCATGAGAAATCTTAATTAGTGCAATGATGTAGAATTTGGGTGTAGGACACTTGAAGATATATAGATCTGCCTTGATTATATTCTCTTGGTTTTATACTATGTTTAGTGAATCATATAATATTCAATTGGAGACTTTTTGGATGTGTTTTATTTGGAATCATGTACCCCCATATTTTTGATACTATTTGCTACTATTGGTTATATTGTGTTAGCATGATCTTGATTTGTGTTGGTGATTCATTCAAACTAGTGTGTCTTGAGGATCTCGTAGTTTAGTTAATTGTTGCGTGTGACATTATTAGTATGATTTATGATACTCTATGTGTTGGTTGGATTATTTGTTCATTTAAATGATTTGTCATTAATGTTTATATGTCAATGTGATGATTCTATGGTGATGTTATTGAATTCAGTATTATTTTATAATGCAATGGTTTAATAATTAGTAATGATGCAGTAGTTAAGTATCATGTTATCTTATGATCAATTTGGTTAGAAATGTTAGTTCGTCATTGATATTGTAATTGTTATAATAGATTGGAGTGAGAGGGCAGGTGTAGCATCACTTTCGTTCCACGAGTGCCACTGCTCTGCTTGCAATTCCTTCTCACGATAGGATGTTGATTTTATATATATACATGTGCTACTTGACATTTATTTGGATGCAGGATTGCAGGAATAAGTCTCGATTCCACCTGCTTTAGTAGGACAGGGCTAGCAATAAATTAACCCAATGGGTAAAATGTTGAAAAAGGGAGTAGGTTTGGAAGTGTCCCCGTCCCAAGTCCGTCGTTTGTTGTGAGTCGTTGTGTCATGACTGAAGTTTTGTCCTTGTCTTTATGTGGTTTGACTGTTGAGTATTTATTTAATTCTTGGTTAGTGTTGAATTAATTAATCGTATTTCATAAAATAATTAATTAATGTTAGCACACATTATTTGAGTTTAATTAGAGTTAGAAAAATATTAAATTTAAATATGTTGTAAATTATAAAGGTATTTAATTAATTAAAGTTCAAGAAATTAAATTAAATTAATATTGTTGAGAATAAGCAGATATTATCTTTTTATTAATATTAAATTAGAAAATCATGTAAGATAATATCTGAATTAAATAAATTATTTTAATTAAAATTTTAGATAAGTGTGAGCTTTTAAAAGTTGGAAAAGGACCAATAAGGAAAGAGGCTTTTTGGAAAAGAAAGCGGAAAAAGATTTATTGATTTTAATTAGTGATTTATTATTTTTATGAAGGGAATTATTCACACACGAAAGTTTTTGCTCTGTTGTTTTTGAGGATCTAGAAAGGAAAAATTAAGAAAGATAGTTTTGAGTGTTGGAGGTTTTTCTGGGGGAAATTATTGTGAGTTTAGAAAGAAAAGAGGGATTCAGTAGAACATTGAAGGCAGAAGGTCGAGAAAGGAGTTACAGGAGGAATTCGAGAGGAGGTTACAGGAGGATTTCTTCTTCAGACAAAGGACTCCAGGTATTCTCCTTTTAAGATTATTAATATTTCATTGTTCTGTAACAGATCTGGTTGCTATGTTTCAAAAATTGGTTGAATGAAGTTTTATGTTTGAAAACTCATTTGTAGTAAAACCCTCGAAATCTTCTGTAGGAAACTTAGTACAACCTATTGGAAATTCCTTCAATATAACTTAGTTGAGAAATTTATTGTGTTGAAATAAAAAT
>VDFB02000008.1:36312801-36395516 GCA_007258455.2 Sequoia sempervirens | reverse complement strand
TTCTATGTCATACTTTACCTACCTATCAGTTTATGCAACACAATCTATAATATCTTCTCTAAATTGATAGTTAATAGACTTAAACCGGTGCTCCAAAGGTTGATATCTACTAATCAAAAAGGGTTTGTTTCAGGTAGACAAATTCTAGATATTGTTTTGTCTACCCATGAGCATATTCATTCTATGGAGTATAATAAAAAACCTAGTATAGTGCTGAATTTGGATATATCTAAGGCATATGATAGAGTGTCTTAGTCCTTTTTGTTTGTTGTCTTGCAAAAGTTTAGTTTTAAAGGAAAAATATTGAAGCTCATTAAATCTTGTGTTACCACTTCAAAATGCTCAGTGTTAGTCAATGGGTATCCTAAGGGATTCTTCTCCTATGGTAGGGGTCTTAGCCAATGTGATCATCTCTCTCCTTACATGTTTATTATGGTGGTTGAAGTCATAGGAAGAAATCTTCAAAATTTGACCAATGTTGGGTTGTTGAAAGGAATCAAAGTTGCTTCCTCTCTCCCCCCTTTTGCATCAACAATTTGTAGATGGTCCAACACTATCCTCTTTGGAGCTACCTCTTTTGTGGAAGCTAATTGGTGGAGAAATATTCTTGATGATTCTACTAAAGTGTTAGGTTAGTATATCAATTAGAACAAAAGCATGTTCTACTTCTTTAATATTGACCCCCCTCTTAAAGAAATAATTATGTTAATTCTTGGTTGTCAAATTGTTAACCTTCTAGTTACTTATTTAGGGATCCCTTTGTCCACTAAAAAAATTCCAAACCATTATTGGATTAGTTGTGGAAGAGATGCAAAATAAGTTGGTTGGCTAGAAAGGAAAGTTGCTTAGTCAAGCTAGAAAACTACAACTATTGAATTTTTTTCTCCAAAATATTTTGATTTACTATCTCTCTTAGTTCAAAATTCCTGCTTACATGGCTAAAATAATCAAACAAATTCAAAATAAATTCTTGTGGTTTGGAACTGAGGAAAGAGCTAGGATTTCTCTTGTCATTTGGGATAAGGTTTGTAACTCTAAAAGGTAGAGTGGGTTAGGAATAAAAAAACTACAATGGTTTAATAAAGCACTACTTGTGAAAGTGGGTTGGAACCTCATCCAAAGAAATAAAGATTGGGGAATTATCCTTAAAGGTAATTATTGAAAAAATATGGATCACTGCAACTTCTTGTCCTCCTTTGATATTCCTTGGGGTTTAGTTGTTTGGAACAACCTACTTAAAGATAGAAATATTGTAAATCAAGGTTTGTTTTGGAGAGTGAGAGATGGGAAGAAAGTTAATTTCTAAAATGACCCTTGGATTGTTGGTCATACTTTGTCTTCTCTTCAAAATTTTGATAACATGATCAAAGAGCTACTTTATAATACATAATGGAAAAAAGATCCATAGTTATATTGATTGGAATGCTCAGAAACCTAAGTGGAAGAATTTTGGGGAATAAATTGTTGGAAGAAGAATTATAAGAGTTGAAAGGCAACAAAGGAAGCAGGAATACGTTGAGCAGCTAAGGCATATTATAGGAGATTGTTAGTTTTTCTCCTTGAATATAAAAGATGAATGCATATGGGTGTTGAGTTCATCTACCTCTTTCTTTATCAAGTCAGCTTACTCCCTTGTGGATAACAAGAATGAGAGTCTTTCCTTTAAATGGAATATGGTTTGGAATAATAGATTAATTCCTAAGAGTAACTAATTTTGGTGGGAAGCTATACACAACATAATCCTTTCTATTGATAATCTAGATAAAAGAGGATTTTAGATGTTTAATAGATGTACTATGTGTTATAAGGAGGAAGAAACAATGGAACATATTCTCTTCCACTGTGACTTCTTGACATGGGAGTTTCCCTTTATCTCATAATGTGATTCACGGAATTTGGAAGCAGATTCCTCCTTTTGTTTCTTGGGGTATATGGAAAGAAAGAAACAATAGGATTTTTAGAGGAATCTCAAGAAACAAAAAAGATGTCTTTCAAAGTATTCAACATAATCTAAAGGATAATATCAATGCCTTGAGTTTTTTTTATGCCAAGAAAATTCCTTCTTATACTGAACTTGGGATCAAACAAAATTGGGGTATTACTCAAGATATAACTAAGGTCAACTGGGAAAAAATATTCTAAGAAAAAGAGTTAAATGGAAACCACCTAATAAGGGTTGGATAAAACTTAAATTTGATGATTGTTCAAAAGGAAATCCAAGAGAGCTTGAGGTTGGTAGAGTTATAAGAGATGAGTAGGGGTTCCTGATTGAGGGGTTTGCTAAATATATTGGAAAAAAATTCAATAATGAGGCTGAAGCTATTGTTTTCTGGTAGGGATTAACAAGAATGAAGGATAAAGGTTATCTTAATGTTGAGATTGAAGGTGACTCAAATTTGATTATCCAAATCTTGAAAGGTAATTCAATCTGCTTAGATGATCATAAACATGATGGATGACTGCAAAAGTATGATTAGGGGATTCACTAAAACCAAAATTAACCATATCTTTAGAGAAGGAAACTCAATTGTTGATGTTGTCTTCAATGAAGGGTTGTGTTGTAATGAATGGAACTATTGGATTTAGTATGATCTCTCATGTTTAGTGAAAGAGAAAGTATCCAAGGAAAGACCAAATTCAAATGTATTTAAGTATGTCGATGATTTATTTATCATACATTGAGTTGAAGGATTCAATGTGGTCTTAACTAACATGAATGTCTTTTATTAAATAATGTGGATAACTATATTGCCACGATGGACCTCTTTTCTTACATTGTTCTTCGTGGCTTTCATTCTTTTCTCACACCTAGGCTTTTAATGATGTTCTCCAAAATATTATTTTAGATTTTTTTTTCCCCATGTGTGAAGTTAAGCAACAAGGTATTTGTGATATTGGTAATAATAAACATTTTTATTACGAGTGAAGGGGGGAATAATAATGATGACAATAGTCCTCTAGACGAAAGAAGGCAAGACAAGTGGTGGTGGATGGGACATCAAAGCTTCAAATTTAATGAGAAAAGGTGGCAGTCTTGTATTATTATTATCATTAATCATTTTTTTACTTGTTTCAAGTTTGTCTCTAGTAATATAAAGAATTCCAATGTTTTTTTTACTGTGGTATTGATAGTAATTGTATTGTGAAGAGAAATATGGGGGGGCCTCATAAAAAAAATGAGCCTCAATCTTGTGAGGCTTTGATGCAAAATGTTGAGCTATGGTAGCTTTTTGAAAAAAGGGGATGCTCCCCTTTCTTCAAAGTCATGAAAGAGTATAACGATAAATTGACATCTAAATTCGTTAATTCCCGTAGTAAGATTTTGTGTCCATTGGGGGTGTGTGTTTCTTCTAAAAATTTCCATTTTAATATTTTTATAATCTAAAATATTATAATAATAATTTTATTGATATTATTATTGACTTATGTGTAATGTTGAAACAAATTATGTGAAATAATTTTACATCAAATTTTTATTCAACATTTTCTAATTTACTCTCATATAAATAACACTAATTACTCACAATTATATATTACAAGTTACAACAACAATTAATAACCCTTTCACCAATATTTAGAATAATAGTAAAAATATATACAAATGAAATGATTTAGACATGAGCTTGTAAGATTTTATTTTAAAAAAAGAGTAAATAAATCAAAATAAAATAAAAAACTAAAATTGTTTTTTCTAAAAGTAATTTAAAAATACTTATATATAAAGTAAAAATAAAATAATTTTATTTTCTTCAAAAGTAGAATTATTAATATAGCTAACTAATATTAATATATATATATATATAATATTATATAAAGCAATTAAATTAAATTAAGAATATAAAAAATAAAAATAAAATAAAATCATTACATATATTTAAGTAATATTGCTCTTAATTGTATTCATAAATATATATGCAAGTATTATTATGTGATATTATTTAATAGTAAAATATAAAATAATTATTTCTAAAAGTTAAATTAAAAAATTGTTTAAGAGAAACAAAATATTATTAATATATATTACATTCTTATGTAAACAAATTATGTTTATGTTTAAATAATAATAGATGTTTTTATAATAGAAGAAAATATAGAAATGTATTTTTATATACTATAATAATATACATTTTTTTTGTAGTTAAATAGCTACTGAGGGGAAACACCTAATATAATGATAAAAAATTAATAATAAGAACTATTGCTTTAGACCCATGAATGGGGAGCACCACAAGAGACGAAGAAACTAGAAAGACTAAAACATTCTCGGAAGACTAGAAGTTGGCACAAAGCAAAATAAATAACACTGAAAACCAAGCAACATCCAAACATAGCACATACAAAACCACCACCCCATAAAGTCAAAATAGATGGCCTTCTTGCTCTTCCCCTTCCTCATACCCCAGGTGAGGAGGGCATCCATTGCCCACTGTGTTCCCTCATCACCAACATATCTTCCTTCGATCCAGAGCTTCTCTGCCTCAGATTTGTGCCCCTTTTTCCTTTTAGGGAAGTTAGGTTTGGAGATGGCACTCATAGTTTAGGCAAGGGAGAAATCTTTAACATGAACAACCAAATCATCAAGATTTGGAAAACTAGAGTAATCCTCATCCAGATCATCCATAAAGGGATAAGAACCCTCAAATTCCAAGCCAAAACTAGCTCCCACAGGAGGGAGGGGGACCCCACAAGGTTGATAGGCAGGAGCCTTACTTGGAGCATCGGTGGGCAAAGAGGAGTGCTACTCCAACACAATAGAGGCCACAATCAAATCCATAGGGGGAGGCAATGGATCCCCTTGGGAAGCCATAAAAATCCCATGATTGCGCCAAATGAACTTCGTATTCAGATTACCCGACTTTTTTACCCATTTTTTGAGGCTAAAATTCTTAGCAGAGGCAATCATGGGAAAAGAGCATCCAAAAATTTTATGCCCCAACATGTTGCAATGGAAGCACCTAAATGGGGGCCTTCATAATTGAGGAATAGGGTCTAGGTGTCATGGGCTGAATGGATCAAAACTAAGTGATGCAGTGGTTTAGAAATATCAATGATGGCACAAACCTTGGTGAATTTGTTATGGGGGGCTCTCAGATCCAGCTTCACAAAGGAGCCAAACTATTCAATCATTTTAATTAACTCTAGCACCCACATAATTAGAAAAAGATTGTACAACCTAATCCAAATGGGAACTGAGGTGATTTTGGCAGTAGCAAGATCAAAGAAAGGAGACCAATCTAGAAAAAAGAGGTCAGACTGGCGATAAAACCACGGGCCCTTCTACTTGACAAAGGTACAATCCTCCATAGAGAGGAAGCAAAGGAAAAAGAATCTAAAATCAAGGATATCGATGTCCGAAAGGGAGATGTTATTCCAGGAAAACTTCATCCATTCAACAAATTGATTGACCAAGGGTCTCTTGCTCAAACAATGAACAATAAGGGCTTTGCTCCCAATCTCATCTGCAAGTGCATCAATGCAAGCATCCAGAATATGGAAATCAATCGGGGTTTTCGTCAAGTAGACAGTCGAGCCCCCCAGGGAACAAATTTGCATGGGATTAGGCATGGGAGAAACCACAACAGGCTTAACTGGTGATGACAGGGGAGGATCTTGGGTAACTTGAGTTTTGCAATATTCCAAACACTCATGGAAATGATTTTTCCTATTTCAACAGCCAGGGATAATGAGAGGGGTCATGGGCGAAGGAACAAAGACCAACAAAGAAGTAGGAGGATGCCCTAACGATGTCCTAAGCTAGGCCAGCCTGACCTTTGACTTGCACGCAACCTTGGATTCTCCCTTCTGTATGATCTTTGTACCAACATCCTCATCCCTGCATCATTGCCCATTCACCGCAATGTCTGCATAGCCCTCTGAGTTTTTGCACATTGCAAGCTTATTTAAATAAAAATGAGTGATGAAGATCAAATGTCAATAATATACATTTTTTTATTTAAGAGTTTTTATTTAAAATTGTTTCATCTAATTTGAAAATATTTTTTTATATTACCTTCAATCTTTAATGTCATTTATCTTTTTTAATATAATTTATTCATTTCTTACGTTATCAATTATAATATAATATACATTTATTTTGATTATCTATAATGTATAGAGGTCTACAAACTCAATGACCTAACCACATTTGTTACCACCACACCATGTCGTTAAACACAAATAGATTTTTCAAAAAAGTAGATTGCAGAACATCTAAGTAAAAATAAATTAACATAAAATATATATTTATGTACATGTATACATACATGTATGAGTAATATTACTTACAATTTGTAATGTACATAAAATGTGGTTTTGTCAAATGTAATATAAATTGTTTTTGTATTTTTTAAAAAAATTCTAGACTTTTTAAATAAGTTTATGATAGAAGCACAAATAGAATATATTGTCATACACAATAGAAACATAATTTTATCACTTTTATAGTTTTTACAAAAAAATAATATATTGATATGCAATATTTTGTAGGGGCTTATATAAAACTAGGGTATATTAATTCATGTAAATCCTTTATATTAATTCATCTTGCCTCTAGATGTCAATGGAAAATGTTCTTGAATTTGGTTATTTTCTTTTTATGCAGTGCTTGGTTCGTAGTTCAACTATCAAAGAATGATATGAGTTTCTTTTGATTTTTAAGGTTTTGTAAAACTATGATAGGTGAGATTTTTGCCAACCAACAAGCTTTTAAGTGAGTATGTGTGAACCTTCGAACAAAGGATAGAGGATATGGAAGGTAGGTAACTGTGATAGGGCGAAAATGAGTGTTAGAAAACGAACATCAAACCAAAGAGTGTGAAACAACACTAAAAACACCCTACACCTCAAGATTAGCCTAAAGATTAACTAAGCAAAGAAAAATGAAAGATTTTACCTTGTTGAATTTCCCTTTGGTTGGCCCTTCGATCTTCGATGTTGTATGCTCCTTGGATGGCAAGAGATGCAAGCTATAAGATGAGATGAGGATGGAGAGATGAGTGAAAATGGATGCAAATATGGAAAATTGGCTAAGTATGGCTCAAAGAAATTTTTTGTAAGAGTTTGGCTAGCATGAATGATCTCTCCCAAAATGAGAAAAAATATG
This sequence comes from Sequoia sempervirens, assembly GCA_007258455.2. Classification (NCBI taxonomy): domain Eukaryota; kingdom Viridiplantae; phylum Streptophyta; class Pinopsida; order Cupressales; family Cupressaceae; genus Sequoia; species Sequoia sempervirens. Next base: position 36,388,414 of record VDFB02000008.1, on the reverse strand, counting down.
GGGTATTTATAGAGAATTTTGGATTCTCTAGAGAAATGGACGGCCAAGATTGAGCCACCAAGATCAAAATGTAGGGCTAAGGTGAGTTGAGAACTCACAAGCCCTCACATCTTGACATGTGGCATGTGAAGTGGCTTGTAAGAGATGATGTGTACATGAGGTGGAAGGAGAGTACATGACATGGAGGTAGTACATAGTACCTTGGGATTGGACAAGATCTCCTCATAAAGGAGGTCCTTGTCCCCATGTGGGTGAAAGGATATGTGAGGAATTAAAAATTTCTCAAATATCCACATGGGGATGAGAAAATGAATTTTAAATTCCAATGAATGCATTGGGGGATTAAATGTGAATTAAAAATTCACATAGGGAATGGAGTGCCTTCTCCAAAAGGAGAAAGTCTTTAATAAGGTTGACTTAGGACATATTAGGTTGCTTAATTAAGTGATTAAAGTTGTGCAAGTACCTGATTAGACAACTTAATGATAGATTAGAGGCAAGTGGGAAATTAGGGAGAGCTCACATGTGACTTGATGTGACAAGTCAAAGATCACATGGGGAAGAGAAAAATGAATTTAATATTCTTTGGAAGGATAAAAGGAATTAAATTTTTTTTGAGAGGTTGATTAGGCTAGTTAATGAAGGATTATAGGAGGGTTGGGTGGCTAATAAAGATTAGAGGCCAACTTGCAAAAGTTGGAGGATGTGACACATCTTAATCAAGGATTGGGCATGTGCACATCCCTAATGATGAGATTAGAAGAATAATAAGAATTAAGAAAAGGATGTGACATGTGATGAATTAAATAAATGTCATATTTATTTAATTCATTTTATGAAAAAGAGGATTAAAAAGATAAGGTATTTATTAATTAAATACTTTAGGGATTTGGTAGAATTAAGGATATTAATTAAATAATAGCGATATTACTTAATTAATGCAAATAAGGGGATGCTTAGATAAAAGGGGAGAAATTTGGATAAATTAAGTGTCCAAATTTAGGTGTCTACATTTTTCCCCTCTTTGAGATGGTGTTACGAAGTAGCATCATTTCAAATAATATTAAAAAATAGAACCTAGAAGAAGATGGTTAGATTGGGAAAGATGCCCCAGTCATTCAAATGAGCGACTAGGAAGGGGAAAAAATGATGAAAAATAGGGATGAAGGATGCCCCCTTGAGAGGACATGTAGGTTCAAGAGAACACAGGTGTGCTCTTGAAATGGATGAGAGGATGAAAGGGGAGATGAGGAAGAGGATGCAAAGGCGACAAGAGATTGGGAGGGGAGATTGATGAAGGATGAATGGATGGGGGGATTTTGATAGATGAGATGATGGAGATGAAATGCAATCCAAATGCAATTTTCCATCGGTAGGAGCACTGATTTTTGCTATAGCAGAAAACACGATACACCAAGGTATAAAGGACCAAGGTAGATTAGTGTCTAATCCATAAAACAAACACATTAAACACGAAGGCTATCTCAACACCCCAAAGTCGTGATGACCTTGGTCGGGCCAGGTTTTGGGATAACCGCAAGCACACAAGGATGCCCCAGCATAACGCAAGACCTCAGGAATCTTGGTGGGTACTACGTGGGACAACCGAGAAGACAATAACAAAGAAAAGATCAAGATATACCCCTATATTGACTAGTCAAAGCATACCATGATATGATGGATCAAGGTGACCATGACAAGTGATGATAGGGAGCTCAAATGATAAAAAAAGCCAAAAGCATCAAAAAATAGCAATCAATGTCAAACATTTGTTGCCATAGGATCAAGGGGATGGATGGGATTGATGAGGTCTGTTAGGAAAGATGCATCATGTTGAGACCGATGATGGATACTAAATTAAAAGATTGATATGATGCAGGATATTCAAAACCAATTGGATCTGCTGATACAAGTGGATCTCATTTGTTAATAACCAACTAGATAAGGGCATAGCTTGATGATATGACACAAGATAGGAGACTAACACATCCTAGCGACCTAGGCACTTGAGGGCCGATCAAAGATTAGCCTTGCCTACATGAAAGCACATAGCCCTTGTAGTTCGATAAAAGGCTAACGACTGATCATGATGAACACCTCGATGCATGACCAAAATGGGACAGACAATAGTAACAAGAGATGAAGACTGATGATAGATGATAAAGGGGCCCTGGTGGCAGATCAAATGATTGACCTTGCCTACGTGAAAGTGCAGGGGCAACGTAGTTCGACTAAAGACGCGACAGGATGAGACCTAGATGGAGACCGACACAATGGGGGGGCTCTATGAAGACACAAACCAATTGACGATCAAATGAATGCCATAAGCTCAGAGCGAGATACTGAAAAGATCAGAATGAGGGATAGCCAAGATGGATCGTCCAATGCTCAATCAAAATATACCAAGCCGCCAAGGATGGGATGGGTGAGGATGATAATGCAAATGAAAGAATAAAATAACTAGGATGTCAGGTAGATAATGATTAAGCCCTCTATGGATGACACCTGTTACCAGGTTTTCACCACCCGTACTTATCCAAGGCGCCACCAAAATGTGGTTTTCACCATAAGACAAATTTATTTCTCTTTACTATTCTTGGATATTTTTTTATATTTTTTTGATTTTTTAATTTTTTGATTTTTTTATTAGGTGGGGTTACCAAGCGGACTTAGGTGTAGAACCTCTTTAGATGCATGATATTGATGGGTTCTTCGAGGGGCTCTCCTTCAAGAGTAGTTAGTTTGTATACCCTAGATCCATATTTAGCGGCTATGATATAAGGCCCCAACCAGTTTGCCTCAAATTTTACTTTCTTGTCTTAGTCTTGCTGAGTACGCTGATTCTGTTTAAGGACAAGATCACCCACCTGGAATTGTCGAGGATGAACCTTCTTATTGTAGTTACGTTTGAGGTGGTTTTGGTATGCTTGTAGATGATCATAGGCTTTGATTCTTCTTTCATCAAGTAACTCCAGCTGTGCAAGTCGTGCAACACGAGCATCCTCCTCATTGATAAGATTTTTTAAGGAAATTCTCAGTGATGGGATCTCAACTTCAATTGGCAAGATAGCTTCAGCGCCATAGACTAAAGAATAGGGGGTGGCACTCGTAGGGGTGTAGATGGATGTGTGATATTCCTAGAGGGCAGGATGAATATGGAGGTGTCAATCTCGACCAGTGTTATTGACAACCTTTTTGAGGTTGCGGATAAGGGTCTTGTTGGTTGCTTTTGCCTAACCATTACCCTGGAGCTAATAAGGCATTGACCAACGATGCTGGATATGAAAGGTGTCGTAGAGGTGTTTCGTGGCTTGGTTTTTGAAGGGTTTTCCATTATCAGAGAGGATGGTGGATGGAATACCATATCTGCAAAGAATATGGTAAATGATGAATTTTGAAATTTGGATATCAGTGATCTGTGAGAGTGGCATTGCTTCCACCTACTTAGTGAAGTACTCAGTAGCGGTAATTATGAATGTATGGTCGTCGGAAGATGGTGGGTAAATCTTTCCAATCAAGTCAAAACCCCATTGAGAGAATGGCCATAGTGCTAGGAGGGGTTGAAGGTCCTGTGTTGGAGCATGAATCAAATTTGCATGTTGTTGACAGGGAAGACATTTCTTCACAAATTCACATCATGTTCTAATGTAGGCCAATAATATCCAGCTTGGAGAATCCTTTTGGCCAAAGCCATACCATTTGAGTGAGCCCCACAAACACCACCATGTACTTCCGTTAGTGCAGTATGGGCTTCAGTCTCGGAACAAGTAAACAATTGATCAAGATTGTTGAATGAGAGTTTGAACTGATAGAAGGAGGTTTGAAATGGATGAATGTTTACCCATAATGAGTAAACGGATGTTTGAGATGATAGATGAAGGTTCAAAATAGATGAATGTTTACTTGGAACGAGTGAACAGATGATTAAAATGGATGCAAGTATGAAAAATTGGCTAAGTATGGCTCAAAGAAAATTTTTGCAAGAGTTTTGCTAGCATGAATGATCTCTCCCAAAATGAGAGAAAAGAGGGGGTATTCATAGAGAATTTTGGATTCTCTAGAGAAATGGACGGTCAAGATTGAGCCACCAAGATCAATATGTAGGGCTAAGGTGAGTTGAGAACTCACAAGCCTTCACATCTTGACATGTGGCATGTGAAGTGGCTTGTAAGAGATGATGTGTACATGAGGTGGAAGGAGAGTACATGACATGGAGGTAGTACATAGTACCTTGGGATTGGACAAGATCTCCTCATAAAGGAGGTCCTTGTCCCCATGTGGGTGAGAGGACATGTGAGGAATTAAAAATTTCTCAAATATCCACATGGGGATGAGAAAATGAATTTTAAATTCCAAGGAATGCATTGGGGGATTAAAAGTGAATTAAAATTTCACATGGGGAATGAAGTGCCTTCTCCAAAAGGAGAAAGCCTTTAATAAGGTTGACTTAGGACACATTAGGTTGACCTAATTAAGTGATTAAGGTTGTGCAAATACCTGATTAGACAATTTAATGATAAATTAGAGGCAAGTGGGAAATTAGGGAGAGCTCACATGTGACTTGATGTGACAAGTCAAAGATCACATGGGGAAGATAAAAAGGAATTTAATATTCCTTGGAAGGATAAAAAGAATTAAATTTTTTTTGAGAGGTTGATTAGGCTAGTTAATGAATGATTAGAGGGTTAGGTGGCTAAAAGAGATTAGAGGCCAACTTGCAAAAGTTGGAGGATGTGACACATCTTAATCAAGGATTAGGCATGTGCACATCCTAATAAAGGATTAGGCATGTGCACATCCCTAATGATGAGATTAGAAGAATAATAAGGATTAAGAAAAGGATGTGATGTGTGATGAATTAAATAAATGCCATATTTATTTAATTCATTTGATGAAAAAAAAGATTAAAAAGATAAGGTATTTATTAATTAAATACCTTAGCGATTTGGCAGAATTAAAGATATTAATTAAATAATAGCGATATTACTTAATTAATGCAAATAAGGGGATGCTTAGATGAAAGGGGAGAAATTTGGATAAATTAAGTGTCCAAATTTAGGTGTCTACATTTTGCCCCTCTTTGAGATGGTATTACGAAGTAGCATCATTTCAAAGAATATTAAAAAATAGAACCTAGAAGAAGATGGTTAGATTGGGAAAGATGCCCCAGTCATTCAAAGGAGTGACTAGGAAGGGAAAAAAATGATGAAAATTAGGGATGAAGGATGCCCCCTTGAGAGAACATGCAAGTTCAAGAGAACACAGGTGTGCTCTAGAAATGGATGAGAGGATGAAAGGGGAGATGAGGAAGAGGATGCAAAGGTGGCAGGAGATTGGGAGGGGAGATTGATGAAGGATGAATGGATGGGGGGGATTTTGATAGATGAGATGATGGAGATGAAATGTAATCCAAATGCAATTTTCCATCGTTAGGAGCACTGAGTTTTGCTATAACAGAAAACACGATACATTAAGGTATAAAGGACCAAGGTAGATTAGTGTCTAATGCATGAAACAAACACATCAAACAATAAGGCTATATCAACACCCCAAAGTCGCGATGACCTTGGTCGGGCCAGGTGTTGGGATAACCACAAGCACACAAGGATGCCCCAACATAACACAAGACCTCAGGGATCTTGGTGGGTACTACGTGGGAAAACTAAGAAGACAATAACAAAGAAAAGATCAAGATACACCCCTATGTTGACTAGTCAAAGCAAACTATGATATGATGGATTAAGGTGACCATGACAAGTGATGATAGGGAGCTCAAATGATAAACAAAAGCCAAAAGCATCAAAAAATCGCAATCAATGTCAAACGTCCATTTCCATAGGATCAAGGGGATGGATGGGACTGATGAGGATTGTTAGGAAGGATGCATCATGTTGAGACCGATGATGGATACTAAATTAATAGATCGATATGATGCAGGATATTCAGAACTGATTGGATCTGCTGATACAAGTGGATCTCATTTGTTAATAACCAACTAGATAAGGGCATAGCTTGACGACATGACACAAGCTAGGAGACTGACACATCTTAGCGACTTAGGGGCTCAGGGGCCGATCAAAGATTAGCCTTGCCTACGTAAAAGTGTAGAGCGCTCGTAGTTCGATAAAAGGCTGACGACTGATCATGGAAAAAAGCGGAAAGAGTATGATGAAGACCTCGATGGATGACCAAGACGGGACAAACAATAGGAAGAAGAGATGAAGACTGATGATAGATGATAAAGGGGCCCCAGGGGCAAATCAAATGATCGACCTTGCCTACGTGAAAGCGTAGGGGCAATGTAGTTGGTCGAAAGACCAACGATAGACAATGGATGAAGGATGATGAGATAACCCTAGATAAGGGGATAAGATGATGAGACCGAGACGATGAGACAAGATAGACTCATTGGATTGGATCAGAGGATGGTGACTACACAAAGCTCAGAGATGGGATAGTTATCCAAATCAGCAATGATGAAGTGGGAGGAAGACAAGATGGATAGATGAAAGATTACTCAGAATGAGTAAACAAATGATCGAGAGGGATGAACGACTACTCAAAATGAGTAAACAACTACTCACAATGGATGAATGATTCTTGGAATGAGAAGATGAAGGTTTGGAATAGATGAAATATTACTCGGAATGAGTAAACGAATGATCAAGATTGTTGAATGAGAGTTCGAAATAATAGGAGGTTTGAAATTGATGAATGTTTACTCGGAACGAGTAAATGGATGTTTGAGATGATAGATGAAGGTTCAAAATAAATGAATGTTTACTCGGAACAAGTGAACGGATGATTAGAATGGATGAATAGGACAAAATTGAAGATGGAGGGAGGGATCTTAAGATTTGTTTCGATATCCAAAGATCTTGACTGCAAATGGACTAAAGCTCAGATTAAGGTTTAGTTAAGCTTAGATTGGGATTAGATTAAAGCTCAGATTGCGATTGTATTGAAGCTTAGAATGATTGGAGGATGTGATGGGATTGATTCTACACCAAGTTCCGGAGTTTAAGGGATGTAAGGTGTTGACAATTAGATTTTTCCAGATTTGGCAATTTTCTGAAATTGTCAATTTTTCCATTTTAGGAAACTTCATGGTCATACGTTTGAGAGTTTAGTTTTTTTCCAAAAAAAACCCAAAACTAAGATAGGATGAATTTCCAACTAACATCCCAATTTTGAGACATGCATTTCAAGTTATTGAAAAAAATGATTTTTCAAAAATTGAAAAAAAACACTAAATTGCGATTTTGAGGGTCAAGATGAAAGTTTGAGGCCCCGAAAACATGGTGAAACGGGGTCCAACCGACCAAGGATCTATTGGGAATCCACATGCCACCTCATAACCCAACCACTCGTAAAATTTCAGCTCAAACGGACACCCGAGTTAAAAATTATGGCCTTCGGAAGTTTCGACACAAAAATCAAAATTCTCGAAACGAAGTCAATGTGATTGGGATGGAAGATCTAATGATGGAGGAGGTGATTTTGGTGATGAAACGATGACCTACAGAGGGTGAAAAAAAATTTACCTGAAGGGCGAGTCCGCCCATACCCAGGTGGGTTTGCCTGCGAATAGGGGCGGGTCTGCTCGCGAACAGGGGCGAGTTCGCCCACGAGCTCGGGCAGATCCGCTCGCAGCTGGGCGGGTCCGCCCACGAGCTCAGGTAGAGGCCCCGCTCGGGGAGCTGGGCGGGTTTGCTCGCAACTAGGCAGGTGCGCCCACGAGCTTGGGCGGAGGCCCCGCCTGGGGAGTCGAGCAGAGGCCCCACTTGAGGACCTAAGAGGATTCGCCTAGGTATCAAGGCGGGTTCACCCGCAGCCAGGCAGGTCCTCCCAAGGACCAGGGCAGGTCCGCCCGAGCTGGGGTGGTTTCGCGTGAGCTGGGACGGGTCCGCCCAGGGACCAGGGCAGGGTTGAGGATTTGGGAGGACCGAAAAAAAAGGGGAAAGATGAATGATGAGACAGAATAGGAGGTTGACAAGATGTGTAAAAGAGGTGAAAGTGATGACGATAAGATAAATGGCATTGGATTGCGTGGGGAGTAGCCTATAGCTAGATACCAATGACAAGGAATTATAAGATGGGATGAGGATAGAGGATGGGGGGGATTTGGGAGATGAAAAGGATTGGTTGGATTCATGACAAGGGATGCTATGATGGAAGGGTAGGAAGATAGGGATGGGGAGATGGATACAACAATAAGGAGATGAGGATGGGGAAATGGAGGGGATTGTTCTGATGGAATGAATGATGTCTCCAAGGACTATATCACAAAGGAAGATAGATGCCCCCACTCTAGATATGTCATGCACGAGAGGGCATGAAGGATGCAACAGAGAAGGATAGGAAAATAAAGGAGTGAGATGGATGAAGATAGGATGTATGGATAGGGAAGGGAGATTTGAAGGTAGCATGATGAGTGGATAAGGAAAGGTAGACGAGTGTGAATGAGGGTTAGGATAGTGTGTGGATGAGGCGAATGTATGCTAAGAGGTGTCCAAAGCATGCTTATATGTTTTCCCCTATCATTATCAAGATCACAATGAGATATGCCATGTAGGATGTGTAAGATAGGTAGGATGGAGGTTATGAATGAAAATGATGTATAGCAAGAAGATGGGTGCATGGCTGGAAGCATAGCAGGAAGCATAGCGGATGTAGGGAATGCGTATCAGGAAGTTGACCCCAAGTGCAGATGGGGATTTACGCATAATTCCTGTTTGCCAGGTTTTCATCATGGTACTTATCCAAAGTGCTTGTTTGCCAAGTTTTCACCATTGGACTGATTATTTCTCTTTACTATTTATTTTTTGTTTTGGTTTTTAATTTTTTTGACTTTTTGGATAGCATGCAGAAGGAGATGGATAAGAATAGGGAGGCAAATAAGTGGATTTAGAAGACATGCGATAAGGATATGGATGAAGGACTCAATCATCAAGTTCTATATGAGGTATTAATAGCCCATGTTCGAACCGATTGTTGGATGTTGGTACAATCTTATTAGGATAAATGGATTGTGCAAGAGGATGAATTTGAGGGATTTGAGAGGGGAGATATGAGGGATAATGGGTGGGATGTTGGAAAGTGTATGGATGGAATGATGGGGTGGATATGTGATGGGGAGATGTGTTCAGGACCAACATTAGCACATGTGGTGGTGGATGTGAAAAGATAAGAGGATTAATGGATGGAGAATGTGGGGATAATGGAGGAGATGGAATGGTGAATATCGGGACATAGGGACCCAAAACAAATTTAGGAGAGGGTGGATGAAAATGATTAGCTTTTGGATGAGCAATGTTGGATGTTGCTATAGATTTTTCATTTGATGGCATTGCATCTTTTTTCTTTGGGATCCACATGGTTTTGGTCTTTGCTTTGGTGGGCCTTTACGTTTTACGGATTTGATTTTGCTTTAGATTTTGGATTTTCTTTTTCTTTTCTTCGACATGTTGTTTAGAGGGGACATGAGGAGTTTTAGGCTCATGTGGATCTTTAGATTTAGGCACTTTTGCTTTGGCATCCAAAGTGCTTTTACTAGCAATGGGATGGGTGTGAGGAGATGGATGATGTGGAGAGATGGAGGTAGGATTATGAGGATTACGTGTAGATGGAGAATGTGTAGGTATGTGCCTTTGTTGATCCTGATTAGGGGACATGCGAGAGGGATGTTTATGATGGATGACATGGATAGGTGTTAGATGGATGAAAGGATGATATGGAGGAGGTGATTTTGGGATATACGAACCCAAAGCAAATGGAGTGGGTAGAGGGACACAAGATCCCAAGATGGATGGAGTAGATGAAGGATGGGAGATGGTGGATGGAGGGATGTAAGGACCCAAAATGGATGGAGCAGATGAAGGAGGAATATGGATGGTTTTTTTGAGGTGATACGATAGAGGAGGGATGGCAGTATATGATCTGGTGGAGCGATGGGAAGAGCCAGCATTTCTTTTGGAAAAGGCTCGTTGAGGACATCTAGAGGTTGTACCAATATCTTTAGATTGCGAGTCTTGGGAAATAGGTCCAAGACCTTGCATGCAGATTTGTTCTTTGACTTGGATGGGCTCTAAAATACCTTGCTCATGAAGGCCTAGACCTTTTCCTTGATAGTTCATTTTCTTGAGCATGCGATTGATGATAGGATTTGTGTTATTCTAAAAACATGATGCAAGTCCATTATTAGATGGAGGATGATGGGTGGTATATACACTGTGTTTTTCCTCTATGAGGAGGCCACTATGGAAGAATGTGAGAGTACCAAGGGGATATGCAAGTGGTGTGGGGATGGCAGTTTTAGGCGGTGATGGGGGATTATGAGAGGGAGATGATGGGATAAAAACATTTGGATGGGTGGTATTAGGATAGGGATCAGGGGATATGATAGGATTTGGGTTTTTGGTAGTTGGCTCATGTGATGGAGATGGAGATGGAGCAGTGGAAGCTTGAATGACAAGGGGATCATGGGATGGAATGGATGGGGGACTGTGATCTTGACGTAGACTAGATGGGATGGTAGGATCTTGATTTGGAGAAGGGGATATGTTGGAATGCTTTGGATTAGGCTCTTGGCATGACTCATCATGCATGGGAGGCATGATAATGGAGTCTTGGAGGGACTCTTCAAGTGGGGAAGATGGAGGGATGGAGGATTCATGAAGCTCAAGGGAATGGATTTTAGTGGATTGGATTTGGGTGTCGTTGATGGGTTCGACGACTCTCAGAGTAGGAGGTGGGTGTTTAATGGATTCAGTAGATGTTATGGTAGGAGATGGGGGCTCAGTGGATTTAGAGGATGTGATGGTTTCAATGGTTTGAGTGGTGTTAGGGGTGGTATTATCAATGATAGGTGTTGGGTGGAGAAGGGTCTCGTCACTAATGACCATGGATGATGGGTTGGGATGGCATGATTCCACGACTTCAAGGTGTGGAGTGGGAGATGTCTTCTTTGTTATAAGTCCTTGGAGAACTTTTGGAGTAAGGAACTTGCATACTCTAGGTTTGGATGGCGAGGTAGGAGCGGATGATAGATTAGGGATTGGTGGTGGATTAGGACTAGGGATTGGTGGACTAGGATTAGATGGGGGAATGGGATTGGATGGAAGAATAGGAATAGATGGGGGATTAATATTAGATGAAGGGTTAAGATAGGGGGATTCGAATGGTGCATTAGGAGATGAGGATGCGGGTGGTGGATTGTAGTAAGGGTATTGGGATGGTGGATCAGGATGGGAAGATTGAGGTGGCAAATTGAGATAGGGAAATGTGGATGTCGGATTAGGATAAGCAGATGTGGATGTTAGATTAGGATAGGTTGGTGTGGATGTTGGATTAGGATAGGAAGGTGTGAATGTAGGATTAGGGTGAGTAGATTGGTATGGAAGATTAGGGTAGTGGGTATATGCAGATGGAGGATGGAGATAGGAGGATATGGATAGGGGATTAGGATAGGGGTATTGTGATGGCAAACTAGGATTAGAGGATGCAGGTGTTGGATAAGAGGATGATGTGGATGAAGGATATGATGGATATCCCTTGTCAAAGGTAGCATAAGCAGCATGATTAGGCATGGATGAAGACATAACGGGGTAACTCAAAGGGGTGATTGGATTTTGGACAGCGGGTGGAGAAAGCTTACGAGCAATGATAGTGTCAAAGGGATCTATGTCACATTCTTCTTGATTGATAAGAATTTCATTATCGTTGTCAATGTAATTAGGGTTTCCCTTGACTACTATTGATGGAGGATAAGGATTCATGATGGTGAAAGGATAAAGAGGATGGATAAAAGATTTTGGATGGGAACATACTAAAGCTCAAATCAGGATTTAGGTCAAGCTCAGATTGAGATTGGATTAAAGCTCAGATTAGGATGATTGGATGGTGCGAGGGGATTGATTTTGACAATTGGATTTGATTATCAAAGGATGATTATGACACCGAATCTGCTTCGACATGGAAGTAGATTGATTGGGTTGAAAGTGATTGGATAGGGATGTGACTGATCAATTGATGATTGATAAGATCGTATGATGGATCAGATAGGATGACGAAAGGGACTGTAAACCCTGTTTAGAGATTATCCTAGGTGACTTAGGATGCTAATTGATCAGATTAAAGGATAAATGGATAATTGCGGTACCGAATCCAATTTGAGATTGAAAATGGATTGATTGGACCGACGATGATGATAAACTTAGGATGGATGAAAATCCTAAGTGGATGTTGATGATGACGATCAAATTAGACACTTAGGTCAACGAAGTTTGGAGGATTTGGATGGGGAAAACAATGATTTGATTGGAGAAATGGATGGACAAACGACTGCTCAGAACGAGAGGAGGTTTAGAATAGATGAAAGATTACTCAAAACAAGAAGACGAAAGCTCAGAATGAATGATAGATTACTCAGGATGAGAGGAGGAAGATTCAAAATAGACGAACGAGTACTCAAAATAAGTGAACGAGTGCTCGAAATGAGTAATCGAAATGAGCAAACGGTGACTCGAAATGAATGAAGGACTCTCTGAATGAGGAGATAGAAGTTCAAAATTGATGAATGTTTACTCAGAACGAGTAAACAATGACTCGAAATGGGTGAACGACTCTCGAAACGAGTGTACGGATGTTTAGAACGGGGAGCCGAGATCGAAACGATGAAACGAGGGTCTTGATTGATGAAATAGATGAAAAAATTGATTGGTCAAGGGTCAGGTCCGCCCAAGGAACAAAAGATGGTCAAATTTTGTCAAAACAGGCTTGAAAGGGGTGGGTCAAAGGTCAGGTCTGCCCCTAGATGGGTTAGGTCCGCCTGTGGAGGGCAAGTTCGCTTGTCCAAAGGTCAGGTCCACCTGTCTAGAGGGCAGGTCCGCCTATGGAGCAAAAGTTGGTCAAAAATGGCTAAAACAGCTCCAAATGACTGATTTCTAGGTCACGTCCACCCCTAGAGGGTAGGTCAACCTGTCGGGAGAGTAGGTCCACCTATGGAGAAAAGGCTGGTCAAAATTGGCTAAAAGAGGCTGGTTCAAGGTCAAGTTTTCCCTTGGGTGGGTCAGGTTCGCCTGTTCAGAGGTTAGGTTCACCCTTGGACAGGTTTAAATTTGACTTTTGATAAGATGACTAAGGAAAAAGACTCAAAACACAACAAACATCAATCAAAAGGATATGGCTGAGTGAAATTAATCAGACAATCACTAGTTTTGCACAAAGAAGACAATTCAAACAACACAAACCTAAGTCTAGTAGAGAAGGTATGGCCGACAAAGTCTTTTATTCTAGGATGAACATGGTTACTAGGGAGTCGTCGATATACACCTGGTACATGAGGCCCAAATCGTGAACACCAATCTGTTACAAGCGTGAGTCGGGAACCTTAGCGAGATACTAAAGGCTCAGACCAACTCTTCATGTCATCCTGACGCTTTTCCAATTACAAAGTGGTTGGATTGAGGTATAACTTTCGCTCTCCCCCCTTTATATACCTCGTCGGTATGCGTGGTCGGAATCGTCCCTTGGGGTGATGAAATCCCCAAGCAGGGCCCGCTAAAAAGAGAAAAAAAGGTGACTCAAAGGACTCGGTAAGCTACGATTTCTCGTCACCCAGGATTGTCAAATGGCGCAAGGGGATTGGATACATCAAATAACTTACCAACAAACACATCAAACAAGGTTAATTGACACCCTTAGTTAACTACGTGCCTTAGTTAGGGGTTAAAAACCCTTAAAACAGTCAAAAGGAGTGCTAAAAACTAAAATTTTACCTTCTGGAAAAAGTTGTCTAGGAAAAATCCACCTGTCTAGAGGTCAAGTCCGCCTGTCTAGAGGATAGGTCTGCCTATCTGTAGGTTAGGTCCGCCTGTCTACAGGTCAGGTCCACCTATCTGTAGGTCAAGTCCGCCTGTATGTAAGTTAGGTCCGCCCCTCCGTGAAAATTTTGCAAAAAATTAGTTTTTGAGTCTGCGGAGGGTAGATCTGCCCTTGGGCAAGGTCGGGTCTGCCTGTGGAGGGCAGGTATGCCTGTCTCTCAGGTCAGGTCTGCTCCTCTAGGTCGGGTCCGCCCCAGGAAGGTCATGTCTTCCCCTCTGCAGGTCGGATCCACCCCTTTGCAACCTGCACCTACAAAAAGTCAAAAAACAACAAACGTGAAAGAAAGAGACCTATTTGTGGGTCCCACCAGGTGTGCCACAAATGTAATAGGGTGAAAATGAGTGTTAGAAAATGAACAACAAACCAAAGAGTGTGAAACAACACTAAAAACACCCTACACCTCAAGATTAGCCTAAAGATTAACTAAGCAAAGCAAAACAAAAGATTTTACCTTGTTGAGTTCCCCTTTGGTTGGCCCTTCGATCTTCGATGTTGTATGCTCCTTGGATGGTAAGAGATGCAAGCTATAAGATGGGATGAGGATGGAGAGATGAGTGAAAATGGATGCAAATATGGAAAATTGGCTAAGTATGGCTCAAAGAATTTTTTTTGCAAGAGTTTGGCTAGCATGAATAATCTCTCCCAAAATGAGAGAAAAGATGGGGTATTTATAGAGAATTTTGGGTTCTCTAGAGAAATTGACAATCAAAATTAAACCACCAAGATCAAGATGTAGGGCTAAGGTGAGTTGAGAACTCACAAGCCCTCACATCTTGACATGTGGCATGTGAAGTGGCTTGTAAGGGATGATGTGTACATGAGGTGGAAGGAGAGTACATGACATGGAGGTAGTACATAGTACCTTGGGATTGGACAAGATCTCCTCATAAAGGAGGTCCTTGTCCCCATGTGGGTGAGAGGATATGTGAGGAATTAAAAATTTCTCAAATATCCACATGGGGATGAGAAAATGAATTTTAAATTCCAATGAATGCATTGGGGGATTAAATGTGAATTAAAAATTCACATAGGGAATGGAGTGCCTTCTCCAAAAGGAGAAAGTCTTTAATAAGGTTGACTTAGGACATATTAGGTTGACCTAATTAAGTGATTAAAGTTGTGCAAGTACCTGATTAGACAACTTAATGATAGATTAGAGGCAAGTGGGAAATTAGGGAGAGCTCACATGTGACTTGATGTGACAAGTCAAAGATCACATGGGGAAGAGAAAAATGAATTTAATATTCTTTGAAAGGATAAAAGGAATTAAATTTTTTTTGAGAGGTTGATTAGGCTAGTTAATGAAGGATTAGAGGAGGGTTGGGTGGCTAATAAAGATTAGAGGCCAACTTGCAAAAGTTGGAGGATGTGACACATCCTAATCAAGGATTGGGCATGTGCACATCCCTAATGATGAGATTAGAAGAATAATAAGAATTAAGAAAATGATGTGACATGTGATGAATTAAATAAATGTCATATTTATTTAATTCATTTGATGAAAAAGTGGATTAAAGAGATAAGGTATTTATTAATTAAATACTTTAGGGATTTGGTAGAATTAAGGATATTAATTAAATAATAGCAATATTACTTAATTAATGCAAATAAGGGGATGCTTAGATGAAAGGGGAGAAATTTGGATAAATTAAGTGTCCAAATTTAGGTGTCTACAGTAACAAACAAGTTTTGGTAAAAAAAAAATGGCTACTCATGTACATTGAATGAAATTTTTAAGAACTTTTCCTCAGTTTTTTATTATTTTGTTTTCAAATGATGTAGTTAAAATAACTCAAAAAATTAGGGTAGTTGTAAAGTTTCTTTTGAGCTTCTTTATACGCTTGATAAAATTTCTTGTTACCACTTCAAATTCTCCCTCAAACATTATATTTGAACTTTTTAATGAATTTTATTGATAATTTTTTTTAAAGAGGGGTAAACACTTTTGACCTAGAGTTATGATTCAGTGAGGTCACAAACTAGGGACCTCATCTCCAACATAAAAAATCAATAGTAACATCTCAATATGGTTTGAATTTTGATGGAAAAAACAACAACACCACATTTAAACCATCACATTATGCCAATACTGACAAACTTTATTATTACTTTATGATATATAACTATTTAATATATTCTTCAGTCAATTCACTAACACAAAAAATATATAAATATTATAGGTTTTATCATAAAGAAATCTCAAATAGATACCTATGAGCTTTAAGAATCTTGGATGACTTATAAATAAGACATCAAACTATATTCTACAAAAAATGGAATATTTTCCCTAGGCTGAAAAAATAAAGTACTGAGTGCTTATCTTTAGATAACTTTGAAAAAAATACAAATGATTTAAATTCTATTTTGAATTATTGTGAAGTTAATGTTGCTTTAGCACGATACTATTGCCTTAAAATTTACTTGGGAAATTTAATGGTTAATGGATAAAACTCTCGACTTGTTATTGAAATGGAGAGAAATAGGGTGTGGGCTGATACCAAATATGGGATGGTATAATGGACCTATTATCCTTTATTTCATTAGGAAATGTGATCCACACAAAGAATTGACTTACAACCCTTAGGTGAGTCAACTCAATAAGGGAATCTACAAGTTTCCTTATGATTAAGGATGGGGGTATCATCCTGAACAACACTTTTGGGAGAAAAACTAAAAATAGTAAATCAACCCATTCAAACTTGAATCATCAATTTAAAGCATAATACAAATAGAAACAACAGAGTTTTGATAGATCTGAAAATGGCAGAGTGATGTGTACTTGTCACCAAAATGCAGATTTAGGAGGCTACCTGGGACTCATTCGCCCATAGGTGAATGGGTCTTTGTGAATTTTTTTTACTTAGCTCTCAAGATCCTTTGGTCTCAATTTGTAGCTTTCGTTTGATATGGGTTTCAATGTCAGAAAGTTGGAAATAAGATATGTAGGTGAGATTTCATGAATTGACAACAAATATGATAACTTTTTGTAACTTTGAGATCTTCAATCCTTCTTCAACTTATAAACCTGCACATTCACAAAGAGGAGAAAAATATTTATTTTTGGTAGATGGGGGTTTTCCTTGGTCAAACCTCGTTTTGGTAATTAAACCTTGAATTGAAATAATAAAAAATATGAAAGGAATGATGAATGAACTTGTTGCTATGTTGCAACTCACCAAACCCTTGAATAAACCTTTGGAGGACTGGAATCTTGATCTTTATCTTGCATGAGATTTCTTCAATGGATGTGGATTTTGATACTTGAATCTTTGACCCGGATCTTTGAAACCTACATCACAATGTTACCTCCAAAAACATGCATGATTGTAAAGGACTTTGACATGATGCTTGAGATATTTATTGTTGCAATAAATCATTGATAAATCTACTCTTGAATTCCCTTGATCATAATCTTTTCTTTTGTAAACTTGAATTGATGATCTCATGAATTTTCTAGGATTTGAATTGATGTAATAACCTTATATTTATAGGTAGCTATCCTTAATTTCCTAAAAAATAAACATTATAATCCAACATTGAAATTTGAATTTAGGGACATTAAAATACCACCAAAAAAATATTTTAAATTTGGTTCCAAAGGCCTAGAGAGGACCCATTCACCCATGAGCGAATGGGTCCTAGATCCCTATTCCTGGAACACACATTTCAAGGTAATTAATTATGTGTTGGCATTAATTGTTGTCAGGTTTCCTCTTCGGAAAATATAATTTATTAGGCTTGTAGATGTAAAATAGGGATTCTTAAGGCATAATTAAGTCCAATTTAATTGAGGGGACCCAAACAAAGTGTGAAAATGTAAAGGAGTACATTTTCCTACACTATAGTTATAACCTTGAAGAGGTCATATGTTGCTTTGCATATCATTATAGAGCTGAATAGAGGATCTAATATAAATTTCTCATCCTATTGGGGATTTTCACTCTTATTCTAGAAGATCAATAGATTAGAATAATAAAATTCTTAAGATAATATGTTCAATTAATAATCAATAGCATGTATCAAACCTAAATTTATCAACACATATGAAAGTATTAGAATATTATGCAATAATGAGATTACAAAAGATACACTTTTTTATGTAGGAAACCTTTACGAGATAAAATACACCACCAAAAGATGTTTATAATTGTATTATTTATAATCCACACCAATTCAATACAACAAGTCTTTAGAAAACCTTTTTATAAAGTCTCAATCTACAACATAACCTTCTTTTGCAATCTCTCGAGTGTTTAGACACCAACATTGTACAAATGTCTATATTGTATATTACAATGAGTTTGTAACTTAGCCACATTCACACAAATTGATACATAGATATATTCATGGGAAGACCAACCATCTAATTTTATAACTAACTTATGGAATACCAAGATTCATGTAACCATATTTTGAACATACATGATGTCAGCCTATCACACTTACCACCAAGTATGATGTCTCCACATGGGTAATTACCTTGTAAAATTTATCATTGTCACACTACAAAATAATAGTTGCATTCCAGCCTTTGGTTGCCCTCTTGCTCACTGCAAGGGCGCTACTACTTGGTGGAAGAATTCTCTCTAAAACCATCTCACGATTGTCTCTCCCTCTTGGATGGTTCCTCTAAGGAGGGAAACCCTCCCTTGATTGTTTCTCCCTTGGAGTCAGAGTCTTTCTGCTCTCCTCTTCTAGCTATCCCTTCCGCGGAACCTTTGTTGCCTCGATCTACTGTCGGTGTTCAGTTGGAACCTTCTTGTCCCTCATTGAACGACTTTGCTGGTCCTTTGTTAGCTCTTGTCTCCTCTTCTTCGTTGTTGACTCCCTCGCTGTGTGGTGGCTCCTCGCCTAGTGTGGTTGTTGTGGATCCGCTCCCCTCACCTCGCTCGATGGATTTTGATTATGAGTCTTCTTGGTTGATTGTGTTGAGGAAGAAGAAGGGACTCCCCAATCCATTGCTTCTTCATAGCCTTAGGTTCAGGGAGTCAGATTAGTCCCCTCTGGTTTTGGGGTTGTCTAATCCTTGTTTGTTGTTCTATAGTTGTCGATCAACTTTTTCTATTTGTTTTTTTCCCAGTTCATGTTTTGGTTTGAACTAGCTTCATTTTGGCCCTTTGGGATTTTTGTGTGAAGGGTACAACACCCTGTAAATGTTGTTTATCTTATCAAAAACAATAGTTGCATTCTTTATTATATTGGTATAAGTATATTTCTAGTATAACCACCACTACCAAATTCTCTCTTACAATAGCATACAAATATAACTTTACTTCATATCACTTGTGGTACCTTAAATGTCATCTTTTAGGATATTTCCAACCCTCAAATAATGTCACATGTTCACATATTCTATTTCAAGTGCACCTACATCATTAATCATTCTTGTAGCAATTACTTTAACCACATATGTGCTTGTGATTTATTCTTCCATATCCTTGTTGACACCTCCACATGTAGACAAGTCATCTTTGATGCACTACAAAATACTATCATAGCATCACCACATGTTAATCAATATAAAATCTTATACTATCATACTAGAAACTCGTCACATTTCACCATATTCCACTACATTCTACCACAATGAAGGCTATACATAAAAACATTCTACAAAGACTTTGCGAAGTGAAAATCACCAAAGTCCCAACATTATCCCACTTGGTATTTAGCATAGGAGATATTACAATATAACAACTTAAGAGATTAACCTCATGCTTGGGAATGAGATAGACTCATTTCATCTCTATACCACATGAACTTGGTATACTTAATTACAAGTTTTGTCAAAGAGTCTACATTGTTTACATAAGTGTCAATTTTGTCCATCTAGAATTTCCTATTCTCAATCATCTCTCTCATAAAATAATATTGAATGTCAATATATTTTTTCTTGCATGATAAACAAGATTCTTAACCAAACAAATTTCACTATATGAATCACATTCAAACTATATTTGACTCTTAAAACCAATAGTGTTACTTAATCTCTTCAACCAAACTTCTTCCTCACAAGCATATGTTGTGGCAATATATTCTACTTCAATAGTTGATAAGACAACTATCTATTACCTCTTGCTTATCCTACTTATTGCTCCAAATAAAATAAACACCCACCCACTTGTAGACCTCTCATTTTCAATATCTCTAGCCTAATCTAAATTAACAAATCCTTGTGCATTCAACACTTTTCTCATATCATTAGTATCATGAAAAATTAATCAATTTCCTAGAGCTCCTATCAAATACCTAAAAATATTCTTACATGTGCCCATTTTCTTTTATCTAGTTGTGTCATGAAATTACTTAGAATTCCCATTGCTTGTGTAATGTCTGGTCTTGTGTAGACTATCACATACATGCGACTTCCTAGTGCACTTGCATAAGGAATCCTACTCATGTCCTCCAAGTCCTTTGCAAATTTATGACAATGTTTTGTAGTTAGCTTTATATCATCTAGTAGTAGTGAACTTACCAAATTATTTTCTTGCATCACAAACCTTTGCAAGACTATCTCAAGATAATTCATGTAGTTTAGCCATTTTTTCCTTTTATTCTTATCCCTAAATATCTTTATACCAAGAATATATCTAGCAACTCCTAATTCTTTCATATCAAACTTACTAGACAATATCAAAAATAGGAAAAAATTACTAAAATGAGAGAGATATGTGCTCCCCAAAATGACCTCCAAAATAAATAAAAAACCATCTTATTTCTTACCTTCACACTACCAAGATCATACTCGAATACCACTTGTAATGAAATAGCTTACATAATAGAATAAAACAATAGGAAAGATGCTTCAAATGCTTGATAAAAATCTGTTACTTGGAGGGGGATCCCTCCAATAGTCTTCAATCAGAACAATGCTCAATACGATGATAATAACTATCCTCTACCTCATATATATATATCTCACTTCTTCCTTGGATGACATCCATGCTAAATTAATTACTTATATAAGACTATATTAATGATTATATAACTTAATTAAGAGTTAAGGTAGTCACAAGTTGACTACTCATAACCCTATGCTCCTATAGGATTATGGGTGTACCATAAAAAAAGATTCTAAACTAAAGAGTTAGTAATGTTTTCAACTAAAGGATAATGAACCAACCATTCAACTCAAGAATGTGGCATCCATTGTTATGGATTTGAAGATAATCGATGCTCAAATCCAACTTTATAATGTATTTCATAAACATTGAAATTTTTGGTTACTCGATAGTGCTTTGTAGATAATCAATAGTGAATCGAATATGATAAACCTAGTTGGATGTAACAAATCACTTTCATCACAAATAGTAAACAACACATGACAATAGACTAAATAGTACACAACATAAAAAAAAATCAAAATACAATAAAATAAATGAAGTGGGTAATTTCCTTAGTGAGGTTTATAGACCTCACCAACCCTTTAAAGTTAGATGGATGACTCATTTAAAGACAACCACCAAATAGAACTCTACATTCCTCTTCATGCATACCTCATAACTCTTTTTGCATCAATGTTGAGCAAATGGTTCATGCCATAGTTTACACTTTTCATCACAATTCTCTTGTTACCCATTGCTTCCATCAACTGAGAAAGACTATATAAACTAATCTTTGTCATTCATTGTGTTTCGAAGTAAGTCATGAAACAACTAAAATATAAGTGGATAGATAACATCTAGTCATATATGCATTATGAGTTGGTAAAGAACATAGTTATTGGTGAACCCTTGTGCATTGTTTAATGCAGTGTATTGCATTATTGAAGGTGCTATCATTTCACATCTCCACTCCATTTGATACACACAAGTATGGAGACGTGCTTTGTAAATGTGGTCACATGGGAGTTAAGTGTGGAGTCATTCCAATTAAATCTCTTTACATTTGAATACACAACAAACAATGTTTGTTCATGAATAAGGGATTCATGTGCACCACTTTTGGTCAATCGTTTTCTTACCAAAAAAAAATTGTTTACAAAAATCCACCTCATCCACGTGTTTGATGGATTAGAATAATGTTGAAAATAAAATATTTAAGCTGTCCACTTCCTCGCTTGAATGATAATACAATTTTTAAATACCAACATAACATATCCAAAATCTTGTCAGTCCTTAAAATTAGGATGCACCACTATCAGATCCTCTCCCCTAATTTGTGGAGCAGACAAAGGTGTAGCATTAATTAGCTGTCAAATTTAAAGTATTGAAATTGGAGGAAGAGAAATCTCAGTTGGGTTAACTCAGGCAAAGCGAATTGACTGACTGTATATCCAGAACATAATATCTGATTCCATTGCCTGTCTTGTATCGAATCCTCATCTTATACTTCTACATATAATATTAGCTCTTACAGATGGATGGATATTCATTTCATATATTATTATTATCACTGGTTATACCAAACTGTTTAATATTACCATCTTACGTTCATCAATAAACAATTCCTCCCCCTTAAGTGACGCCACCAATGTATTTATCACTCTGTCAATCCATGACGAGGACGACTTTAATGCTACCTGTAACAATAAAAGCACCATGATTTTTAATCATAAAATATTTTAAATTTTAAAAAAATGGAGATGGAAGAAAAAGTAAACATAATGAATTATTATATTTATTTATTAATTGGGTAGGTGTATTATGGAAATCATTTATAAATAACTATTTAGTCATATTAATAATATTTTCAAATTAAATTTGAAAATAATTTTTATTATTTATATGTTCTTATCATCATAAGAATTTTATGATAATTAGATACAAACAAGAATTAAAACCAACAAATTAATTAATTGAGTTAATTTTTTTCTTAAAATTTATATTTTAATATTTTTCTTGTTAGTAATTATATTATTAATTATTTTATAGATGTGTTAGGGGAGAGGGGTCTATAGTGGAGCACCCTAACTTTTTATCTCTCAAAATCTTATGTGGAAATTTCAAATCACTCCCAATTTTGTAAAACAATTTATTTGGCAACTCATGTGCTTATATATTTCGTTTTAGGGCTACATCATCAAATATGATGCCACATCAACATGCTTTTTGTTGAGGTATCTAAAAAGGCCCCCAAAAAAAGTGAGACCGATAGTGGTGCACTAAGTCATGTTTTATTGGTGGGTTGATGTGGCATCGCATGATTTGTCAGATTGTGTATTTTATGGATGGAAAGTGTTTTGCAATTGGATATTAAGGTGCTCCACTATGGGGCCCACTGCAGACTACTTCTATCCCCACTATTGGACCCTGCTCCACTATGTGCCCCTCTCCCCTATTGGCTAATGTGTAATGATGACACAAAAATTTATTGTGAAAGAATTTTACATCAAACTTTTATTCAATGTTTTTCTAATTTATTGTCATATATAATAATTTATTTACTCACATATGTATTAGCCTCTCAATAGAACCCAAGTCAAATTGTAAGATCTTCTCGTGAATAAATTGACCATGACACCTACTTGTGTTGGAGGAATGAATACATTCAATTTGAAAGAATCTTGCATTTCAATGAGTGGCTTGTATTAATTGTTGAATGAGAAAGCTACATTAGTAGTTGTAACTCGCATTGTAAGTTACCATTTAGACATGACAACATGATGTTATAACATCATGAACAAACATCATAGCCTGATGTTATGTCTAAAAGATAACTTCAAGATTGTCCTAAATTTTGACAATAAAAATGGTACCAAAAGGTCATTAGATGGCTACATTTAAGTTGTGTGATATAGTTTTTTTTTTAGACTGTAGGAATTAGGTAGCACGACCCCCTATAAACTACAGTACGCCCAGTAAACTTTTTAATGTGACCGGTGGTGCTGGCACGACACGCCCTCCGGTACCACAGGGGTGGGGGAGACTAGACCTCGTAACCAACCTCCTGCAATAGGAAAGATTTAGCCAACCGAGCTAGGGCCCCCGCCCTAGTTGTGTGATATAGTTTATGAAAGTCATTTAAGCAAGTTTGTTTGTCTCCAATTTGCTTTAACTTATTTATCTAAAAGATGTGGCATCACAAATATTGGACTATTTCAACCCAAATCTCCCTAGTTAGAGTGACAAGCTACTTCAATAGGATTCAACATTCTAGTAGCTTCATCTATAACTAGCATATCAAACCCATGAGAAAGATGCTTGAACAAATTTTGTTTACTATTAGAAATAAATATGAATGTTATTTTAACCCCATTTGCAAAACTTACCTCAATATTTGATTAGGATTCTCTCATGTTGAATTCACCTATATGGGAGCAACTTTCTATAATAAAAATGTAAAATACTTCCATTGGAACTCTATGTTTTCTTCAACCATGATTGCAATATTTTGCAACAATTGAACATGATTGTGATCAAGGGCAAACAAAACATTAGGATTAACCCCAATTGTTCATTGGATCAACTAGCAATAATTGTCATGTTATCTCTAGACACTTTAACCAAGCCATCCCTACAAAATGCCCCTTAATTTTGTGTTACTAATGATTCATCCAACATTCCTAGGGCTAAAGATGGGATGAAATTTAGAAATAGAGGGGAGAAAAACATACCTAAAGATGCATGTGACTAGTTTTATATGCTATTACTTAGATACTTTCACCTTTTTGAAACCCATGTTCTCAATCTCTTGGTATATTACTAATGTTAGTATTTTTTTAAATTTCTTCGAGCATTTGGTACAAGGGGATGGGTTTCTAGAGATGATATTTTTTATAAAAAATTGAGAATGAAAGGGGATAGTGGTGGGAATACACACAAACTTATGTAAAATCCAAAATACAAAAAATTAAATAGTAAATATAGAACTAAAAACATAGTATGTTAATTTATCAATGATAATAGTAAGTTATAAGTTATATTAATTAAACAATATTCATTGTCAAATCATAAATCAAATTATAGTAATTTAAATATTAATGATTATAGTAGTTGAAAATCAAAATCTATTACAAATGAGATGAAACTTTTATTCGAAGTAGGTGTGTCATTTATCTTGCAAGTCTGAATGTTCATTTTATTTAATTATTTATTTTATTAGATTATATCCACATGGAAACATGCATCCCACTTATGACTTGACCTTAAGTCATATATATTCACATTGGTACAGATGTGTGTTTAATACTTTTTAAGAGTAGTTATGCCATGTAAGATTGGTAAGAGTATCTATGTCATTGTAAGATGTATAAGAGATTTTATGATTCCTATAAGAGCATGTATGAGAGAGCTTTCAAAATGGCCTTGGAATCTTGACCCACTTATGAGCATCATAAATTATTTGGCTAAATCATACTTCCAATAACTTGGCCCACGTCTCCATAATAGAATTTGGTGAAAATTTATTTACTTAACAAAAGTGGAGATGAAGTTAAAAATAATATTGGGATAAATAAATTTATAAAAAATTAATAATTATAGTCAAGGAGTTTTATACTACCATAGTATTTGGAGATATTAAAATATTATTGTTATAGTGATTTAAATAGTGAATTTAAAACAATCATACTTTGGTTTTTGTCGCTCTTTTGTTTGTCATGTATTCTTATTTTATCTTCTTTGTTATGTATTTTTTTGGGTTTGTAAATTGTGACCATGGGGGTCATGCCATTTATATTGAAATAGGGTCATGCCATTTATATTGAAATAGAGAAAATTATAATGGTTACATATTGAAATTTTGGGAATATACAAAACCCCATAGAAGCATTTCTAAACAAACAGGCACCACCAAAAACTGAGGATAAATAGAACCTTTTAAGAACTACTAACTAGAAGATCTAAGAAGGTAAGTAAAGAAAGAAATAAGGAAGTAAACATCACCCATTTAATAGAGAAACATCCAAATTGGAATCTAGTGAAGCTCTAGTCAATCTCACTAGGAGCAACAATACAATCAAATAATTTCAAGAAACTCAACACCTTACGGACAACCTTATTGTGCTCAATCTTATGCTTTATTACGAAGAAACCATGATAGGGATCGATGAGCCCAAGAAGAAACTATTTCCAACTAACCAACCAAGGGGCATCAAAAATTGAAAAGTCCACCAAAACATTTTGTTGTCTACAATGGAGTCTAATCCACATAGGAATGCTTTTCAAAATATAGCCTCAACTATTGTGTGAATATCATGATTTTCCACACCCTAATCTAAGAGCGCCCTGAATAACATTAACAAGATGTTTTTTTTACATGATATAAATGGTTGGTAATAAAGAGTTGTTTCCCAAGAAACAATGACAAAGATGGTGATGGCATAATGAGTTTGGTCACCTTTTAAAGTTACTTTTCTATAACTAGGCCATATTCCTCTTACTAGATAATAAAAACACATTAGTATCCTTTAGATGAGATAATGGTGCTTTCAAAGAGGGAACTAGATATTTATACAAAAAATATTAATAAAAACATAAAATTGTGTGATCATCCTTCCAATTGGAATACAAAGATAATATTGTAGTCATGAAAGGCTCACCATCACTATGAGAAAAAAATAATATTATGATATGGCCAAACATATGGGTGTAATCATCAATATTGAACTCTTAAATGTTCCAAATTATCATTCAAGATGAGTTGATGTGAGCTAGTTTTTCTATCCTTGGTAATAATTATTTGATGGCTAAATGTTAAGCATATGATGACCATATTTTCCAATCTTGATGTGTCAAATTTGGAAAGAAAATATACCACCTTGTTTGTTTCTCTATACGCATGGTGTATAGAGAAATGTGTTAATGAGCCCCAAACTTTCTAAACAATGTTAAGGTTACTATAGATCTCTAGTTAGGAGAGAAAGGCTTCCTAATTGTATTGATAGTCATCCAATCACCTTTAATATGAAGCCTAGTGATGTTGGAAGCCTAGCATTGCTCTAAATCAAGGAGGAGAGCTTGTGATTCAACTTCAATGTTGATACCAATAGCCAATCTTTTATACAAAGCCACCAATAATGTACCATTGGAATCTTTGACTGTACATCCTACACCTAAAAAATCGAGCTTCCCTTTAGTTTCTTTGTCAAAATTAAGTTTCAATGCATCAATGAGGGGAGGAATTCATTTATACCTTAATGAGGATTATGTACTTGTTGTCATGAGGATTGCACCCTAGATGCTAAGCTTGAAGATCAGCAATCTCGTGAAACATGGAAACACCTTTGAGCCTATGGGTTGCTCATGTTGAAGGTGAATCTCCAGATTGTGGGCCAGTTCCCCTTTTGATCTCCTAGAATTTAATGACTTAAGTGGGAAAAAGGAAGAAGGATAAAATATGGAAACTGAAAACTTCGAATGAAAGACTACTTCTAGGAGGTGATGCACCAAAGAATATCTAGTATGCAGACTAATTCACAAATAATACTCAGAGAAATTTGTTAACACAACTCAACTTGGGCACCTTAATCACATTAATATTTCACTAAAAGGCTTTGTTTAACCTTTCCTTACTAAGGAAAACAAGGTTTTCATAAATTAAGAGAAGAGATAAACTTAAAAGCACAATCAATGACCTGTGATAAACTGTTATTGTGTACATGCATTAGTAAATGAGACAAAAATTTAAAGGTTTCTGATTCAAAACACATTAAACTTTCATCAAATCATTTAAAAGAGACAAAACACCAGAAATTGTAAAGGTAAACTCTGTTTCTATTGAATATCCTAAAGGAAAACACCACAAAACTCTAAACAAACTACTGAAAATAAAGTATTGTTGTATATTAATCAAGTGTAAAATGAGATACAAGGAAATCACTTTGTAGAATGCAAAGGATAAAACCAAGAACTAAGGAAAAAGACTACGTCTTTTTCAATATATACAATGGATGGTATCAAAGAGCTGGGAGGTGGAACTCAAAGCTAACTAAAGGTGAAAAAATATCTCCAAATATCTCCTCACGAGCAAAGATGAAAACCCATGAAAAGGGGGCCCACAACTGAAGCAAACTGAACTCAAATAGTTGCAAACTCCTCCCCTCAATGTGCATGATCAAAAGAACTCCAAAATTGATGTAAAATTAAGGTTATGTCTCACAATTCTCCATGAAAAATGGCCTCAATCAATGAGATCTCTAAAAGACTGAAAATTGACTCCAAGTCAAAGAAAGCACAATACTCCAGATGACTCATGTTGACTTCAGTTCTACTTCACTTGTGTTTCTTACATGACTTTGGGGAAAAGGTAATTGTTTGATTAAATATTACAGATAATCAATTGTGATTATTTTAATATTTAACATGTAAAAGCCCTCCTTTTATGCATCGCATGGTAAATATTAAGGTAATTAATGAAATATTACCTTTAATATTTAATTATATAGATTAATTTTTCTAAAATCATGCAAAACACAAGTGAAGTACTCCTTCACTAGAACATGCAATAATATCATATTCCCATTTGTCTTCCCTCTCAAAAGCTCATGCCTTAATGTTAAGGTCTCAAAATTGAATGATAACCTTAAAAGCAATATTTTGACCCTTATGACTCCCAAACCCTTCTTCAAAATCACAGGCTCCTTAATAGTGATTAGGTCTTTTGACTCAAAGTCATAGACCATGGGCACAATAATGTGAAATGATTTTTATTTTAAAGATGGAAAAAAACTCATCAAAAAGATTAGGGCATCAAGTAAAAAGCCTTGAACCCTAAAATCTCCCTCATTTTATATTTTTCACTTTCACTCTCTTTGCTTGTGCGCTACCATGCAAGGGTTCTATTTGGTTTTTCTGGAGTTCACTGGGAGTTTCATCGAACCTTCTCAACAGTCATCGTGCTAAAATTTCTTGGTAAGTTCTCATTTTCATTTTTCTAGCTATGACTTGCTTATATCTATATTTTTTATGCATCTTTAGAAGGAGAAAAAAATTGTATATATGCAAATCATAGAAAGAAATGAGCTTAAAATATTTCTCCTGTGTGTTTATATTTCATTTGAAAGGCAACATGGACATGGTTTCTCTTCATTGTTTCTACATTTTATTTCTCCATGTAAAAGAAATGAAATATGGCAATTCAGGTCGCGGCCTCTCCTGTACATTTCATGGATTTTCATTCCCTCTTTCAAAAAAAATGATGAGAAAGTTTGCTTTAATTGCTATATATTATTCATGGTCGGCTTTGAGTCTCCATTTTGTAGTATTTACTTGGCTTGACTCCTTTGTTTTAGGCTATGTCTTTATTTATTTTTTGTGCATACTCGAGGGTATTGACTCCACTGTAGGTCACAACTTCATCTTGTATTTCGAGGGTCTTTTTTTTATGCAGGCTACAGTTGTATCTCTATATATGACTATCACTATGCTTCTTAAGTATGTTCATTGAGACTACTATGTGCTTATTGTTTTGATCAAACTGCATCCTCTTCTTGGTGTCTCCTATGATAATGAGATCCTTTATCTTTTGAGACTGATGCACCTTTTATGCCATTGCATTATTGTATATCTATTGGATGTGAACCTTAGGCTTTAATATGACATGACTGTCATAGTAAGACTGCACTTTTTACTACCAAAACATAACTTGGATGATAGTGTTCTTGGTCTTGAACTTGACAGCGACCTCTATCATTTTGTTCATTCTTAACAATGGTTAATATTAATACTATAAGGCACTTTCATTGTAGGTTGTCCTCTTCATTATTGAAACTCATATGAAGCAAACAGTAGGAAAAACATGATGAGACAACAAATAAATGATATAAAAGCATGATGTTAAAACAGTGTCAGCATAAAGACATGTATGCAAGCATGATTTCCTTGATGAAAAATGATGCTCTTTTGCTTTGTTATGTAAAAACTGCAAATTGAATTCCTAAGCATTTAAGCATACTAGAATCAACCCTTGTGGGAGCCACATTTCTCTCCACATGCTGAAATGTTAAAGGAGATGAATCATAAAATGAAAGATGAACTTGTACTTGCATAATGAACAAACAAATTAGATAAAACAATGAAGCTTGGTGCTCTTCCTGATGACTAGATCCATTTGATGATCTAACTTGGATTTTTGCACATATCTGATAATGGCTCAATTTAATTGATGCATCATAGTTGTAGGTTATATGTCTGATGAAGAAACATATGATGAGTTTTTATATCCCGAGCTCTAACAAAACCTTTCAATCAATCTGCAGGTGTATCTGAAGATCGAGTACGAGAGGAGTTGAAGATAAGAAGACCAAGTTGAAGATAGGAGGATCAACACCAACATTACAAGGCAATGAAGGATATGTACTCTCCTCATGTGTTTTTGTTTTTCTTTAATCTTCAGATACATAGCTTGCACTCTATATTGTATCAATTCAATTTAGTCATTCCCACGGCTTGTGTGGGACTTTTGAGCATTTTTTTGATCTTGTTGTATGAGACAGATCAACATTGTATACATTTGCATTTCAAAATGAATGAAATACATAATCATCATGCAACTATTGTAATCTCCTTCTGTTGTAAAACATTGCACAATAAGAATTGAACTTCATTTGAAAACTTTATATGCAAATGATCATGATTAGTAGAATTTTATTGAAGTACCTTTCACCTTAGAATTAGTCAGTTGTTCCAACTCTACCAAAATGAGTTGTAGGTGAAATTTTGGTAACAATACTAAGGACACATGAATGTGAGTTTTTGTTATGTATTTTTACTTCTAATTGTTTTGTTTTGATTTTTATTAAAAGGCAATCAATATTTAATATATTTACATAGATTTGTCAATGGTTTTAATTTTTGTGTCATTTATCTTTTATTTTTTTAAATTTTAGATCATTTCAAGTGATTTTTGTGAATATAGTCACACCATTACATTATGTTTTTTTTTAATTATTAATTTTAAAATATAATATAATGTAAACTATAAAATTTCAACACTTTTATATATGCATGTGTTTAATTATTAAATACTAATTTGGCATGTAAATAACCTTCAAAGTTAAATTATTTTTTGTTAACACACTCATGTCATTACAAAAAAATTTTGGTGCTTTATGATGAATGTTTTAAAAATCTCTATCATTCAATCTCAATTACTACATGTACAATATTGAGTGACGCAAAATTGATTTGCTATGTGAAATTGATTTGTAGCATGTAGTATTACACAAGAAGAATGCACCTAAAGATTCACTTTCCTTCTTCTGGATATCTAAAAGGTAGTATCTTAAGACATAATTTAGGAGTTTGCAAACTAGATAAGTGAATGGGTTCCTCCTAGCATAAAGAACTTTGATGAACCTCATTAATGGTGATATAAAATATTGAAGACAACATATGCAAACATGCAAATTGTTGGGAAAAGGTGTGTTGTACACCTTGCATTATGTATTTAATGTATTTATTCTTGGGGCCACTTAATGAACTGCATGTAACATTGGCACATAAGTTAAATTGATAAAATGTAATTATTTAATATTGGGAAAATAATAAATAAAGCACCCAATATTAAATAATGGGAAATGGTTTGTAATCTCACAGTTATTGTCACATAGTTTTGTGCAATACCACTTAGTGGTTTTGTGGGAGCTTGCTTCTATAAAAACAACCACAAAGGTAGTTATTGAAAGAGATGCAATTTTGCATGATTAGCTCTGGTTAGCTTTGTGAGGGTTTGAAGCATGGCACAAGATGTGTGGTTGCATGCTTGTTCGCATGGATTGCTTGGAGAGAGCTTGTTGCTTCAATGGTGTTCATGGAGACTCAGAAGATGTATTGTAATCTTTATTGCTGAATAATACATGAGAGATGGATGCTTTTGGAGGTTGGGTTTTTCCCTCTTGAGGGTTTTCCTAGGGTATTTCTTGTATCATATTTTCATGGGTATGTTGTCTATTCTCTTGCATGTGGATTCTGAATACTTAGATGCATAGATTTCTTTATGGGTTATGTGGAAATTGTTTTGAATTGGCTGCAAGTTTCCAATAAGTGGTATTAGAGCTTTGGTTGTGGTTGTATAACACTTGGTTGAGAAAAATCTTGTTTAAGTTTGAATCTATGCGTTGCATGTGAGAATCAAAGACATGACAGGATATGAAGGTGTTGTAGGTTGTTTATTGCAGATTTGAGGGTTTTGGGTTTGCTGATTAAATGGGTTGTTTGTGGATCTGGGATGTGAGAAATTTTGGCTGAAATAGGTTTCTTGGTTTTGTATTCAAATGGGGGTTTTGGGGGTGAGCTTTCACAGATGATCTCCTGACTCAAAATAGACCTCACGGTTGGATCCGGGTTGGCCGAGAGAGGAAAAATGATATATGATTTGACCTATTTCTGTTACTGTAAAAAATTGCAAAATTATTTTGCCCATGCCCAGATCGTACGAACATCAATAAAAATTATTCTCCATCCATTTAAAAAATTCGTCCCTGCAAAATAAAATGAAAAAAAATTAGAAATCAAGAATAAATAAATTTTTGATTTGAAAAAGTTTTTTTTTAAAAAAAGGTTGAAAAAAAAATTTAATTATTTTCGGGGGAGGCGGGGCCATCCCCGTACCCCACCCCCTACTTGCGTCAGCCGACGCTGACAGGGTGCAGGTGGTACCATAAGGTACCGCCGGCTGCAGGCGGGGCCTTGTGTACCACCGCTGGTAGTACCACCAGTACTGGCGGGCCATGGTACCGTCGCCCCCATATGGGGTTAAAAGATTTTTTAAATACTTTTTTTTATTTATTAAATGTTTCCATTATAAATCCATCATCACTCATAAAATCCACCGATTAAATATTTAAAAGGGGCATGCAAATTTTTGCATGTAGAAAAATTTAAATGTATTTTATAAAGGATTTCGGGTCCGCCACCCAAGAAGCGGCGCCGCCCGAGTGGGGCAGCCGCCCAACCACCAGTGGTGGCTAAATTTTTTTGCCTCATGTGCAAACTATAGTTTTACTTTGGAGGGGCATAATTTTTGCTCAGATTGTCCGTTTTCTGACTTCTTGGATTCGTTGGAAAGTTGACTCAGAGATCTACGTTGTGGTGATAGATATTTTTCCAGATTTTGTAGTTTTAATAGTGTTTTTCTTGTTCAAAGTCAGATGTTTGTTTTGAGTTTCGAGAGGTGATATCGGGTGCATACGGAGTCAGATTTTGGTCTTCGAATAGTCGACAAAAAGCTTGTTCGGAGAAATATGCAGTGGATCAGGTTTGGAGATATTTTAGCATGGTTTATTTTCTCTTTTTCTTTATCTGAGTTGTTTATGAGTTTCTTTGACTATGGTGATATTATGAGTTTGTGGATGATCAAATCTTGGAGATTTGCTGATAGATTCATTATATGCTCAGTTGTACATCTCAGATTATTCTATTTTTGACATGGTTATCAGTATATGGTTGGATTTATATGCTTCATTGATATATCTACAAGTTGTGCAATGTTGTAGGCGGTCTATACTTACATATTGCATTTATGACTTGGACATGGGTTGTCTTTGCCTATTGATATTTCAATGTTGATGCATGTTCAGTTTTGGTGGCTTGGCATAGTCACTTGGTTTGCTGGTTTTATTGTCAAGTTAAGGAGATGAGATGGTATTACCGGGTACAACCATGATATGAGATATATGTAGTTGACTATGATTATGCAGATATGTGGATACTATTGGGTTGAGTTGTTACATTTGGTGGAGATCATGGTGTCATGGATGTTTCTTTTGCTTTAGAGACTTTAGCATGTCATGATGGTTTATGTAGGTGCATTGTTGGTGGTATTGGATTGATTCCTGATTATGGTTGTGGCAATGTATCTTCGTGGTATGAGGATCATGGTTTTACTTTTCCTTTTGGGAGCTCTTGTTATATTTGAGTTCTTTGATTGTGTGAGGGCCTTTGGTTGATCTTCATGAGGAGATTGTTATCATGATGTCATGGATAGCTTGATTACACTTTTCAGTGGGAGCTTTTGACAGTGCTGGTTTTGGCGGTGATGGATATGTTTATGATGGTTTGGCGGTTACTTGGATGATCTTCATGGAGAGGATGGTTGTCATGATGCCATGTGTGACTCGGTAGCATAGTTCAGTGGGAGTTGTTGGCAGTGATGTGGATTCACCATATGATGGTGGATGTTCTTTTGCAATGATTGTTGGTGTCATGGATGGACTCTTGGTTTCTACTTTTATATAGTGATGGTTTATTGGCATCTTTGGTTTTATTGACAAAGGATGGTTTTATTCATATTGATTACATATGTGTTTAGGGTGTTATTGTATTATGTCATGGTGTACTCTTGATCATATGTTAGAGTTTTAGCATGGTACTTGTTCTCTTGAGACTAGGATGTATGCATTGTTGTATGAGATCTCCTATTAGGAGATGGTTAGATCATGATGTCATGGTTATGTTCTTGATTCGTGATTGGATATATGACATTGATCTTGTGTGGTTCTCTTGGTATTGAGTACATTGACATTTGCTTGATTACTTCATGTGGTGCTATGTTGCATTTGGAGTTTGGCATGGATTGGTTGGTTACAGGTACTCATGGATACTTGGAGACATAGGTGAGGCTTGAGTTCTCTTGTGATAAGAGACATGTGTTGAGATGGTTACTCTTGATGAGATTTCAGCAGGAAGTTCGAGGAGCCTACACCTTGGTTGGACGTGAGTTCAACATGGACCTATGAGGAGAGTGTTCTTGGATGAGTCATGATGACTTGGATGTCTTGGAGGAGCATTCTCATTCCTCACACTTGGTCTACTCGGAAATTTCACTTGAGAGGTATTGCCCATTGTTACTTTCAGGTGCTTTGTGTTTTATGCTTTATCTTCTCATGCATAAGGATCTTGAGCTATGGATATATGGTTTTGGAGGGTTCATTTGAGGAGTGTTGGCATGTTTATCTCCTTAGGCATTTTGATTACATTCAGTGATGTTGAGTTTAGGAGATGTATTGGGCTTATTTCCTTCATTGGGAATGGATTTAGTTTGATCTTGTTTGGCTTGAGAAGCTTACATCCATGTTGATTACATGATACATATGTTATGTTTGATCTTGGAGATTGAACGGTTGGGTGTAGTTATGTCTTTTCTTTTGGGGTGTTGAGGAGATCATACTTGACACAGTTGACTTTTAGAGGTGTATGTAGGAGATTTTTCTTACAGGCGATTGATATACAGGTTTGCATATCATTGTGGATGATTCCTTGTTACTACATGATGTAGTTTACACTTTCTATATGATGTTATTGGTAGACTTGGTATGCCTTGATATTTTTTTAGATTTTCATTACCCATGCAGTGGGAGCTCTTGGATGTGTATGTCATTCTTGGACAGGTTTTGCACATGGAGTTTATGATTGCAGTTTATGGGTGTATATGTTTATGGCATGAGTTTACTATGTTTTGTATACCTTGGAGGTATGGACAGTTGGATGTATTGGCACTTACTGTGGGTGTTATTTCAACTTTGGGTTTATGTATCTTGACAGCTACTGGTGCATATTGATACTTTTGGATTGAGTGTTTTGTGTTTAGGGTATCAGTTGAGCAGGACTTATGCTTCATTGTGACAGATTGAGTGGTTTCTCTATTGGATGGCTTCTTATCTTTGTGCATTGGCATGATGGAGGATGAGAGAATTCATGCTTGGGATGGTGGTCACTTTGATTCTTGTTGCAGGTATCTTGATGGAGCACATGGAGCACTTTGATTCCATGATGGTATATGTGGCTATATGGATTGTTCATTTGATTCATGTTTTGAGGTTACTTGTTCCCCTTATGCAATGTATACAACAAGTGGGAGAATGTTGGGAAAAGGTGTGTTGTACACCTTGCATTATGTATTTAATGTATTTATTCTTGGGGCCACTTAATGTTGCATGTAACATTGGCACATAAGTTAAATTGATAAAATGTAATTATTTAATATTGGGAAAATAATAAATAAAGCACCCAATATTAAATAATGGGAAATGGTTTGTAATCTCATAGTTATTGTCACATAGTTTTGTGCAATACCACTTAGTGGTTTTGTGGGAGCTTGCTTCTATAAAAACAACCACAAAGGTAGTTATTGAAAGAGATGCAATTTTGCATGATTAGCTCTGGTTAGCATTTGTGAGGGTTTGAAGCATGGCACAAGATGTGTGGTTGCATGCTTGTTCGCATGGATTGCTTGGAGAGAGCTTGTTGCTTCAATGGTGTTCATGGAGACTCAGAAGATGTATTGTAATCTTTATTGCTGAATAATACATGAGAGATGGATGCTTTTGGAGGCTGGGTTTTTCCCTCTTGAGGGTTTTCCCAGGGTATATCTTGTATCATATTTTCATGGGTATGTTGTCTATTCTCTTGCATGTGGATTCTGAATACTTAGATGCATAGATTTCTTTATGGGTTATGTGGAAATTGTTTTGAATTGGCTGCAAGTTTCCAATAGATTTATAATTCTCTATCTATCTTTTGAGAAATCTAGTCTTGGGAAAAAAATTGGTGCATTCTAGACTCAAACGAATCTCATCATTTTGTTTAGAACGTTCAAAAACTTTAAGATTGACTATCATTTGATTGAAATCAAAAGTCAATTTTTTTGATCCTCTTCTTCCTAGGGCACAAATTTTGAGGTGTTAAAATCCATACAGTTGTATAGACCCATATGATTGCATGGATTCGTACATTGTATAATTCCATGGTACAGATTCTCAACAATTTTTTTCCTCCATGCATTTGATTTTTACTATAAAATTTCTCCAATTCAAGCATTTTATTGTGTCGGCATCTTTCTTTTTCTTGGTGATCCGCACTTTATATTTTTCAACAACATTTGTTTCTCTATGATGACAATATTAAATTTTCCAAGGTGTTTACTAAATGTTTTCAATAGCATTTTTTTGTGTCGGCATCATCTTTCTTTTTCTTGGTGATCCCCCTTTGTAAGTAGTAGAACCTCCATTTTCCAAGTGGATCTACATCTTGTGAGGCTCAATTTATTAAATTCAGTGAGGGTTTGGAAGTTCTTTTATCCCGATGCCTTGGTTTTAGCTTGGTCTACAACTTTGGGCATAATTTTTTTCATGTCACTCTAAGTGACTCTACCTTGGATGGCATGTTTAAAACCCTCCAATTGTGACATAAACCTTGATGGTGTTGAGATCTCCTTTTTTGTTAATTTTAATTTTTTGGAAATGAGGCTCTTTTGAACCATTTTTTTTATCATGGATTTCACCTAACATCAATTTGAACACATTTTTCTTGGCTCTACTTTATTTTCCAATGGATCTTTATGTTATCTAGGTGCCTTCCAACATATTAGTGGCCCTTCCCACCTCTTAGTGGCCCTTTGATGACAACTTTTTTTGGCCAATGACCCTTTGTTTGGATAACGTTATTTATTACCATTGTTTGATGGGCTTTCCATGATGCAAAAAATGGTTCATTTTATTTTAACAACTTGGTTTTTGTGGCTGTTTTTGATCAAAAAATTTACAACGATAATAAAAAAATTTAGTTGTCCTAGTGGCTTTTTCTTATATCAAAAATCCTTTTTGTGGTTGGTCAATCCCTCTTTGAACCCAACGACTCTTTGGTGAGTGGTGTGAAATTTTCCAAGCATATTTTTTCTTTCCCACCACATCACCCACCGGATTTAATTTTTTGGCAACTATGAAGAATTTGTTTGGTCACACAATTTTCCATCTCCATCAATTTTTTTGGCATTTTCCAACACTTGGTTTTTTTGGAAATCATTTTTTTTAGTGTACTAACGTTTGTTTTTCAACAAGCTAGCAATATTCTAGCATTAGGCAACATATTCCATCTATTAGCATCAACATGACATCATGTTAATTTCAACAGTACAAATGACCCTCCTCACCTCCCCTCCAAGCCTTAATTTTACCTAAAGGAGTTATTTTTTTCTTTTTTGCATAACTTGGGCATATAATATTATATTTTAGGGAACAAGATATCATTGGAAAGATGGTTTTGAGCAATTCTAGTGGTATAACTATTTTTCTTATTTTTTTTACTTTCAAATTCTTAACTTTTGGTCAATTCCTTTGCTTTTTGTAGTTCTTGTAGAGTTGGAAAGGTTTTTTAGAGCTCTTCCATGCCATCCATGCAATTTTTCTAGATTTTTCACTAGGTATATTTTATTCAATTTTTTCTTCACACTTTCATTAATCACTTGGATGTTTTGGCACCTAGAAACCTTTTG
Source organism: Sequoia sempervirens (assembly GCA_007258455.2). Lineage (NCBI taxonomy): Eukaryota > Viridiplantae > Streptophyta > Pinopsida > Cupressales > Cupressaceae > Sequoia > Sequoia sempervirens. Next base: position 36,350,380 of record VDFB02000008.1, on the reverse strand, counting down.
TTTGCATGGGATGACTTCTTTTGAGATTTCTAGCTTTTTGTCATTTTTAACATTGTAGACATATTTTGAATGTAATTTTATATTTGTAGATGTAATAAGGTAAAGTTCCACTTTTGTGTATTTTTCTTGGGGGTTTCACACATATTATTATGCCTTTTATTGTACTGACACTATATTACAAAATACCATGGGGGGTTATGAAGTGTCTTAGGTTTTTCCATCACACCTTTTGTCAAGTGAGTGTCCCTCCATGACAACAAAAAATTCTAGTTGTAGACACATAAAATATGACCTTACCAACCACACCTAATTTTATTCTATCCTTGGCCATTAATTAAATAAATATATAATATCTATTTATTTATTCCTATCCTTTCATAATCCATTAATTAAATAAATATTTAATATTTATTCAATTATTTCCATCTTTTCATAACCCTTTAATTAAATAAATATTTCTTGTTTATTTAATTCCCATCATGATCCCATTAATTAAATAAATACTTTATTTACTTAATTAATTACCCTTTTATCCATTATCTGTGTCCATCTAATCCTAGCCCTTCATCTTATTCACATGAATCATAATCTAAATTTGTCCTCATGTTACAAATATCCCCTTCACATGTATAACTAACTCCTTTCCTAGATTCATTGAATCTAGACACCTAACCAAAAGTCAAACTATATTTTAATCTTATCCACTCATCTCATTTAACCTCTTAATCCGAGCCATTTCCATAAGGATGTTTCCCTAAATCTAATCCTAAACCTAGATCCTATATATCATTTGAAACATGTCATATGATTTCATCTTTGATCCAAACCCTAATCTTCCTTCAATCTTAGCCATCCATTATCAATCATTTTCTAGCCATTGATTTTGCCTCTTCAAGACTCTATATGTAGAGGCTCTCTTCCTTCATTTTCACATAATGAAAACAATCTTGAGCTATCATACTTACATGTTGTCACTTTGATCTCTTATCTTGTAACCATTATCAATAATATCAAAGTTATGCTACACAATTTCAAGCAATCCACATATCAACATCAAGAAAAAATCAAATGGAGTAAGGGTGCACACCAGTTTTTATCATCAAGGAGAGAAGCGAAAGACTCTTGGTGAAGGTATTGTGCTTTTTTATTTCTCTTATCTTCTTTTGTTTACCTCCAACCTTTTCTAACCTCTTCATTTTGGCATGCTTGGTGGGACCCCCATCCCTATTTTGATATTTTTTATGAGTTTTTGTTGAGTTCTTAGTTGTAGGTTTTGATTTAGTGCTTAGCTCTATGATTCAGTGCTTATGTGGCAACTTTCGATGCATTTTTTGTATCTTATTGGAATTCTACAATGAATCATCATGCCTATGTTTTGAATTTTGTCACTTCTATTTTGAGAAGTTGTGCCCGTGTTTCAATTTTTGGTGCCTATATTATGAGAAATCACACTTGCATTTTGCTTAAACTTTTAGCTATTTTTTTGGTTTTTCTTTTTTTCATTTTTTCATTTTTACTAATATGTGGCTTGTAGATGTTTCTAATCTATATTGTCTACAAATTTTTTATATTTTTCTAACATTTCATTTTGCAAAAAATAGGATTGGTCATCAATTTTTCTTTTAGATCTAAGTTTTATGCAAAAGCGTGCTTTTGTTTAATAAAATCATGCTTCTTTTCTGACTTTCAATGCCTCCATTTCGAATTGTCACACTTCTATTTCAACTTTCTATGCTTCTATTTCATAAAATTGTACCTTTGAACAAGTATAATTTTTATTTTTTTGTGCTTTTACACGTCTAATCTATCAAAAGTCACCTTTGTTTGGACTTGCAATTCCTCTATTTCATAAAGTTGCACTTTTATTCAATTTCTTTCATAATTTTTCCAAGTTCTATCTTTGGAGTGAGTGTACCAACCCCCATTACAAAAGGTTCCATAATTTTTAATATGGTTATATTAATGTTAAAAATCATTTTCTTTAATCATTTTTTCATCTAACCCCTTGTTGCATAGCTTGAAATCACTTGTCAAAGGAAAAATCATCAAAGTACTAACATCTTTCTTGTAGATTCATGGACTCAAGGATTTATTTTCTACTAATCTAGGCATCTAAAGTAGCTTAGTGGGTTAATGAACATTGTTTGTCATGTTTGGACATGTGTGTAGACATATGCTATCTCCTTGCACTTAATGTGATCTTGGAGATCATAAATCTTACATGTCTTCATTTCTTTTATGTTCTAAGTGTTATCCCAAGGCTTGCTAGCTTGTGTGTATGCTCTCCCGTTGTACTTTGTGTGATCTTGGGTGATCAAAAGAACCTAGTATAGTCTCTCCTATTAGGAGGTCTTCTTAGGGATTTGATCACCTCAAGGATGACCTCAACCACATTTTCAAGAAAGTTATAGAAAGGGGGGAGAACAAAATTTGTACCCCAAATTGTGGTTAGTGTCATTTGAGCCAATCCACATGACCCTTAGTCCATCGAGACATGTTTTGTGAAGAGATTAGAGGATAACCCTCTAATATTGCATTACATATGAGCTCACTGTTCATTGATTCCACTAGGAACCTTAATTTAGAAGCCTTTAAGACCATCAAACATTGCTTAGTGTGGTGTAGGGTAAAATATCATGCCTGAAGTTACTCACCATGTACTTTCTCTTGTTGAAGTGACAACTATCCCTTGGTACATGACCTTTGCATACCCTAGTTACCTATTCATTTTAAGGTTTTACACCTTTTGTGAGAGGGTCTACATTAATTTAACACTCCTACTTGACTAAATATAGGTTGTGCAATTGTGCTTAGTGTTTTTGCATGTGTAAAACCAATGAAGCCATTCAAATTGCATTACTGAAACCTATCCTTATCACTTTGATAGTCAAGTTAGCCATTGTATCTTATTTTTTTATTATCTCTTTCCAAATATCATATTGAGAACTCCATTTGCAATATTGAACTTTGTAACCCTAGAGAGAACTTAGGATACCCCTCCTCAACCATCATTTCACCTAAAACATTAACTATTATCCATTTAAAACCCATCATCTTTCCCTCATCTTATTATGTTCATCCATTATAATAACTTAGTCATCACAACCATCATCCTTAGACCTTGGTCTTATCACTTATAATTTTATATTTATCATCCTTATCATCATCATTGCTTTCATCATTATTCCTCTACCCAATCCCAATATTATCATCCAATCAAATCCCTATCATCTTGGATCCAATCATATCATCCAATAATAATCCAACTCATCCTATCGATATCAATTTTTTCAAGAGTCTATCTAGATCCTAGTCCTTTGTATCAAAATCCTTATCAAAAAATTGCTTAGGTGATCATCCAAGCCTTTCCTAAGTTATTATCCAAGCTTAGGTAAGAAAAATAATATTTTATCCAAGCCTTTCTCAAGTGATTATCTAGGCTTGAGTGAGCAAATACAAGCCTTTCCTAGGAAATTATCCAAGTTTAGTGTAAGAAAAATCCATCATTTATCAATCAAAGATCTTGTTAGCTTGAGAAACTATTGGTCTTGTAGCACCATTTTATCATTATACCATTTCTATCCATTCTATCATTATCTCATTTCCACATATTTCTTCATTATCCCTTTCCTAGATCCATTTCATCACTCCCATCCTTTCAAATCCAAGGTCTACCCAATCATCCCTAATCATCCTCATTTACCCTCATCATTCCTAGGTCCATCTTTTGGATGCCTATCACAAGGTCCCAAGCATGAAAGAAAAATATGGCCTCTCAAGAGTTCCCCTCATCATCTCGTGATACATCCTCTGAAGAAGTAGTCTTTCAACTCCCTATGGAGAATCCATTTTCATCCTACATCATATATGATCATGATTCAAGTGACCAAGACTCACAAGAATCATTAGATGACTTTTCCCAAGATACCCAAGCCATGGACTTGATGCATAGATATATCATGAAGCATCCCAATCAATATATCCTTATGATTGCAAATAAAGAAGCTAAATTACCCCATGATTTCAACATATCCTAAATCATACCCCAACCTCCTTCTACACCTCCACCTTCCATTCATCATAATCCTACATATGTTCCATATTCCTCTAATCCTCATGATCCTAGATACCTTCCATTTTATTCTAATCCATATGACCTTTCATCTCTCACATCTTCTTCTAACATCCCCATGTCATATTAGTCCATCAACCCTAATCCCATTTACACATCAAAATCCCCTCTCATACCCAAAATATTTCATCAGATATCCCTCAACCACAAAATTCTATCCCTTCTCCTCATGTCTCAACATCCATCCCACATAGCACATCATATCACCTTCAAACATCCAACCCCATCTCATCCTCACATCAACATCTCCAATCTTCCAATCCCATTTCATCCTCTTATCACTATCAACACATATCATCCTCATAATCTTCCATATCCAACTATCAATCACCTCCCTTCAACTTCACAAGTACTTTGTCCCAAGATGTGTAACAAATAAAGGATACCCTTAAGGTACTTCAACTAGGACATCACAAGAAATCTTATACCTTCCAAGAACTATGTCCTTATCCTTTCAACAAGTCCATCACCATGATCCCTTTTCCCCAAAACTTTGAAATGCCTAAATTGGAAAAATGCAAGGGAAATGGAGATCCTAAGGAATACTTAAAATAATTATATATTGCATGCCAAGAGGTTTCCTATCTTTACCTTTACCTCTTTAAACTCTTTCCTATAATCTTGGGTGGACAAGCCCTTTATTGGTTCACTTATCTCCCCCATGGGATAATCACAACATTTTTTGAGCTAGCCAATAAATTTTTCACACTTTACTTACAATAGAGAAAATGATATCACCATGATGGATATTTCCAATACTAAACAAAATACTAGTGAATCCTTTGCCTCATTCTTACAATGATGGAGACATCTTGCTAGCCACTTTGCATGGCCTATACCTAAAAAACATCTTGTCACTATCTTTGTCAAGAGCATAAACACTGAATTGGGCTTCCACCTATGCATACAATGAGCTCACTCCTTTGATGAGATCATAGAAAAAGGAGTAGATATTGAAAAATCCCTTATTTCCAAAGGACTAGTCAAGATATACAAAGAAGGAAAAGAAAACAATAGTTAATCTAAATGAAAAATCTCATTTTTGGAATAAAAATGTAGTTGATGATGGTATGACTAATTTAAAACATGTTCATGTAGACACCGAAAATGTCCTGATTGATACTGTGCATCTTATTCTGATTAACTAACACTATTTCTTCCTAAATCACTTCAAATTCATCAATTAATTGAATAATTGACATTATTTAATTAAATTCAGCAAATTCAACTATTAATCAAATAATTAAATTTATTGATTAATTCATCCTTCTTCTAACTAAAATTCATCATATTTAATTAAATCAAATCATTTAATTAATCCTCCCATTTGATTAAACTAGTCAAATCAAATGTCATAATCTCCTAATTCACTCCAATTAATTAATTCTCGATTAATTAATCCTAAATCAACTTTCTAATCATCATGATCAAATCCTTCAACTTTTAACTCCTCAAGAGTTAAATCAACCATGATCAACTAACCAGGTTGCACATAAAATCAATTTCTTCTAATTATCTAATTCCTCAATTATCCTCACAAAGGAATATTCTGAGGAATATTCCTCTCAACCACCTCTCATTCAATTTCCCTCGAAAGGTTTTCAAAAACCTTTCACATCTGCAATAAATTATCTTACAACCTTTCAAATATTTTTACATCATCTCAAATCTCATTCAATTCCTCTTACACCATTTTCAAATTCTCAACCATCAACATTTACTTCTCTTCCATCCTCCTCCACTCACACATTTCCCAAAATGTGCTCAAACTTCCTCCAATAGAATTGTGACACTTGGCACATTCTCATTGGCTCTCAATTTATCCCACATTCACCAATTTCCTCCATTCTCCAACCCTTGCCTTCCATAAATAGAGGCATCCTTTTCATAATATGGATCCACAACTTCGTGCATTATCATTATAGGCATTTCACTCCATAGCTTTTCATCATTTTCAAGCAATTTAGCTAGATTATAGCCATTTTCATACTTGGATCATCTACACATCATCAAGCTTATCAAAGGGATTGGGAAAGGGCTTCTTTCCACATCAAAGGAGCACCACTCCCCCTATGGGATGGAGGTTTATCTAGTTCAATTTGATTTACATGTTATCTTTCATTAGTTTCTTGTTATTTTCATGTTTTCTCTTGAATTTGGCTAAAGATTCTCATAGGGAACACTAGATTAGTTGTCTAACATGTTTGACTCTTGTTTGATGATCTCTTGTTAGTTTTTGTAGGTTTGGTGTTCACATTTTGGCACTAGAAGGAGGGCTTGATCAACTTAACATGTTCAATTTCACTTGATTTTCCTTTTTTTGCAGGTACAGGAATGTGACACCACCTTTTTGCAAATGCGATGCCGCAGAGCACCACTTTTGTTAGACAACACCACATTCGCTACGCTGCACCACATATGCATGCCTTTGTCGCACCTCTTTTGATCTAACACCACATATTCACTCTCTTTCTTTTGTCTTACATTCTTGTCGTAGAGCATCACATTTGTTATACTCTCACATTCGTGCTCTTTGTTTCTATAGAGCACGACTTTTGCATTCACTAGATTGCCACTTTTTTCTTTCAGTGCCACATTTGCAGTCCAACATTGCATTTGCAAGAAGTAGGGGATGATCAAAATTTGAAGTCTTAAAAGCATTTTTTAATGCTCTTTGTGATAATCTTGGGCTTTAATTTCTGCAATTCATTTTCTAGGACCAACTATATTCAATTTAAACTTAAAACTAACCCACAACTCAAGCTTTGTCAAGTTGGTTAAAATTGGACCTTGGATACTTACTAGAATTTTGATTTTGGTCTAAAAATTGAATAATCAACTTTCACACTCAAATTTGGTGTTATAAAAAAAAACTCATTTATTGCCTTTGAGGACTAAAAAGAATTTGTGTTTTCTTTGTTTTGTAATCTTCTTTACAAACTCTTGTCATTCGAATGCATATGCACTTCTATCAATTCACGGTGATCTTGAGAATCAAAATCATTTTAGTGGCATTAGGTTGTCTAAATGATTACCTCCACATTTCAAATTTGGGTTTTTAAAATTGACCAAATCTTGCTAGTGTGAGAAAAGGCATAGCGTGTGTTCTCTCTTTGTTCACACAAACAAAGATTGATCGAACTACTGATGTACTTACTTGCTATTTTTCACCTTTAGAGGGGTCTTCCTAAGACCAATTCGAAGGCGAATCCAACTAGTTTTTCACTCGGGCTGATATATAAATGGATAAGACTAAACTATCAAGTCCTCATGGTATGTAGGCCTTAGCCGTACAATGTCTTTTAGAACGGGGTACTACTATAAAAAGTATAAGTGCCCCTAGTAGGATTGATTAAATCCTTTAGTGGCTTGTTGGATGCTCACAAGGTACCATGTCCCTTATCACCCTAACTAAAAACCAATTTGTTTAGAAGCCAAAATCCTTACTATTTGTTGGTGCAAGAACGGTTGTTTTGAAGCCATCCCACATACTTTCGGTTCTGAGTAGAGATGAAAAGTTTTTCATGGGAGATTCATGAGAACTTGAAGCTTGGATGACCTATATAAGTGAGTGTCGTGGAGGGGATACAGTGTGGTCAAGCTTCTAATCATCCGCTCTAAATAAGCGAAGCTAGAGAAATCCAAGTGGGAATTCAACAAATATTGTTTTTTCTATCCTAGGGTTGTACAATTTGCAAGTTAGTCAAACACATTGCTTGAAATCCAAAATCTTGAAAACAAACATTCAACAAGGTCATCAAAATTTCAAACCCTTTAGGAAGAGTGAATACCTTGAAAAATCCAAGTATTACTGCTTGTCCCTAAGGATTCTATCCATCTAGGCTTCTAAATATTTGGGCCTATATATCAAATTTCTCTCTCTAAAGTCAAGATTAGGGAACCATTGCCTTGATTTTCTTGATTTTCACATAATAGACCTTGTGGGATGAAAAGAAATTGAGACAGACATTTAGTTTGAAAAGCTAAGCAAGAAAGTGTTTATGTAAAAAAGAATCCATTAATCAAAGATAAAAGACAAATTGAACCCCACACATGTGTTTGTTCAAATGATTTCCTGCAAGATCAAAATCCCGAAACCAAAGTCTATCAATCATCACAAGTGTCTTAGTCCAAGAAATCTCAAGAAATGACAGTCTATGCTTTACCAATTCAGAGAAAGATTGATCTATAACTTTTACAAGCATGCATCAAAGGACAACCCAAACTTGTACTCATTCTATTATTGTAAAAATTTAGCTCTCTTCCAACATTTTGAGTATCTCACTTAGGGTTGAAAAAATTCTTAGAAGTATAGCATGTTCTTCAACACCAAGGTCTTGGAAAAAAAAGTCTCTCTAGGTTCATCTAGGATCAAAATCAACACTTTCATCCATCCCAAACATTTATCTTCTCCATCCCACAAACAACTTTAGAGATTTGGAAACATCATTATCTAGACTTGGGTACATCCTTAAACCAAAATCATTTGTTTAGTTAGGTGTGTGTGGATGAGTCCTTCCTCACACACTTAGTTAAACTATCACCCTTTTGAATGAGTTCATCCTAAGGTCACACCCAACATCTTGGGATTCACAAGTTCATTATCCAATCAAAACAATAAAAATAAAAAAGTCTAGCATTGATCCAAAGTTCCTAAAATTTTAACACCCATATCATTCACCCCTTTCATCCTTCATCTCATCATTGGTCCTAAATTCCTTAGAGGTCAAGAAGGTCAAAACAAAAGAAAAAAATGGAATATAAACTTGATTCACACATGATGAGTAATCTAAATCGACCAAACTATCAAAGCCTTACAATGCCAATTAATTATCAAAACTCACATTTATACAATCCATACATGGGATCATTATCTCCTACAAACCTCAATGGTACAACAAATGTGAGTATGCCCAATCTAAATTTTCGAACACCTTTCCCTATGGTAGATTTAAATCAAAGTCCAAACCTACAAATCTATCAACCAAACAATAAATGCATGAGTCTTCAACAAAACAACATTATCCCACCAAATCCATACATTCCAAATGTGAATATACCAAGTACAAGTTTACCAAACATGAACATTTCAAATCCACACTTGGTAAAGTTTGGGATAGATATGTTTGCGAATAATACAAATATTGTTCAAAGTCCAAACAATATGCTAACAACTCCATGTATTGATCCAAGTCAAGGTAACACCATGCAAAATCAAAGTTACCTAAATCAAGGAAATGTGATTCCCAACCACAACAATGTTCAATTTCAACATATAATGCCAAATCTAAACATCATCCCAAATCAAAAAAAATTCCAAAATCAATTTTTCCATGATCCCATACAAACACCACAAGTATACATTCCAAATCTTCTTGAACAAAAACCAAATCAACTATATCAAGGGTGTCAAGATCAAAATCAAGAGAAAAATTTTTGAGATCAAATTGCTACACTTACCAAAATAGTTGTTTCATTGCGCCAAGATACATCTCCACCCCAAAATCAATATACTCTTCCATTGGTTGAACCATGTCATCAAAGCATTGAGTTGTGTCCACAACCACATGAAGAAAAATATCTCCAATGTCAAGAGGTTGGATATCAAGATCAACAACATCAACAACAAACCCAATCACCAAATCTCAAAGATCAATCAGCACATCTCCAAGATCAATCATAACAAGAATCACCTCAACAAGCACAAATTTCACAAGATCACAAATGTGAATACACTCCTTTTAGAGTGCCAATAGAATCAGTGCTAAGACAACTAGTTAATGCAAAACTCATCACTCTTCCAAAAGAAAGTGCTTTCAACTTTGTCCTAAACTTCCCTTGGAATAGGGGTAGATCTTATTGTGATTATCATAGAGAAAATCTTCATAAAACATCAAATTGTGTTCAACTCAAAAATATTATCTAAGACTTTATTGATCAACGAAAAATAATTATTGAGGAAAATGATTAGGATTCAAGTAATAGTGATAACAGTGACAATCTCTCCACCATGATTGTTGAAAAAAATGATCAAAATTTTTCCATCAAAGAGCACCTTGAAGATGTTTCTACCTCATCTGATGATCAACTCAACATACATCAAGAGTCACTTTTTAGTCATGATCAAAACCCCTCAACAATATCCGACAATGATCTATTTCAAGGAGTGTTAGAATTATTTGATCCTATTGACATAATCCACAATCCATCGACCAATGATCATATTGAAAATTTCTCTACATCACCTAATGAGCTAGAGGACATATCTCAAAAATTCATTCCAAAGCATGATCAACATCTTTCACCAAAGTCTAGAAATGGTCCTTTCCAAGACATATTGACATCCCTTGACCTCATGGTTGAGGATATTGAATGAATCTTCAAATCCATACTTGATCCAAATCCACTCAAAGCTCAAGAGGATATTGAGCCATTTCCCATTCCTAATGAATATATCCAAGAACCCTTTATAAGCAATCCATCCTTTGAAACTGATCCATGTCAAGAACTTGATCCAAAGCATGTCAAAAGTAATTCTAAAACTAATCAAGATCAAAAATTCATATTTCCACAATACTACAATGATCTAATGGACACTCTCCAATCTATACAATATGTCACAAATGATGATCATATCCATATAGCACATATTCCTCCATCTACCCATGAGATGCCTACTCTTAATGGACATGTAGATGATCCTCATTCAGAACAAGAGTCTCATACTCTTGATATCATTACCAAGGAAAAAGAGTCTCCTACTATTAACATTTGTACACATGATCAAGATATCGAAAAATCTAGAGACATATCAGAAATGGGCCATGAAGAAGGTTTCTACAAAAGTTGTGAATAAAGAACATCCTGTGAAGGCATATAAAAAATGAATCATGAGGGAGACTTTTATGTGGATAGTGAATCATCAACACCTCTTGAAGAAGCATTAAAATATGATATTTCACAAGATCAAGCCAAAGATATCAATTAGGAAGTTGTCCCACTTATGGAGGGTCCTATCACTTATAAACTTGGATCACTTACCTTTTTTATGGAAAGCTATCTTATCAGTGAAGAAGCTATCTCCTTTGAAGATAAACAAGAGAGTAGAGAGGATTAATACCTTGTTTCCAAGGTAGATCATATCCTATTGCAAATAAAATGTTTCAATAGATGAATTATCTAGGAAGAGGATTAGGCCTACATGAACAGGGTATCTTATAACTAGTGCAGATTATTGGAAATCCTAAGCATCAAGGTCTTAGTTATTTGACAATTAAGGGATCTAAACATATCAGTGATACCTCTATAATACTAGGGGAAACTTTATCTAGTGCAAGCATCAACATAGGGAGCACAAAGAGTCCTTATGATGAAGCTAATGCCAATATGACGACCAACCATTTCATGAATCTTTATCCACCCATCACCCCATCCACGAATTGGGACCAACATCAAAAGATAGATTTGAATAAAAGCACGAAGAATTTTATCAAATAAAAAAGAAGTTGGGAAGAATAATGGAAAAATCAAATACACATGGATACCAAAGAATACAAAGAAATATTATCCCTATCAAACTCCATTAGTCAAAGAAACTATGGGGAAAAATAAAATAGGGAAAAGTATCCATCAAAGATTTCCACAAAGGTCAAAGTAGGATTCTCAAGCAACATACAATGTATATCAAGCACTTGGTCCTAATTCCATGTACACTTTTGTATCCACCCATCATTGCTCATCTTCCCAAGTTTGGAGAGTCAAAGGTTCCAAGCTATCAACCAATCCATATTTTATTCCTAAACACACACCATCCATGCCTCCACACATGATATCCATTTTTTATATTGACCACGTATTGGCATCCACTTTTCATCATAAGGATTCAGAAGGCATCCTATTGCGATGTGAGAACAAAGATAGAGTTAACTCTGGTATCAAAAAAGTAGATCAGGAATCTCAAAAGTTGCATTCAAGTGCATGTATCTTAGCAAAGAAAATTCTTCAAGTAGGATATTGGTGGCACATTATGACAAAAGCATCAATTTCAACATCACTAGGTTGTTCAGCATGAGCTTAAAATCTTTCAAAAATTTTAAAAAATAAAAATTATGAAAATAGTAAAGATAAAAAAATTGTCATCTAGTGAAAACCACTATGGTGGCACTTTGGACGAGTACCATGATGAAAACCTGGAAAACAGGCATCATGTGTAGAATCGAGCATTTGAATGCTCTAATTTAGGTGGAAGCATTTCATCCCATCCATAATAAATCCAACATTCCATCCATCTCATCCATAATAAATTCATTCATCCATAAACCATTTATCCAATCCATTTTCATCCATCTATATCCATCTTCCAAGTTATCTTGATCTTAACAAAATTTTGGTGTACACTTTACACTTGCTTATGGTAAATATCTGGACATGGGTTATTTTCATTGATCCTATCCTACCTAGCATTATCTAAGCCATGAAGCATTATCCAAATGAGCATTATTTATTCAAACACCTTATCTTATTGCAAGATAATCCATATCCCTCCATCCATACATCTATCCAAGAATCCACCCATGGCATTCCATACCTTGCTAGACACTGGGGGAAGATATTTACATCTTGCTTTAGGAATAAAACTTGGTCTATATCTTCCAACTTATGGGGTGATTTGAACATTGAAAAATGTGAAATCAAATGGGTCAAAACACTTGTAAGAAAAACAATCCAAATCACTAGCCCATGGCACATTTTGACAAGAAAAAGTTCCTTATCAAGCTTTATCTTTCATCTAACATCAATCCAAAAAATCAATATCAATTGCATCTAACGTGTGCTTCAACATCACATCAAATCATCCAAAACAACTTTTGTTCCAAGCTAAGCTTCAAAATCCCGATCAATCAAATCCAATCAATCCATCATCATCTTGGGATATCCTTCCCAATCCTTGTGTTCCTTAACACTATCCTTGCATTGTTGTGTATCCTCAACAATGTTATCATCATCAATCCATCATCATCTTGGGATATCCTTCCCAATCCTTGTGTTGCTTAACACTATCCTTGCATTGTTGTTTATCCTCAACAATGTTATCATCATCAATCCATCAATCAAATCAATCAACCTTAGCTTGGTTTTCAAAAAAATCCAAAAATAGATCATCGATATCGTCATGCATATCCATATCCAAATCATCAAAATCGTGCAAAAAATCCAAAAACATTCAGAAAACCAAGAAAATTCAAAAATATTCGAAACATATCGAAATCCCAAAATAGGTCAAAAATTTAGAAAACGTAAAAAACATGGTTATCTGAACTACGTCATCTCTAAGCTTAAACGTAGGAAAGGCTAATCTTTGATCAACCCCTGAGACACATAAACAAAAAAACATTTAAATAACCTTAAAATCCAAAAAAATGGCCTCATAACATTTCAAAAACATCAAAAACATCCAAATATTTGAAAAAATCCATCTGTCCCATTTTGCTTCACCCACAATAATCTCATCCATAATAAATCAATTGTCGCCTTCATCCTTTGGAAACACAAATGGAAACAACGACAACAATTAGCAAAAGAAAACTTCATACGTAAAATCAAAATTGAAACAACAAACTTTTAAACATGAAATCAAATTCTTGGTCTTTTTAGCAAACATGTCAATCAAACCTTATATCAACATCCTTTCAAACAAACAAAACAACTTGGCACCATCCACTAGCATGTCCTAGGATGCATCCTTCTTGCAATGGGCATTATATTTGGCAAAAACTTTGGATACTTATCCTAAACAAAACACATCCCCTTGGCTAGAGGTATGAAGAACATTGGCTTGTTTGTTCGCTTGATTTTTTCTTTGATTTATCTTATTGCTTGTTAGACATTCTTGTAATATAGCTTGTCGAATACTTTCTTTGTTAGGTATGTATGGAAGGTATTTTGGGCAGCTTGTTGACTATTGCATTGATAGGTTATACCTTTCCGTGTTTTGGTCCGAGATGTTTGAAACTTCTGAAGTGCATCCTAGCAAAGTTTTTCGTATGTCAGGTGTGAACAAGAATACTCCTATCTATTTGTCAAGTCAAAGTCCATCGTACTACATACGCTACCATCCTAGTTGTCTATACCTTGATGCATTGTATCTATGTGTGTTATCAAAAAGAAGAAAAGTTATGCTCTTTACATCCCCAATCCTTGGATAAGAAATACATCATCATCACTCATCACCATATTTAATAAAGTCTCAATGATTCATGTACTTGTTGGACTTCTGCATCTTTTTAGAATAAAGGGTTCATCCATCTTATTCTTCTACTTATATCCATCTTATTCTTCTCATTCTTCTATCTTTACTAACATTTCTATAAAAATATCAAATCTATGCTATATATCAAAATATATGAGAGGCTACCCATGGTCAATGACTATCTATACATCATCAAATTTGTCTACATCAAACATTCAAGATTTCTAGTCCTCTCTAGGATGAACTAATATAAAATCTTTATCACGATCTCAACCCAAATTTTGCAATTTTCGCTCGATCTCTCTAGGGGAAAGTGGAGCAGCATAATTTCTTCTGCTGGGGCAGCAGTGAGCCATCCAAAAAAATAAAATAAAAATTGAATTTTGATCATGGCAGTGTTATTCTTTATACCGACGTAGTAGGTACCTTGCTTCAAAGAGGGGGAAAATGTAGACACTAAAAAAGTCCTGATTGATAATATGCATCTGATTTTGATTAACTATCACTGTTTCTTCCTAAATCACTTCAAATTCATCAATTAATTGAATAATCAACATTATTTAATTAAATTCAACAAATTCAACTATTAATCAAATAATTAAATTTATTGATTAATTCATTCTTCTTCTAACTAAAATTTGTCATATTTAATTAAATCAAATCATTTAATTAATCCTCCTATTTGATTAAATCAATAAAATCAAATGTCATAATCTCCTAATTCACTCCAATTAATTAATCCTAAATTGTCTTTCTAATCATCATTATCAAATCCTCCATTTTTTAACTCCTCAAGAGTTAAATCAACCATGATCAACTAACCAAGTTACACATAAAATCAATTTCTTCTAATTATCTAATTCCTCAATTATCCTCACAAAGGCATATTCTGAGGAATATTCCTCTCAACCACCTCTCATTCAATTTCCCTCCAAAGGTTTTCAAAAACCTTTCACATCTGCAATAACTTCTCTTACAACCTTTCAAATCTTCTTACATCCTCTTAAATATCATTCAATTCCTCTTACACCATTTTCAAATTCTCAACCATCAACATTTACTTCTCTTCCATCCTCCTCCACTCACACATTTCCCAAAATGTGCTCCAACTCCCTCCAATAGAATTGTGACACTTGGCACATTCTCATTGGCTCTCAATTTATCCCACATTCACCAATTTCCTCCATTCTTCAACCCTTTCCTTCTATAAATAGAGGCATCCTTTTCATAATATGGATCCACAACTGCATGCATTATCATTATAGGCATTTCACTCCATAACTTTTCATCATTTTCAAGAAATTTAGCTAGATTATAGTCATTTTCATACTTGGATCATCTACACATCATCAAGCTTATCAAAGGGATTGGGAAAGGGATTCTTTCCACATCAAAGGAGCACCACTCCCCCTATGTGAAGGAGGTTTAGCTAGTTCAATTTGATTTACATGTTATCTTTCATTAGTTTCATGTTATTTTCATGTTTTCTCTTGAATTTGGCTAAAGAATCTCATAGGGAACACTAGATTAGCTTTCTAATTGACTCCTGTTAGTTTGTGCAGGTTTGGTGTTCACAGTTCAAAATATCCAAATACCTCAACTATCATCATCTCAAAATAATCTAGCTCCCTAAGAACATATGGTTATCCCTAAAGGTCAACCTAAATGCCACACTAGGCGATAGTATGTCCCCTTGAGTGAATTAATAGAAACCGTCCTTGAAAAGATCACCCAAGCCAATATGATCCAATTACCACCCATCAAACCCCTTGGTCTTGATGTGCCTAAACCCTCTTGGTACAAAGAACATAAATTTTATGATTACCATAGGGTTCATGGACATAAAACTTCGTCATGCATGAAACTTAATAACTCTATCCAAGATCTTATTGATCGAGGAGAGATCACTATTGATGGAGATCACAATGGAACTAAATTGATTTATACATGTTGATCCAAATCAATTCCAATATTTCAAATTCTTACAAATTAGCCATGGACTTTCACAATATATCCCCACCAACACTGAATTTCCATCTTCAACTTCATATGTTGATCCTTAATTGGTAATCATCTCTCACACTCCCTCAAAGATCAAGTCTAAGATTAAAGACCTTGGTATTGGAGAATATGAGCTACAACCCTTCCACATCGAACCCTCCTCACCACCATCCACTTCATCCCTATCTTTTGATGTCTATGATAATCCTATGTTTGATCATAATATATATGATAATCTATTATTTGATCATGATAATCTTGAGGAAATCCAATAAAATATCCCTTCCACTCCATAATCCTTCCATATTGAACATCTTGAGTTAGGGTATGCATATCCTAATGTTTCCTCAACTATGCCTTCTTTCCAACTCATTAAGGATGTGCAAGCTTCCTTTGAAATTAACAATACCAAAAAGGATAGTCACGAAGAATCCATTGAAGGCATCAATAATCTCTTCCATAATCATATTTTTACCATTTCATACAACACATCCAATGCATTCTCTTCCATCCATCTCGTATACTTGGATCAACAAGTATCCTCTAAAAAGAACAAGTTTATCAATCAAAAATAAAAAATAAAAAAAACTTTATAAAATAGAGATCTAAAATCAAAATAACAAAGAAAAAGCCAATAAAAGTCCTTTAGTCAAAATCAAAATCAAAAGCTATTGGACTAATCAAAAATAAAAGTAAAAGATAATAGAATGAAAAAAATGATCTCCAATCATGCCCCTTCATCCAAAATAATTGAGGGCATATATCAAAGAAAATTATCAATAAATGAGCTTGTTGGTCCTAATTATTCATCCTCCTCACCCTTATGCGAACCATACACTTTACCAAATCCACCAATATCCATACACTCATCCTCTCATTTCATCCCCCTTGGTGATGTATCTCAATGGATCTTTGATGGAAACCCCTTCATGTGCTCTAATCCCAGGGTTTCCCAAACTCCTATTCATGTGAAGCATAATGGCCCTTGTAGTGCACATGTTAGGGATCATACCTTAGCTCCTTCCATCCACCACACAAACTATCCTCCATCTTCCACACCATATTGTATGTAATGTCAAAAATTACATACCCTTGAAATTTTTGTATCTATATTATTGTATCCACTTTAATTTCCACTCCCTTAGTATTTGTGTAGGCTCATTTTATCCCTTGCATCAACCTTTTTCCCCTCAAGATTCTCAAGACTCCTTTTCAATAGCTACCTTTTTGTGTCAATTTTCTGTTAAGCTTGTGTTTTCCTTATTTCTCATCATTTTTTAGCATGATTTATCTGGACACTAGCACATTGTGTAACCTCCTTTTCCCTTCTCTTCTCTCTTTTAAATTCATCTTTTCACTCCTCTATTTCTCTCTTGGACATTCTCTCTTTTCTCTCTTCTTTTTTTCTTTCTCTCAAGCTTACACAACTCTCTACAACTTGCTACAACAATCTCAAGCTCTCATAATAGTCTTTGCAACTCTCTTGGCTCTCACAACTCTATCTCTCTCTCTAGCTTCCTAAATCCTTGCTAGTAATATCTATGTCTTATGTATTGAGCATCTTGGGATTTATCACATCCCTTGTCTATGCATTTTTTATCTCGTCTATTTATCATTTTTATCTAAGTTTCTATTTGGTTGTCCATGGAGGTGGAAACATCAAAACGGGGGTTTGAATCAGGCAAGCCCCTAAACAACCCCAACATTTTCTCTCGGTCTTATGTGTTTAGGTGGTGAAGATATTCTTTTGCTAGAGGCTTCATTTCTTGGTTTATTGTGAGTGCTTTCTTTCTCTTTCTTCATTTTATAATCTACATTTCATTTAGTTTTCTTTATTTTTGTTTTGTTATTTTTTTTTATCTTCCTTGCATCCTCAAAAGTTCCTAGCAATCAAAATAGAAGTAGTCACTTTGTTATTTTTTGGTACATTTTCAATTTTCAATCCATATGAGATGTCAGTGTGTTGTAGAGATGTATGTGTGCCACACTATCATCCTTGGCTGAGAGCTTGTCAAACTATCTAAAAGACCTCTGTGACCTACTCTTTTTACTTTTGGAACTCTCACCATTTTATCCCATAACCTCAGCTTTAATCCCTCGAGTAGTTGAGGGATATCCACCCCTTGGGATCTCATCATCATGAGGGTGTCAAATTTCCTCAACATTTTGGTGAGCCTGACATGAACACAAAAAAAGGAAAAATCAAATATTTTCCCTTCTAAGAAAACAAAATTAGGGAACTTCCTCAAACCACATTCCATGCCATCAATAGGGACATACGTTGGCCTTTGTCTAGCTTGTCTATATCTCTATTTCAAAATGAACTTTCTATTTTCCTTCCTTCTATCCCTTTCCCAATTTTTTGAGAAACTTCAAGGAGTTCTCTTACAAGCATGTGAAAGTGATTTATTTTTCTCCTTTCCTTTTATTCTTTGTTGACCCCTACTTGTAAGGAGACTTTGGTGCAAGAGGATGACATTATTGATACTTTCCTTAACAAAATTTTACCCCTCCTTATTTCAATGCACTCTCTTCTAGAGATAATGCATTAGTGAATGATTAATTTCATGCCACATCTGATCCCCCACAAATCATATCAGAATTTTTAGGCAGTGAATACGTAGTTCAAAGAGCACACAAAAGATCACTTTTATTTGCATTCTGAGGTAGATTTATACATGGAAGAAATGAATAACCGCGTATTCAAGGTTTCAACAAAATAATGAATAGAACCATATGTTATTAATAAATAGTAACAAATTAGAACAATCTATAACAAACTAGATGTACAGTGGACAATGATGTATATGCTAACATTCCCCCCTTATTAAATCATTGTTTTAAAGTACTAATAAGAGAAAATTGGAAATTTTCAAACTTCACACATGCAAGAGGCTTTGTGAAGATATTGACACATTGTTCTTGAGTAGAGCAGAATTGAGGCTTTATATTGTTTCGTTGAGCATGTTCTCGTATGAAGTGATAGTCAACTTCAATATGCTTGGTCTGTTCATGAAATATTAGATTAAGAAAAATATTGAGAACACTCTAATTGTAACAATAGAGGATTGCAGGTTGGTTTTTTGGTACACCTAATCCTTCTAATAAGCAACATAGCCAAAATGCTTCACAAACTATTGTACTTGTTGCATGATATTCTACTTTTGTTGAGGAACAATAAATTGTGGCTTGTTTCTTACTTCCCCAAGAAATAGGTTATGAACCTAAGAAGAAAAAAAATCCATATGTGGATTTCCTATCATCAATAGAACCTGCATAATTTTAATTTGTATATCCTTTCAAGAAGAATTGTCCATTCCTTTTGTATTCTAAACCATCATTCATAATACCTTGGATATACCTTAGTACCCATTTTTCTACTTTCCAATGACACATCTTAGGTTCTTGAATGAGTCTTGAGAGATAATTAACAACAAAACTAATATCTAGTCCAGTGTAAGTCAAGTAAATCAAACCTTCAATCATCTGTCGATAGAGAGTTGAATTTACCTAAGGAGATGGATCAGACACAAATAACTACAAACTTGATTCCATAGGTGTAGACATGGGTTTGGAATCCATCATTCTAAACTTCTCAAGAAATTTTTTGGCATATTTTCTTTGAGATACAAATATATGATGATTAGTTTTCCATACCTCTAAGCCTAGACAATAATGTAGGAGCTCAAGATTTGTCATATCAAATGCCTTCTTGAGATCAGTCTTGGCTGTCTCAACCATTGCTTCTTAGCTACCTGCAATAACTAGGTCATCAACATATATATTTATAATCACAATATCCCCCCTTGTTCCTTGAGGTAGAGATTTGGATCATATGGATGTCTACTAAAACCATGTTTCAACAAATGTTCATCAATTTTAATATACCAAGATCTTGGAGCTTGTTTGAGACCATATAGGGACTTAACAAGTTTGCATACCTTTTCTTCTTTATCAAGGGAAATTTATCCCTCTGGTTGAGTCATATAGACCTCTTCCTTAAGGTATCCATTGAGAAATGCACTTTTTACATCCATTTGATACAATTTCCATCCAAATTATGTAGCTAAAGCAAAAATCATTCTAATGGTTTTATTTTTTGTTGTGGGAGAAATTTTTTCCTCATAATCAATCCATTATTTCTAAGCATATCCCTTAGCTACTAGTCTAGCCTTATACTTATCTATAATACCATCTACCTTATACTTAGTCTTGAATATTCATTACATCCAATGGATTTCTTACTAGGTGGAAGATCAACAAGCTCCCAAGTTTTTTTTTCATAAGGGATTGATACTCTGCATCCATAGCCTCTTTCCAAGGCTTTGATTTTAGTGCTTCTTGAACATTAGATGGTTCAAAATTATCAACAATTGAACTCATTAATGCTAGATTTACCTCATTATGAGCCATGATGTGAGTCCTTGGTCCTAAAGTGGAAGTGTTTGGGACTCCATAAATCTTTGTATTGTGAATGGTACTAGTGTACCACTTAGGAAAAGGTCTTGTGATATTTGTAGGTGTTTAGTTAGTTTGGCTCTCAACATCCCCATTATTTTTTCCATCCATGTTGAAAATAGGAGCACTATTTGGATCTAGTGATGACATGGAAGGTGAACTTAACTCACTCTTCTCATAAAAAATGACATCTCTACTAATGCATATCTTACTTGTGGTAGGATCCATAAGACGATATGCCTTAGAATCACTACTATAACAAAGAAGAATACATTTCATGGATTTTTCATCAAGCTTCTTTCTTTATTTCTTAGGAATGTGCATGCATGCTATACAACCAAACACATGAATATGATAGATAGATGGATTTACCCATGTCCATTCTTCTTCTAGTGTGATGCCATCAAGTGCTTTGGTGGGTGCGTGATTCAAAAGATAAACCATTGTATGCACAATTTCAACTCAATAAGCATGTCCCAAGTGAGAATTCGTCAACATGCTATGAACCATCTCCATGATGATGCAATTTATCTATTCAGAAACTCCATTTTACTAAAGTGTGTAAGTTGTAGTCAATTGATGCTAAATTCCGTGTTCCTTCAAGTAGGTGGAGAATTTTGTGCTGGTGTACACCCCCCTCAATCTAAGTGGAGGACATGAATACGGTGATTCGTATCTTTCTCCACAAGAGTGTGAAACTATTTGAAGTAGGAAAAAGCTTCATCTTTATTCTGTAATATACCCACATTTTTCTTGTGTGATCATAAAAAAATAGCTGAAAGTATCTAAATCCATTGTGACTAGGTGCCATGGGCCCACATAGATTAGTATGCACTAGCTGCAAAGGTTGGCTTGCACGATGCTCACTAGTATAGAACGGTGCTCTATGTTTTTTTCTAAAAATACAACTAGAACAAATTACACTCGACTTCTCAAGTGAGGGAGGCCCTTTAAGCATGCTTTTCTTACTAAGTGTTAGCAAATAGCTAGTGCTTAGATGACCAAATCTACAATTCCATAACATAGTAAGATCACTATCCTTAGTCACTAAGGCATGATTATTGGAAATTGTATCAAGCCTAAACATTTTACCAATTTTAGTAGTACTTGTGACAATCTTTTCCATTTTGGAATTATCATAGATTAGGCCATATATTTTTATCATAATTTTTATCAAACTCTATCCTTAGGTTGTGATCAAGAAATTGATTAACAAAAAGGAGAACTTTGGTTAGTCATGGCACATACAAAACTTTAGTGATCCTGCAATGATGAATGCCAAACTACAAGGAGATATCACCAATACCTTGGATGTCATAGGTGGTATCATCTCTAAGAGATACTTTACCATGATGGGGTTTCAATGTGAGAAACCACTCCTTCTTTCCAGTCATGTGCTTTGTACAACCAGAGTCCATATACCAAATTGAGGTTGATTATGAACTATCTTCTGAAGTGTTGGATAAAAACGTGTATTCCTCTTCTAGAGAGTCTTCTTCTTCAGCAACATTACCATTTTGTTTTTGTTTGGTCTTCTACTCCCATCATTTATTGTCACTTTAAAATGAATTTTTTGGATGTGGTTTATTGTTTGATGATCCTTTTTCCAAGTAGTTGTACCAATAATTTTTCACATCATGTCCAATACTTTCACATATTGAACACATCTTCTGAGATCTAGATGAATCACAAAATTTGGGAGGTCCACCAAATTGATTCATAGGCTTCTTACCTTTATGATGTGTGGTCATGGCATGATCCTCCTCACCATGTTCTTGGCTTAGAGACTCCTCTTTTACAAGTAGGTTCACAAGCTTCTCAAAATTGAGCGTTTATTCTGTGACATTCAAAGTTTTCACAAAAAAATTGTATTTGGAAGGTAGTGGCCGTAAAATAATAGGCACGAGAACTACATCTTCAACTATTTCTC
The DNA here is from genome assembly GCA_007258455.2 of Sequoia sempervirens. NCBI lineage: Eukaryota > Viridiplantae > Streptophyta > Pinopsida > Cupressales > Cupressaceae > Sequoia > Sequoia sempervirens. Next base: position 36,327,610 of record VDFB02000008.1, on the reverse strand, counting down.
CCAATTCTTATAGCGAAGCTCTCAACCCAACAATCCTTTTGAGGTAGGATTCTAACTGTTCTCCATTCTTCATCTTTAGACTATGTAGCCGACTCTACAAATTCAAGATGTGATTTTGATTCTTCACCTCATACACCATTTGTAGCTTGTCCCATGCATCTTTGGCTATGGATGAGTCATGGACAAAGGGTTGAACTTCATCAGACACATTGAACATGATGATCAATTTAACCTTCCTATTAGCTTGTTCAAATTTCTTCTGCTCATCAACATCACTTGGATATCGTGTTGTGGTGCCATTGACCACATTCCAAACTTCCTCAAACTCAAGTTGGATTTTGAGTTTGGTCTTCTAGGCAGAATAGTTATTCCCACATAGCAACTATGAATCTGGAAGAAGAAATTTTAGAGAATTGGCTACCATGTTGTTAGCAATATGTAAATGGTATTTTATTCTATTTCTCGGATCAGCAATATGCTACAAAGGAAAGGACACTTTAGGAATAAAAATATTATTAAAAATATGGCTGAGCTAAAATTGCTTCTATAATGATCGTACAATAATGTATTTTGAAATTTTATGAAATAATAGTTCTTTAATTGATCACATTGAATCCTATGTGTAGATCTCAACTTAGGGAGTTTTGTCATGCGACTAGCACAACCATGGACATAATTAAACCTTTGAAGTATAAAAGTATGCATGCCCAAGAGTTAGATCACAACTATAGATGTAATGATAAATATTAAACACCCAGACATGCACCCTAAACTACAAGCACCAAGACAAACTAGCTCTTACTCATTGCAAAATATAAATTACCTATAAAAACCAGAACTACATTACCTAAAATTAGTTCGCGGCTTCACATTAATTATGTATAACTACATCAGAAACCATGATTTTTTATAGAAAAAACTTATCTATGATTCTTTTTTTCATGTCTATGATGGATTCTTGATACGCTCTAGCGTGTTTACGAAATAGACAATTTTCCTTCATTATCACTAAATAATACCTGCACAAAATTTATTTCTCTCCAATACCATATCATACTTTTTAGGTAGTAAATATGCAATTCAAAGATCACACAAAATATCACTTTTATTTGCATTATGAGGTAGATTTATACATGGAATAAATGAATAACTGTGCATTCACGGTTTCAACAAAATAACAAATAGAACCATATGTTAATAATACATAGTAACAGATTATAACAATTTATAACAAACTAGATGTATGGTGGACAATGATGAATATGCCAACAAATCAATGTTGAGAATATTTCTTCGAGTGATTCCTCTATAATTCATAAAGAATCTATAAATATAATTGTAGTCTCTTTCACTACTCAAAGGCTTAAGAGACCGGTCATTTATGTGACTCCGACTAGTCCTCCCCCTAAAATTATTTGTTATATTTGTGGGATTCTTGTTGAAAGTGATACACCAGATCTTTAAAGGAAATTCATGCAATCTAAGTTTCCCTCTTATAGAGTAGTAGGCCATACTTATAATACTAGAAGGAATCAACAAAATACTAATCAACCTAACTCTTTACCACCTTCTCAACCAAGACTTCCTCAAGCACCTAGACTAGTAGCTAAGCAACCATGTGAGTATGATCTTATCGAGAAACTTCATGTTACTTCTTCCAAGATATCACTCTTGTATTTGCTCTAGACTACTCCGATTTACCAAGGTATGCTTTAGAAAGCCTTTCAAAAGATCCTTTTGACTTCTTTTGCTAGGCTAATAGATGTTAATGCATTGATAGATCATATTCATGTAGATTCATTGAATATTATGTTCTATCCACATGAACTCCCACCTATAGAAGTGCAAAAGCAAGCAAATCCTTTGATAATAATATTTCACATTAATAATATCAGCATTAGGCATTGCTCTCGTTGATATTGGTTTGACACTCAACATATGTAGCATTGATTTACTACCTGAAATTAAAGTTGTTTTAGCTTCTCTAACTACTTCTTCCTTATGTATTCATGGGTTCTATAATACCAGTCAATAAGCCTTATGCATGATAATCTTTCCTTTAAGGTTGGGACCCACTACTGTACCCACCCTGGTATATGCTATGCTAAGACCATTACAATATAATATTCTCTTGAGGAGGCCATGGATTAATGCTTTGGAGAAGTTCCTTCTACTCTACACCGTTATGTGAAGTTTGTTGCTAATAATGAGGTGATCACAATCAAGTCTAACCCTTATGCTACACACTTATGTGAGATGGTTGTTATCAGTCAAACTTTGGTTGTACCTACTCTTACAAATTTAATTACTTCATTATTTTCAAGTCTTGTTACACCACCATTAGTTCCTAATATCGATGATGGTGCCGACTCACTTTCTTTTCATGAAAATACATGCCTCAATGATGATTGGGGTTCCTTAGAATTTACAACATCCTTCTTTGGGGAATATAAAGTCAACCCTATCCACCTTGAAATCCCAAAAATATCATTCACATCTACTATCAAAGATGATTATTCTTTTGTATTGCAAGATAATGTGAACAAAAATAGTAATGTCCTTAATGTTGATCCTCCCCCTTTTGGGAGTTACAATCACATTATAGCGTAGGATTTGATATTATTTCTAAGCATGAGTACAAAGGAAATGGTCTTGGTTGCATGGAATAAGGAGTTAAGGCCCCTTTGGAACCAAAATTGCACTCTTTTACAAGGGATCTAGGTTAAAAAACTTCTCCTTTGTTTCCATCCCCTCCTCCATCGTCTGTTATCCTTATGTCTTCTACTTGTGAGGAATTAAACCATTCTTTGCAAGAGAAAGGGTTGCTTCCTGCTCCTCATCCTTTATCTAAACAAGAGCATATATTTTTGAAGCTTCTAAAAGCCCACTTAATTACTCTTCCTCCTACTACACATAAGAAATTTAATAAACATGATCAAACAAAACTTTCTTTTTGTACATATCATTAAGTGCTTGGCCATTCCACCATTGAATGTTGAGCCTTGAAGGAAAAAATATAACTTCTTGATTTTGGTGTCATCAATCCTTAATTCATTGATACACCTATCTCTTCTTTTCATGACAAGTGATATTGAGGTTTACCTCTATCCTATCCATTCTATCTAATAAGAATCTTCTCATGAGGTTATTACAACTCTTTTATATTGTGTTGCTGCGCACTATGTGTCATTCATAGATTTGCTTACTCATTTCCATTCATGGTGGTACACTATTGTGTGCAACCATACTTTCTCTATGGTAGCAACACAATAGTATCTAGCATGGTTATCCTCACCCATGCACTGGCAACAAGGATAACTTGTTTTGGGAGGTGTGCGTCCCTCTTGAGGATTTCCTCTCTACTTCTCACTCAGCAAAAATATCTTGCGTCTTGACTCTTGGATGCTTGCAACAATGAATAATCCTTTTTCTCACAAGCTTATCTTGTTTATTATAATCCTGATAGGCTTCTCCTCCTTGTGAGGGTTTTTTTATCACTTGTCTACTATAATCATGAAAAGGGTTCTCCTCCTTGTAAGGTTTGTTTCTATCACTTGTCTATTACAATCACTATAAGGGTTCTCCTCTTGCGGGGTTTGTTTCTATCACTTCCTTATGATAATAATGATAGGGTTTATCCTCCATAGTGAGGTTTTTTTCTATCACACATCTGGTAGTGGCTCTCCTCCATAGTGAGGTTGGTCCTACTAATCTATGATCACCTAGCATAACACAACTTGCTAGACTATGATGTGAGTTTTTAATCATTATCATTTCCATGACCCCTAGCAACACAATAATTTGGTTCCTAAGTCATGTATTCTCTTTGATATTGGTTGCTTCCCTATCTTTTGGATGCATTACTCCTTTGAAGCAATCAATCCTCACATTCTTCTCTCTGTTTAAGAATTCTTCTATGTTTTATTTCTTATTATTTTGGTGATGACATGTAGTACTGAGACAACCTCCCACATCGAGGTCTCTTTTACTTTAATAACTCAAATATTTATTTATTTTGTTATGTACCTTTGTGTATGTGATAGCCATGTTTTTATTTCTAAATATTTATATGTTCTAAACCTGTGATTTGGTAGCTTTTGATTTTCAAACCTTGTTGACTTATGCTGATCTTTTTTGTCTAATATTATTTGTTTTGTAGGTATTCACCTTGGGGGCATACTTCCTTGGTTCAAAGAGCTATCTACTTCCCCTATAGTATCCTTTTGGCATCGTGATGATATTTTTTCTTAGTAGCTTTACTTAAGCATGCATATTCATGTAGATTCATAAGCTTGTGAAAGTGGGGGAAAAATATAATATCAAAAATTACATACCCTTGCAATTTCACCTATTGTTTTGTATCCAATTTATTTTCGACTCCCTTAACATTTGTGTAGTCTCATTTTAGCCCTTGTATTAGCCTTTTTCTCCTCAGGATGCTCAAGAATCCTTTTCAATAACTATTTTTTTGCATCAATTATGTGTTAACTGTATGTTTTTCTCGTTTCTCACCATTTTTTATCATGTTTTTTTTGGACACTAACATGTCACACAAAAATCCATGTGTCACACTAGCATATTGTGACATTTTAATGTTCAAATGATAAATTTTCAATAATTTTACCACTTATCACCTAACCTTGATTGATAGAAACGACTTAGGATTTTGTAACAACTTGATAGCCTCCTTTTCCCTCTCTCCTCTTCTCTCTTTTAAATCTATCTTTTCACTCCTCTCTTTTTCCCTTGGACATTCTCTCTTTTCTCTCTTTTCTTTTTCTCTTTCTCTCAATCTTGCATAGTTCTCTACAACTTGCTACATAAATCTCAAGCTCTCACAAATCTCTCTCTCTCTCTTTGGCTTCCTTAAGCCTTTCATTTAATATCTATTTGTCTTATGTGTTTGAGCATCTTGGGATTTATCACATCCCCTATCTATACATTTTCTATCTCATTTATTTATCCATCTATTTATCTGGCTATCTGTGGAGGTGGAAACATTGAAACAAGGGTTATGTGTCAAGGTTGGCTTGGTTGTGTATTTTGCTCCTCTTTTCCTAAAGCATCATAGAGTAATTTTTTTTGTGGAATAGCTAAAATATCCCATAAGGACATGTTGGTAGGAGCTTTCTTTAACTATTCTACTACGTTGAGGGATCTGATCGGTGGTACCTTTGGTTTGAAAAGAGGTGTCTCTCTTGGTCTCAAAAAGGGTTGATTTATTACAAGTGGACCAAAAACCATGTCTAGGGATTATTGTTGTACTTGAGATTCCAATAAATCTCTACTTGATATGGCTGTTATAGTCTAACTAGACCTATGTGGCTCTTGTGGTTGGGACTTTTTTACAAATACTGTCTTCTCCCTCCAACCAAGAAAAGAGCACCTGGTCCAAAGATATTTCTATTTCTTACATTCTAAGGACATTCCTTGCATCTGGGAACTAAGTTTAGCATTTTCAATCCTGGGAGATGGATATGCAAAAGCTCCCAAATCCAAAGAGATGCCTTGAATTCTTTTCTCCACTATCTTCTTTTGTAGATTGCCTCTTGGGAAATTTGGAGGTATATGTGTGTCATTGCAAGGGAAACACCAAGTGTTCACATCCTCTGCCAAATTGTTCTGGCCAAGGATTAGGTCTCTTTTTGAGCTAGACATCACTTTTTGAAGGGAAGTGGGTACTAGAACTATTGAATTGAATCCTATGACTGATTGTTTCCCTTTGGATTTACTAGTATGGATTGTTTTGGAAAGGTGGTATACCTCCTTGATATCCCCGTGAAGGAGGCTTCAAAGGCATTGCTTGCTGCTGCTTTATACTGACAATTTCATTTGTGAAATTTCTTAACAGATTCATGTAAGATTTGCTAAATAGCATACCCAATATACAAATGACTAAAGGAAAGTAAATACAAAAATAAGAGATGAGAAATAATAAATGGTATTCCTCTCAAGAGAATGCAAAGCTTCTATGAGCTTGAGAATTGGAAATGAAATAGTGTGAAATTACAAAGGGAACCTCTTAGTTATATAGGCCAAGATGAGGGATAAGATATCATAAGATTATGACAAGTGTCTTAATCTTATGATATAAGACATAAAGTGGATAAGTATCATAATATTGTGACAAGCATCTTAATCTTATGATATGAGACATAAAGTGATAAATATCCCATGTAGACCCTAAGTAAACTTAAGTAATAAGTTATGAAAAGAACCTACGTGGAAAAAGTTCTAGCTAGGAAATGAACTAGCTAGATAAAGTGCCCCTTTCACACGAACACCCCTCATGAAGTGTAACTTAAGGAGAAGTATATAATGCAAAGATACAAATATGGGTCTCGACTACTAGGCTTGATGAGGTACCCATGTACATATAAATCTCTCACAAATGGAGAAAAGGAGAAAACCCAGTGGGACAAAACTCCTCTCCAAAAGAGAGAAAAATAGTAAAAAATTATCTCAATAGAATGTGAAGCATAAAACCCCATCTGAGGAAAAATGCCCCCCATAAGAGAGAATGAAGAAAGAAGATCAAGTGAACCCTCCTGAATGTACAATATCTTGCATTGATGGTGGATGTTCGACATAGAACTTTGAAGATGGTCTAAGATCATCGAACATTCCTCCCCTTGAGAAGAAATTGATACATATAGGATATATTCCCATTCTTGAAAGGAATAAGTCTCTAGAACCGGCTCAAATGTCACAATGCCAAGAGTCCCAATCTTAACTAAAGAAGGTGACAATGTAGAACAATGTGAAGACTAATGTAGAATATCGACCAAAGATGATGATAAGTCCTCCAAATGTTACTCCAAAAGATGACAAATGATGACAAAAACTAATATAAAGAATCAATTGCCACTACAAAAGATGTCAACATGAATGGAGACTAAGTAGAAATTGTCAACTCATGAGTATTTGCAGAATCTATCATTGTTAAAGTATATAAATATGAAGATGGAGCAAGAGGATCTAAATGTACCCATTTACAAAAATAGGAAAGGATAAAGCCCATTGGGAACAAAAATCCTAACCACTAATGTCCAAACTCCAAAAAATAGATGAAGTTGTAACTGCCAATGAAGAGTTGTTGATGAATCCCACACTAGAATAAGAAAAAGATTAGAATCAAAGAGACCACTGCATGAGTATCAACTGGATACTCTCAAATGCTCGAAATTAAAAATTTCATATAGTTTGTATGAGTATCACTAATTTTGGACGCTACTCAACTAAATATTAGTTGAAAATATAGGTACCAAGTCTCTAGATGTAGAACCTAACCCTCTAAATACAAGGAGATTGCTTCCATAACATGATTGTCTATATAGTATCTAGTCCATCGCACCGAAATACATGGGTAACTGGCCACTGTATTCGTTGTGTATATAGGAACTAATACTTGATACATAGATCAATCCTAAGAAGCTTGCAATATATATGGTAGATTACACTTGAGTGATAAGATTTTGGCACTTTATTTTAGTGCATTTACAACATATTTTACATATAGGAGTTATTTGGATAACATCAATAATGCAAACCTAGAAACTCTGATGAAGAAGCCAAATATAAATCAACTTTGAAGTTGACAACCAGATGTGATTGGTAAATATTCCCTCCAAATGGGATGTCACCATAATGTCAGGAACAACTTGCCCCTGTTGGCTATTAGATGGAGGAACACATGAAGATACAATACAAAGCTCAAGATGGTCAATAAAAAAAAAGCTTTTCCAATTTTACTTATTAATGAGAATTTTTTTTTTTTTATAAAAACTTAATTAAAAACTATAATGTAAAACTTTATAAAAATAAATTAATAAAGAAAATTCATTTTAATTTTATTTTAAAAACTTTATTAAAATAAATTAATAAAGAAAATTCATTTTAATTTTAATTTTAAAAACTTTATTAAAATAAATTAATAAAAAGAAAATTCATTTTTAATTTTTATTTTTAAAACTTTATTAAAATAAATTAACAAACTTTATTTAAAAAAACTTTAATAAAAATTATTAAAGAAACCTTTTAAAGTTTATTTTAATTAAAATCATATTTTAAAAAATTATTAAAACATATTAAAAAGGAGTTTTATTTAAAAATTAATTAAAAAACACTTTATTAAAATAATTTTTAAAAAACTTTTATAATAAAAGTTATTTAAACTTTATAATAATTTTTTTTTAAAACTTTATAATAAAAGTTTTTAAAATTTTATAATAAAAGTTTTTAAAACTTTATAATAAAGGGAAAATTTGACTTTCTTAGCCTCTCTAGATTCAATGGTGAGCTTAGAATTTCTCCAAGAAGCTTCATAAAACTTGCAACTGGAAAGTCAATGTATGAAAACCCCTAGAAAATGATATTTTCTCCACACTTTTTTGATTCTTCAAATCATCCAAGGATGCAAGAGAAGAGCATACTTAGTGCTTTAAAAAATAGCTCTACATTCTCAAAATTCTTAGAATATTGCTAACCCACAACTCATTTTTGCTCTGATACCATTTAATATTTTCTAAATAGTATACCCAAGATACAAATGATTGAAGGAAAGCAACTACGAAAATAAGAGATGAGAAAGAATAAATTGTATTCCTCTTAAGAGAAGGCAAAGCTTCTATGAGCTTGAGAATTGGAAATGAAATGGCGTGATATTACAAAGGGAACCCCTTGGTTATATAAGCTAAGATGAGGGATAAGATATCATAAGATTATGACAAGTGTCTTAATCTTATGATATGAGACATAAAGTGGATAAGTATTATAAGATTGTGACAAGTGTCTTAATTTTATGATATGAGACATAAAATGATAAATATCCCATGTGGACCCTAAGTAAACTTAAGTAATAAGGTGTGAAAAGAACCTAAGTGGATAACTAGCTAGGAAATGAACTAGCTAGGATATTGTTGTTAATCTCAAGGGGTCTATGGTTAATCAAAATTGTAAACATTCTGTACCAAGTTTCCTGTTAAATATCATGAAATCAAAAGATTTACAATAATATTTCATGAACATCAACAATTTTGCTATCACTTAAGTAGATTTAGCTTTAAGCATCCAACAATTTCATAGAAAATGAAAGATTTTCAATAAATTTTCATCCATTCATTTATTTTTTGAAAGATTTTCAAGAATTTAAACATCTAATCTAAAATAAAGCATAAAAATATTGAAAATTAAAATTTCTCCCAGCTATTCTCCACGCATGCCCCAAGAGTTAATAAAATCAAAGCAAAACACTTTATACTGAACACCAAATTGCTTAATAGCTACATATAAAATGGTGCAAGCTTTTAAAGAAGGGGGTTTTAGTTTGGACATCAAGTAGGTTCTGCATGCACCCTTAAATGGCGTAGCACACAATCTTGTTCGGTTAAACTAACAAAACTAGCTACAAAAATACATGAGATAGGTTGCTATCAAATTGGATATGATATTGATTGCATTCTATGTGCATACAAACTTTTAGTTTGGAATGATTCAGATAACAAGAAAAAGGAACAAAACTTAAAGAAGTTTTAGTTCTTCCGACATCCACAAATTTTGAACTTCACTTAAAAAAAGGTATCCCCTGGCCTTTTATAGAAGAAAGACACAAGTAGGATAAGACAAATACATGAGAGGAAATCTAAGCGACGAATCATATCAAGGCACGTGGAATGTGGTGACTGTGTGATCGAAAATAATATGCATAATGAAATAAGATAAATACTATTCAAACACACCAATAAGACATTGTATCAAAACAAAAAATAAAAAGTAAGTAGATGCAAACTCAATATTCTGCTTCGATTGTCATCTTATTGTCCTCTATCTTCAGTGTTTTTGTTGATTCCAGCTTTTGCTCTCAGATTGTGGGCTAGGCTCAACAAACTGTCTTCCTAAAGAACGAGATTTAAATATGATGCATGATGCAAGATTAGGTTATGATATGAAATAAGACTAAGATGATTGAAGTAAACATGATTCTATGATACTAGAATGCTAAATGAATTGAATGCATGAACTCTAATTAATTGCCTATTACCAATGCTTAGATTCACATAGGTATTTATAGAGTTTTTCGAAGGATTCTGATTGGCTGTCTTGATTGACGGTTGTGATAATTCCTGGCAGATCGAATGGCTGAAAATAGATGAAACTGAAGAGAAAATAGAAGAAAACTTGAAAACAAGATTTTTCTATTTTTATGAAAGAGGAAAAGATAAGAAGATAAGAAATCATCTTTCTTTAAAAAGAAAAAAGAAAGATTTAAAAGCTGTTAAATAAATGAATTAAAAATTCAATTATTTATTTGTGGATGACATTCAACTTTTCTTAATTAAATATTTAATTAATCTTTTAAAGCAGAAGAAAGCTTGTGATAAGAAGAAAGCTTTAATCAGGATTTTTGAAAAAAGTAGATCTCATATTTAAATAAAATATTTAATTATGATATGAGAAGAAAACAAAAGATTTCACAATTCAATAAAATATCTAATTGTGATTTAGAAAGAAAGCATAAGATCCTTTAATTAAATAAGGTTTATTTAATTAAATCACATTTATGAAATTAATTAAATGAAACATTTAATTAATTAGAAGAAGAATTTAAAATAGAAGAAAGATAAATATTTAAACTTAATTAAATCAAAAGATTTAATTTAAATTCAAATAGTGATAAGTAATTTAAATAAATAAAATTTATTTATTTAATTAATTAAGTGGACATATGAAAATAATTAAATAAAATAAATTTATTTAATTATGAAAGAAGAATAAGATGAATGAAAATATATAATTAAATTTAATCATATGTAGAGGATTTTTTAGAAAAATTAATTAAATAATAAATATTTAATTAATTGCGGGGATTATAGACATGACCATTTTTATGTGTATACATTTGCCCTCTTTGAAGTGATGTGTGAAGCGACCTTCAAAGAAAATAAAAAAAATTGCCCCTGATATGTTTCGGATTTTTGATGTCGATGATGCCCCCTCGGGAGGTAAATCACGGAAGATGATGTCGAGAATGATAGGGAAACAATGATTTAGCTCCCGATAAATGATGTTTGTGATGGCCCCGTGAAAAAGAAAATGGAAGGAATGAAAAATGTCATTAACTCCCACCTTAATAGACCCTTAAAAGGTAAAAAGGGGTAAAATGAAGTGTCATTTTCACCCTGCTGCTATAGTGAAAAGTGAGCTCTGATAGTGACTTGGTGAGATGGAGATCCCATTGCACATGCATAGATTCGAGCGAGTGCGTCGATACCAGAGACCAACTGCGTATGGACCACCGGTGAGTGATTCTAACCGTTTAGGATTTCAAATTTTGCATTTTGAATCGATTTTGCAAATGTTTTAGGTCAGTTTTGAGTTTCTTCAGCACGTTTTAGCGCATTCGATAAAACTTTTAGCGCATTCAAAAAATTCTGTAGCGCATATAGGAAATTCTATAGCGCATATAGGGGTGGGTGAAAATGCATCTTTTAGTGCTTATGACAGATAGAGTAGCGCATATAGGTTAAAATCAACTAGTTTGATCCTGTAGCGCATCTAGGGCACAGAATGGCACATATAGGACTAGGGCCACAAAATAGATAAAGTTGCACATTTTAGAGTTAAAGTGGCGCATCAACAGGATAGAATAGCGCATACCGAGTTTTAGCGCATTTGGGAAAAAGTTTAGCGCATTTGAGTAAAACTGTAGCGCATTTGTGTTTTAGCACATCTGGGCAACAGAATAGCGCATATGGGAAATTTTTTCACAGAATGCTTGTGTGATGAAAAATGATGATTTAAATTGCATCCTTAGTCAATAGATAGATGAATTGTAGTACCATCATGCTGATATGGGAAAAATGATAGGAAATCTGATAAAGAATTGATAACTTTGCTTCCCAAAATAGAAAACAAAGAGTAGATAGCTGATAACTTTGTGGCGAACAACAAAGAGTAATCTGATTGATTGATTGATTTTGTGGTTGATAACTTTGCTTGTTGCGATTGAAAAACAAAGAGTAGATGTCTGGTAAATTTGCTTTCTGCGATAGAAACCAAATAGTAAAATGAGGGTACAAATTTGCATTCATGATTGAAATACAAATAGGAAATGATTTGTGTGTTGATAAATTTGCATTTCTGAAAAGAAAAACAAATAGTAAATGATGATAGAGTAGATTGATTGGATATTCAGATAGATTGATTTAACACTTGATATGGATCATTGATTGAATTTGCTGGATAGATAGATCACCTGATATGAGTCTAATTAATGTGTCCTTGTGATGATAAAAAATAGGAGGCTTTCAAAAGCATCCAGATTAGAGAGCGGTTCCCACTATGTTGGGAGCGAATAGGAGAGCTTACACCAACAGAGTTACAGTTGATAGCAGATTGTGGACTGGGACCTTTGTTGACGATGCTGTGAGGTATTCGGGCCAACAGGGGACTATTGACCGCTTTGGCAGAGAGATGGCACTCGGAGCATAACACCTTTCACTTGCTAACTGGTGAGATGAGTGTGACGCCCGAGGATGTGTACAGGATTCTTGGGATCCCAATTTTTGGTGCCCTTGTGGTTTATGACCACAAGGAGATTGGTGGGACTGAGGCGCTGCGGTGGATATGTGGCGATGCGAGCATTTGTGGTTACTGGATAGATTGGGAGGATTTTAGTAGGTATCCAACCGTAGTTGCTATGTTGGCCACATTTATTGGAGGCTTCCTTGGACCGGACCATCGATCAAAGGGATTTGCAGTTGGTTGGGGTAGGATGTTGGAGTGGTTGGTGACACAGCCACGTAGGTTTGCCTGGGGGAGCTGTGTATTAGCTGACATGTATCATGATCTACATCAGGTTGTATATAGAGGATCCACTAGTTTGGCGAGTGGGGTGACGCTTCTACAGATCTGGGTGTGGGGGCATATTGCGATCACGAGACCACATTGTACGAGATAAAGGCTAGTAGGGAGACCTTATGTGTATGCATATTCTGGTGCACTTGTCCAGCAAAAGTTGGGCAAGGTAGAGTATTGGCGACGGGTACTAGATGATATTGATGTAGTGATATGGAGACCGTACATGGATTGCGAAGCATGGGGGAGTGATCACTTAGAGATGTCATTTTTTTGCAGACCACGATATCTGATAGGGCGGACCCCTTTTATTATTGAGAGATTTCTAGCATTACGGGTCTTGAGACAGTTTGGATTTACACAGGGGATGCCCCAGGGCGTTGCTCATTATGGGCGGTGCAAGGGTGATCCAGGATGGTGGCCATGCATTCGATACTAGGTAGCATACACAGAGTATTCTACCTTACAGCCAGAGGTATGGACAGACAGACCAGAGGTGCAGGATGCAGGAATGACAGATGATTATGCACAGTATTTCCATATGCATCCATTTCCACGATTTACAGTGCCAGATGAGCCACGGGCGATTGGGATAGCGCCACAGCCAGGGGCAGGGAGACATGAGGATGTGGCCGACGGAGATCAGGCGATGGGCGGAGGAGAGGAGGGAGATGAGGAGGAGGGAGAGGAGGAGGAGAAGAGCGGAGATGGAGGATATGAGGACAAGGACAGCTCGGATGACGTGGATGATAGGGGAGATGATGGTGGAGAGGAGAGGCAGTAGCGATTGGATAGTCTGGGCAGAGCACAGATTGTTCGGCGAGCCAGATCTGATGGCCAACCATAGACAGTGATTAGGGTGTCATGCTCATCTCAGCAGGAACAGATGGCTGCATTGCAGGCTCAGGTTCAGAATTTTTAGGGACAACAGGCACAGCTACAGAGCCAGCTAGCTCAGGCTCAGGTTTAGACTTTTTAGGGACAACAGGCATAGCTACAGAGCCAGCTAGCTCAGGCTCAGAGTGTGATAGTGCAGTTGCAGGCATAGCTTTCACAGGCCCAGACGTAGATACAGACTCAGGCTCAAGAACAGGTTCAGGCTCAGGCGCCCGCCCCAAATCCCTAGGTGACACAGTTGGTAGCGGAGAGGGATGCACTTAGACGACGGGCACTGGAGGCCGAGGGTGTGGCATAGAGACTTATGGGTACCGTGGATAGTACATCATTACGGGAGGCCATTGTAGAGGGATTTGAGGCAGCCAGAGAGGCCGAGTACTATAGAGTTTGATATGAGGAGTTGTGTCCTCCAGAGCGTCGAGAGCCTTACCCACAATCATAGAGCAGGACGAGGACCCGATCACGGACATCGACACATGGCAGAGAGGTTACAGGGCTTCGACGGGATCCTGATGTAGGGGGTAGTGGCAGGCCGCCTCCTTCTGGACTAGCTCCTTTAGGGGCATCTACCAGCTAGTGATTGGGACAGATATATTTTGCACATATGCAAGGCATGTTTATTGAGTTTTGATCATATCTCATATATTATGTTTTGAACTTTTTAGTTTCATTTGGACATTGCACATTTGTATTATTTTGATGAGCGATGATATGCAGTGGCGATGTTTTTGATGATGATATGTTATGCATTCTTGATGTGATATGGATGCTACTATTTATGGATGTATGATATGAGATGTATTTTGATATGTTTTTATTGTTTTTGCGGACTAATCTTATGATGCCGGATGATCTAATGATATGATGCAAATGGATGAGCTAGGATGTAGATGTAATGAGTTTGTGATAATGTAGATATGAGTTGTTGATTTATGAATTTTGTTGCAAATGCAAAAATGAATAGTATGTGTATGAAATGTATCGTGAAAATATGATATGAAAATGGTAGATAATGAATATGATACTGATAATGATAATGATCAAAAGATAAATGATA